>BLKR01001884.1:0-90754 GCA_011170035.1 Teleogryllus occipitalis | reverse complement strand
CCATCGCCTTTGTCCTCGCCCTTGTCCTCACCCTCGCCCTCGTCCTCGTCCTCGTCCTCGTCCTCGCACTCGCACTGGCCCTCGCCCGAGCACACGCAAACGCCGTCGTCCCCGCCCTCGTCTTCGCCCTAACACTCACACTCGCCCTCGCCCTCGCCCTCGCCCTCGCCCTCGCCCTCGCCCTCGCTCTCGCCCTCGCCCTCGCCCTCGCCCTCGCCCTCGCCCTCGCCCTCGCCCTAGCCCTCGCCCTCGCCCTCGCCATCGCCCTCGCCCACCTCAGAGCCGCCCCGTTTTCACGATCACCACCATTGCAAACCTTCCCTTGGTCGTAGGCACAGCCATTCTCAGTACCACTCCCACCATCGCCACTGCCGCCACCACTACCGCCACTGCCACCGCTTCCACACCTCACGACAAACACAATCCTAATTATTGACACAATCAGCGTCTGCTCACTATAACGACTATCTAAAGGCTAGAGGTCACCACCAGCACTACCTCCGTAATGACCGCCGAAACAGCAAAGGTCACCAGTACAGCAATGACCTCCTCGACAGCAATCGTCACCTGCTCCCATGACCTCCTCCTGACCGCCTCCGCCGTCTCCACCTGCTCTGCAAACTGTTTCTATTCCTCCTCGACCGCTTCCGTTCCCATCGTGGGCTGCGCGGCCGCTGCCGAGTATGTAAGCGAAATGAAGGGCCTTGTTTACGGGCACTGCAGTCTTGCGCCACCAGGGACCAAGCTCGGCGAGGACGCTCCGTCCAGGGATCACTGTGGCGGAGGGTGGAGAGGGAAGGCGGGGACGGGTGCGGTTAGCGTGCCGGAATCGGCGACGGTGATGAGGAGACGAAAGAGAGAAGAGAGAGACGAGATAGAGAGACGAGATAGAGAGTAGAGAGAGAGAAAGTAGAGAGAGAGTAGAGAGAGAGAAAGTAGAGAGAGAGAAAGTAGAGAGAGAGAAAGTAGAGAGAGAGAAAGTAGAGAGAGAGAGAAAGTAGAGAGAGAGAGAAAGTAGAGAGAGAGAGAGAAAGTAGAGAGAGAGAGAAAGTAGAGAGAGAGACAGACGAGAGACAGACGAGAGACAGACGAGAGACAGACGAGAGACAGACGAGAGAGAGTAGAGTGAGAGTAGAGGGAGATGAGAGGGCGACGAGACGAGAGGGCGACGAGACGAGAGGGCGACGAGACGAGAGGGCGACGAGACGAGAGGGCGACGAGACGAGAGGGCGACGAGACGAGAGGGCGACGAGACGAGAGGGCGACGAGACGAGAGGGCGACGAGACGAGAGGGCGACGAGACGAGAGGGCGACGAGACGAGAGGGCGACGAGACGAGAGGGCGACGAGACGAGAGGGCGACGAGACGAGAGGGCGACGAGACGAGAGGGCGACGAGACGAGAGGGCGACGAGACGAGAGGGCGACGAGACGAGAGGGCGACGAGACGAGAGGGCGACGAGACGAGAGGGCGACGAGACGAGAGGGCGACGAGACGAGAGGGCGACGAGACGAGAGGGCGACGAGACGAGTGAGCGACGAGACGAAAGGACGACGAGAGGGCTGATGGGACAATGACGAGAGGATAAAGTGACGGTTATGGAGACGGAGGCCGGTTCGAAGGCTTGGACAGTGGGGAGGACGGCGGCATGGGGAGTCGGGGCTGCAAGTTCTCCGTATTTGCATCGCGCCGGCGCGGTCCTTTCCCCGCTGCAAACACTCTCCGCACGGCGCCAAATCCCGCAGCTCCGTTAGTTGGCTGGCGCGCGCCCAGGTAGCGCCTTAAGGGGGATGGCCCATGAACCCACAGAGCCGTGGCCTGCGCGCCTGCCGAGGCTTAGGGTTGGCGCGTGCCTCTGGCGGCCAAACAATGCTCCCAAACGTGGGGCTGAACTTTGACAATTGAGCAACGCTGCACTAAAAACTCTAGATAACATCTTTTAAAAACTTCGCCGCCAAATCGTTAATCTTGAAATTCATTTAACAAATACTTACTTCGTCCCTTACGGATGTTTCAGGGAATTATTTATGATTAGCAAAAACACAAGAAGCGAGATATTTTGCGTAAAATTAAATTGGTGTCATTTAAAGAACGCGTTTGCTTTTAGTAGGAAGGGATTTCCTAAATCTGAGACGAAAACGAATCAAGAATCAAGGACATGGAAAAGGGTGATGTGAAATGAACTTTCTACGTTCTACTTTCTACAAAAAAATTAAAAAATCGAAGTTTAATGTCATTTAAACTTACTTAAATTTTAAAACACGATTAGAAGTATGTTTTGAGGCCGTTCAATCGTATCAAATTTACTGGTGAGCTGAAAATAATCGACACTTGACGAGTCTTTGTCTTGGTTTCCACAGCGAAAATCGAGCGGCAAAGTTCTGCTCATGAATAGAAGGCATGGAAGCCCGACCCAGAGGGGAGTGAAAACTCCCCAAAACGGGCGGATTAGATAGATAGATAGATATTTATTATTCTGCAGGTAGGTATACACAACCTGGTGGCAGAACTCTACAATTTACACATTACTAATATTAACTTTAAATTATTTAACAACGTAACTTCAAATTATTTAAAGACATAATAATGATAATAATAATGATAATAATAATAATAATAATAATAATAATAATAATAATAATAATAATAATAATAATAATAATAATAATAATAATAATAATAATAATAATAATAATAATATGCCAACAATAATAGCCTTAACTACATTTTTTGATTGACCTGCACAGTTATTTGAAACTATTAAATACAAGATTACACGAATTTTTAATTACACTTCACTTCACTTCACTTCACTTCACAACATTTGAAATTCACTTCTCTTTCTACTTCTATACTGCACTACACTGCACAACACTTCACCACACTTCAATACAATACTACTTCGAATATAATTATATATTTAGAACAGGAACGCATTTAATAGTAATTAACACAATAATAATAGCAATAAAATATCAATAATAATCAAATAATAACTGATATAATAATCCAACTTACTAAACTAATAAAGCTTACAAATACCATTAGTTAATTTATTTTTGCCACAAAACTCGAGCTGCAGCGGAAAAAACGCGCCAGACTGCGTTGCAAATTTTGCAATACTGCCAATCCGTTGCCGCGACGCTCGCCTGCCGCGCAGGTCTGAATGTGCTTATAAGGCAACATGTGACGCGAAACTTCCGCTGCGGCCTTTCCGCGTAGGCTGCGAATCTTCCGCGTCGGTCTATGGGAGCCTATCGTCGTAAGAAATCGTCGTGCGATAGTTAATAAGATCATATTCACTAGTTTACTGCCATTGATGCTTTTTCAGTGTGAAGAGCTCTGTGTGAACCAAACGTTTTGTTTCTCTCGTCTTTCCCTCTAGCCTGATTCTCAATGTCCCAGGCTGGCAAATTATTTGGTGCTCAAAGCATGACCGAATGCTTAAAGTTCGCATTTTTCTGAGATTCATTCCCTTCTGTAGAAAATTTATGTCGCTTCTTATTTATTGATACTCAGTGTACACGAATCTGATGTAACTCTGTTGATTTTTTATAACTCTCCAATAACGATATTTTATTTTAATTAATGTCGTTTATTTTATAATGTGAATCACGGAACACTCAAGTAAAAATTGCTGACCAACGGCTTCTAACATGATAGGCGAAAACTAGTTTCAAAGGAATACTTTAAATTTTCTTAACTACTTCTACGTTTTTTACGCAGTGTTTCATAATAGAATTTTTAAAAAAATATTTCAAAACGTATCTTCTGTACTCCACATTCGGTAAAACCTTCTGGCAGATACACTATTTCCGTGAATATATTGTTAAGCACACTATTACTATCTTCAATTTCTATTCGGAGGTTTCCTCGCAGGTAGGATTTTAGAAGTCGTATTTATTGCTGAATTATGCATCGAATTTGTTTTGATTTGATTTATTTTGTCAATAAACAGTAAGAATTGCACGCGAGGTATGAAGGAAGTAGGTAAATATTCCACAAGTATTTTTATTACATTTTTCTATTAGTTTATGAACTTAATATTGCATACTATTAGATTGTCCATTTGAAATGTTTGCCAATTTTTCACGAAACAATAGGAGGTCGCGGATGAAGACTGGAAGTGGCTGCTTGTGCGTCTGGGCAAGATACCCTTGGCAGATTGGCAAGGACAGGGGCGTGCAGTAGTGACAGATGAATTTTAGGGAGTGGGAGAGCAGTGGCGAATTCTCCGATACACCGCCGTATACCGCCGGTATGCCTAGTAATTCGAAGTGTATAATAAATATTTCATAAGTTTGGTAATCCTCTAAGAATTTAGATATTTCGAAGTATTTAGAACAAATGCGAAAAAATTACTGTTTTGCTATCGGGAGACAGTCGGTCTTCCGCATCCGTAAGCGCTATGAAGAGCGGTAGAGTGAAAAGTTTCAAACAGTTCTTTATACTGTCCAGAGTATTCGCTAGCCCAAGCGAATACACCGCATGCCAGCTGCGATAACCTAGAGATCCTAATGTTTGAAGGGCGGCGAGAGGGGTGGATCCGCGTCTGGACGGTTAGTAGGCACCGCAAAATATTGCGGTGAACAGTTCTTCTCTGGTCGTTCGTAAGTTACGCTTCTCTCACGTTTTTGTGAAAATGAAGTGTGTTAATGGTCCAGAAGTTAGTGGTTTGTGTAATTGTCTTATAGAACAATTATCAAGGACGAAATTTCACAGTATTAGGATTTCAGAAATGCTGGGAATAAAATAAAACGGTAGAGGTAGCTTCCATAAAGTGCGGTATACTTAAAATAATGTTCAGGATTCGCCACTGTGGGAGAAACTGCGTAATAGATAATTGTGATAAATAATAAATTGTGATAATTGTGTGTGAATAATAATAAATTGTTCTAATTGTGTAAATGGGAATGTATGCTCTGTGGAAAAATAATTTGTTTAACACTGAAAGTCACTTTTCGAAATATGAAATAAGTGTAAAACGTTGCACGAAATTACTCCTATAAAGATTTACTAAAAATGAAATTTTTCATTTGGTTCCATTTGAAGCAACTTATTTACTGCAAAATAACGGAGACGTTTTCCCTCTTAGTACTTGAACTGTTTTTAACGGTTTCGTACACGTTTGGTTAGGCGCCTTGCAAAAATAGAAGATTTTCTTCAAACATGGTAAGTACCTGTTTGAACAGTGTTGTTTTTGCGTTTACTCCGTGCAGCAGTGACACCAGCGCTGCCGAGCGGCGCCCGTCGAACTTCAGCCGAGGTGCGAACGCTCCGTGACTTACGACCGCATCGCGCCGGCCGCTGATTTATTTTCCATAACGATAGAGCAGCCGATGCACGCTGAAAACTAAACTTTAATTGTTGGTCATTGGCGAGGCTCGTTATTTACTTCGCCTCTTCCCTTGGGGATCAGCATATTTATGTCTATATTTGAGATACGGCCCATAGATGAATCTTTAAATTGGCCTTACGTATAAATAAAGGCGAAAGTCGTGTGGAAGAACCGGTTACTTCGACCAATTTCTTATCTCTCGGCCGAAAGCGAAACAGGTTTAGACCGAGTAGTATTTGTACTTGGGAGGTCGCCGCATCGACACTCCTTGAGAGCACCTCGCCACATGGAGAGTCGGCGGAAGCGATTGTAAATCTCGCGGAGGGAGGTTGGGAGAACCAGCCCAGATGGCGGGACCTCCAGACCAATGAGGTAAGGCCTCCGCCGAGACAGCGGCAGCCAATTGCTCTTGACACTTGCGATAAGCTTTAGCGGAGAAGGAACCGCCGCAAAAATAAAACCCGTCGACGAACGAGAGGGCTTCGCGAGAAGCAATGAGAAACAGACGGAGCAGCAAAAAGAAACGACGCAGACGGCGTAGCCTTGGGATTTCCGATCAGATTGCGAGACAAATTGTATTTAAAAGTGTTCTGAGGAATTGGGGGACGGCGAGTGTTTAAATCGTGCTCTGGTTGTCGACGGCCGCGGTCGCCGCCTCCGTCGGCGACGCTAGCGCCGCCGCGGCGTGTGCGCGGAATAACAACGAGGGCGACAAATGAAGAGCGACACCTCGACGAGCGTAACGACGTCGGGCGACGCCGCCGCCAACGCCCTCTGTCGCGCCAGTTGTAAACAAACTTTCGCTGAATGCGGGCGGCTGTGTTCTTCACGAAGGAGCACGTGTTGCTTCCTGCTAAACGTTCAATGTGCGTGCTAGATACACATTTTGTGAAATCACTATTACTTAGGGATTTCACGTTTTGGATGAGTACTGAAATTTCTTACTTGTTATCGGCAGTGTTCGTACCATTTACGGATAACGTCCAGTAAGAATAAGATGTACAATTCAACGTAGATCTTTTTTATTTCAGAAGACCAGTCAGTCATACAATTCCATAAACAAGTGAAGAAAACCCGTACGTAGTTACCATACCACACAAAAATACTTAATAAACCAATCTGCAACACGTTTGTGTATATATTTAGCTTCTTACATTTGTGATACTATTATGCAAAGTTGATAAATGATAATTTCCAGGAAAATATCTCGGAGTAATTAAGTATTTTAAAAGGTTTATCTAGTTCTTTTTATAGGGTAGCTCAAATTCTTTAATAAAGTAATTAAAAAATAATACATAAATACAAATGTTTTTCGGTTTCATTTCAATTTATTTCATCACTTTTACTCATCAGTTTGTTATATTTAATTACTAAATAAAACTTTTTTAATATTATATTTTTTCAACTAACGAGGCTATTCAGGAGACAGAATATTATTACTCTTAATTCCAACTCTGTGTTCATTATAATGGTAAGTTTGTTTCCAATATGCAACCTTAACGTTTCTCCTCTATAATATACAGTTACGCATGGAAACAATCAAGAACAAACACAAATTAAATTACAATTACTTCGAAGAAGGGTAAAAAGAAACTATCTTTGAATTACGGTCTTATAAGCTGGCAGTATGTTATCAAATTGTTAAACAATCATAATTGATCGTCAGCGAATAAATGATTGCAGAGCATGTACTCGTGAACTAGATGGTATATTCACAGCCGTTAGCATTGTCGCTTTCTTCAGCCGAAATGAATGGCCAGTAGCGAACCCTCGGATTGCAAATATACCCTCGGCAATTAAGCGCACAAAGGAATTCATTAAGGGAATGAATGATTAGCCACAAATAATTCCAGCAGACGGAGATGTAGCCGGAGGCGTTGGCAGACTCGGGCCGGAAGTGGCCAGTTAGCGTCGACGCCTCCTCTGCCTGCTATTCCCGCAAGCCTCCCCTCTCCTACCCCCACCGCACCGCTCTCGCCCACGCCCATTTCCCCTCCAGGCACCGCCCCTTCCGCTGCAGAGTCTGCCACTGCCGTACCTCGTCTTTTCTTTCTTCTGTCGCCGTTACCAGCCACAACGGCTTCATCTGACCGGTCTCCTCAAGCTCCTGTTACGTTCTCATCATTCAAGCCATGATATCCTCTTGCTACATCTGACACCATTCTCTTATCATCTTTTCTTCTTCGCTGTCATCAGTTTTTCCTAAATCTCTCCTACCCCCATTCTCAACTTCAACCGTCCTCTTTTCTCACCATCACCTCTTCTAGACATTCTTATCGTTCATTCAGTAGCTATTCCCTGTACTAGTAATTCTGTACACATAAATTTTGGACACTTAAAAATTCTCTACATTAGCAATACTCTGGAATTATCATTCTTAACCATCTCCCCTCCTTTAAATCAGTTGTTTCCGAATATATCCGTTGTCTTCTTCTCAATTTGCATTCTAGCTGTTGTATTAAAATTTGTTTCGTCTTCAAGTAACATTTCTTCGACAGCACAACATCGATGCGCTCCGTTTTTAACATTCCACCAACTTTTCTTTATGATTTTATACTATTCTGTACATCGAAGCATCCCAAACCATCGTTGTGGTATCGTCTTGATTCCGAGAGCTTTCTGTCTACAGACATGTCCCCTCACGGACGAAACGGCCACAATCTTTCTAACACGTACTTCGCCATTCGGCGCGTCCCTCCACCGCCCCTTCCATCCTCTCCACTTCAGCTGTCTGGAGCCCCGCCCTTCGCGCTGCCGCCCGCGGCGCTGAAAAGACTAATTTCCTGCGAGTGTCTGGCGGAGGCCGAGTGCAGGGCGGGGGCGGGGCCGGGGCGAGGGCAGGGCTCGAGGCGTGGCGGGTAGGGGCAATGGGCGGGCTGGGGGCGGCGCGGGGGCGTGGCGGGGGCGGGCCGAGACCATGGCGGTGGCGGGGCGAGGGCAGGGCTGGAGGCATGGTGGGTGGGGGCAGTGGGCGGGCTGGGGGCGGCGCGGGGGCGTGGCGGAGGCGTGGCGGGAGCGGGGCGAGAGCAGGGCTGGATACGGGACGAGCGGAGGAGGGAGGCGGGGACGCGCAAGGGCAGGGCTCGAGGCGTGGCGGGTGGAAAAGGTGGGTGGGTGGAGGGCGTGGCGTAGGCGTTGCGGTGACGAGTCGGGAGCGTGGCGGGGGCGGGGTGGTGGCGGGGTGGCAGGGCTGGAGGCGTGGCGGGGGTGGCGTGGGCGTGGCGGAGGCGTGGCGGGGAAGGGCCGGGAGCGTGACGGTGACGTTGCGGGGACGGGTCGGGAGCGTGGCGGGGGCGGGGTGGTGGCGGGGTGAGAGCAGGGCTGGAGGCGGTGGGCGGGCTGGGGGTGTGGCGGAGGCGGCGCGGGGGCGTGGCGTAGGCGTTGCGGGGACTTGTCGGGAGCGTGGCGGGGGCGGGGTGGTGGCGAGGTGAGAGCAGGGCTGGAGGTGTGGCGGGTGAAGGCGGTCCACGGGCTGGGGGTGTGGCGTGGGTGCCGTGGGGGCGTGGGGGCGTTGCGGAGGCGTGGCGGGGAATGGCCGGAAGCGTGACGGTGACGTGGCGGGGGCGGGGCGGAGTCAGGGCGGGGGCGGGGTGATGGCAGGGCTGGAGGCGGCGCGGGGGCGGGGCTGCAGGCGGCCGCGGCAGCAGGTGCGCCAGGCCACGCGGCGCGAGGCACGCGGCTGTGGAGAGGCAGCTGCCGCCGCCCCCAACGTCATCCCCACTGCCAACGACTCCGCCCCTGCAACCGTCATCGCTTTTCCGCCGCCATCGGCCCCGCCCCAGCCACCACCGGCCATGCCACCGGCTCTGCCGCCGCCGCCTCACCGCCTCCACCGCCTTGCCGCGCCACACGAAACTTCTGAAGGAACTGGACGTGCTAAAACATCACGCACTTTCTCGTCCGTATTTTCACGCAAAATTTCACAAAAAGTACTAAAATTTTCGAAAAATTGTGCATGACATTATTTCAAAATCTTTTCTTAAAAAACATATTTCATTTTAGGGAAAAATCTATATTTTAGTTGTAGGAAGACTCTTGGAACTTTTAGAATTTTCGAAAAAGTTTCGAAACAAACGTGAGGCCCGCACCATTCTCGGATCGCGTGAAGAACACTAAAAATGTGGCATAGGACTCATTTTCATTGGAATCTCAGAATTTTCAAAAATTGCAAACGTTTAGTGTCCGCTTTAGACACTTATTTAGGTATCATTCGTAAACCCTTGCTTACGGCCTTTACATTATCCAGCAACAAAATATTGACGGCCAGACATACGTATTGCTGTCATTTGATATTTCGGTATGAGGGACCCACAAAACATGGATTCTGGCTACACCAAATGTTAGAGAATTTTGTTCTAAATTTAGCAAGAAGATTTATCCACATTTTGGTTACCAGGACCCCGTAATAAGATATTTTTGCTGAAAATTCGCCGTGTTTTCGCGGTGCATTTCATAACTTTCTCTCTTCTCCGTAGCGAGATAGTAAAAAGGAAACTAACTAGTACTAAAAAAATACCATTATTGGCTTACTATATCTCCTTACAACATACATAGTAAAGAGAGAGAATGTAGTCAGAATCCATGTTTTGTGGGTTCTTGATGCCCAAAACAAGATTGCAAAACGTCTGCCTGCTTGTCTGCCTATCTATCTGTTCGTCTGTCTGTCTGCGTACCTCTGCCTACCTCTCTGCATATCTGTCTGCCTGTCTGTTTGCCTGTCTGTTTGCCTGTCTGTCAGTCTGCCTGCCTCTCTGCCTGTCTTGCCTATCTGTCTGCCTATGTACTTGCGTAGCTTTCAGTTTTCCCGGTCATTCGTCTGTGGTCACTGATAGCACCAAAACAGTTAAGACTAATTTATCCAAAATTGATATTCCTCGATCGATATGAACGAATTCGCGGCCCAGCGAGTTTGAAGCGAATTTGTGGATTTTTGGTTTACTTGAAGACTACATTTTCAAACTTTTCTTGAAATATCTTCCACGATATTTATTAAACGTTATCCGCGGATAGCGTGAAGAACACTAAATATGCGGTGTAGGTCTCATTTTCATTGAAATCTCAGAATTTTCAAAAGTTCAGTGTGAGCTTTAGACAGTAAGTTACTTTTTTAGGTATCAGTCGTAAACCCTGTTGCTTTCAGTCCTGGGCCACTAGTAGTAAATAAAATATCCATATAATCCAAAAATACCAGTCTGATTTATTAAGAAAGAACTCCAATGCCTCCTGGTACGTTCGAAACGATGTAATCCAAGCTTGTCTAAAAATCCTGTCAGTTGATGAAGAAACAAAAAAAAAAAAAATGAAAAAGTGTTCAAAACCTAGAAAATCATACCAATATTTTAGCACTAAATATGTTAGATAATACTCGTTCTTCAAGAAAATGCATCCTAAAAAATTGCACTACCAGTGGCAATTGTGTATCATCTGCATTAATTGAAAATTCTAATGAGTATTTTCTCCAATCATTGTTAATTATGTAAGTCAACAAATTTAATTATTGTTCAAATGTATGAATATATTCTAAATAAATCTTTAATTTTTAAAAAGAAATCGCTAGTTGGGGAAGTGTATCGCATTAATGTAGCAGTTGCAGACAGTGCTCTAGGATCTCAATTCATTAATTACCAAAAATTATTTCTGTTTTAATTTTTTTTAATTTCAGGATTATAAGTAATTTTCTTTATTTATCCGTTTCTTTTGTTCTATCTAGAGGCTTAGAAGTATAAATGTTGCAGACCAGAAATTATGCTAAATTTACCAAACCACTCTAATTCATCTTCAATTCAATCATAACATATTTTTTTATTCTCCATATCTGTTGTGCTGCGTTGGATTTTGAGTAGTTATTACATAAGACATCGTATTTGTATTAAAACATAACACCGAAATCACACCTTTATTGAACTTTCGAATTTTTGGTAATGAATTTTCTTTCCAGGATTTTTTTTCTACCATGGCCGACACCTCTCCACCTCCCCAGCTGCTCGGATCTTCCTCTGCTTTCTTCGCTCGCTTCCCCCTCCCCCTCCCCTCCGGCTCAACGGCCTTCCCCGGCACCACCTGTTAGACCCGCTGCTGCGTTAGCTGGACAGTGGAGAGGATTATTTTTTTAAGCAATTTCTTTATTTTGTTTCCTGCCTTCGCGGCCTGAATGCCGGTAATTTCGGGCAGATGGCCTTTTAGTTGTGTTACTAAAGCGTGTTTCGTTGTGCTTTCTGCGTTTGTCGGCACGCAGTCCCCAGGCGTTGGGCTGGACTGGAGGCACTGAAAATGTTGTTGTGGGAAGGGAAAGGCAGGATCGTTCGTGTGAAGATGAATCTCCCTGCTGCTATCTTAGTTTATTTAATAACATACAAGAAATCTGTTTTGGTATGTAAATTGTGTAGCCAATTCCTCTCATGAGTTATTAGTTTCAATTCCGCCAATTGCGTTTTATAATATGCCGGGTATAAACCAATGACGGGCGCCTAAAATCGAAAAGTTTACATGCTTAATTTGCGCTATCGTCTTAAAACAGATCACGTTCAACTGTTTTGAGAAATAACTAAATATTCGCAAAACCATGTCGCAAAACCGCAGTAATCAATACAGCGACCGACAAAGAAAAAACTTTTCGTTTTTCCAACATGTTTATATTATTAATCGATTTATGACTTTTTCGTGAATCAGTCTAGTCGAACTCCACTCGTGATTTGACACTTTTCAGATAATTTGCAAACAATTGGAAAAATTACTTATGATATGTAGTTTGATAATCAAATGATATTTTCACTTCGTGTGACAACTGTTATATTTTGTTTTATTGTTTTTTCGTGTTATTCAGTTTATAGTCATGAATATCAGTCAAATTAATTTTTAAGTTTTACTAAATGTTTTCTTCGTGTTTTCATTAATTAGGAAAATAGAATCACCCCAAAAAATCAGTACAAGGTAATATTAAATATATTTCAATTAGTGTAAGTAAATTTCGTAAATTTTGGTGGTGGAAGTTACCAATACAAATATCTCAAAAACACGTACAAGTGCACGTGCACGACTTGTGCTTCACTTCTCCACTTCCCTGCTCACGTGGTAACTACCCTAGTTTTAGAACATGCTTATTAATTTATCAAGATAAATTCAAGGTCTATATTAGTGCTTGTTTGCGAAGTTTTCGCGAAAATTTTATAAGTCGATATGCTGAAGTGTACTACTTTATTTCCGCTCCCTATATAAAAATCCAAATTTCGAATATGCCAGAAAGTTAAATCATGTAAAAATGTTCGCGTGTTTCTCAATCTTTTTCAAGACAATGTTCTTTCAGAACAGCGAAATCTCAATTCGAATGACTTTTCTTCTTTCAGTATTTTCATATTTATGTTAATATTTGAATCTAATTACTAATATTTCATTATATGTTATTTTTGTTTCTCTTAAAGTGGTTCTTGCAAAATTGCTTCATAAATAACACACACTCCCTCCTGCTTGCAAATATTATGTAAAGATATCACAGTAAAAGAGAATATGAAAGATTTTGCTAAAATAAGAAAATAACTACTAAAATTCTTGCCGTATAAATAATTGCATTTTGTGCAAGATTTGTGATTCTGATGTGGCAAATGACGTCGCACTTCGTAGACGATTCTTATGTACTCAGTGGCGGAGAATTTCGGATTGATACCGTTATTAATATTATTATTATTATTATTATTATTATTATTTATCATCGCATCGACATGAAATTGAAACCTTTGTCTTATTTCTGAGAATTAATTTGCTATGGCATAGGGAGGGCTACAAAGAGGCAAGCCCTTCAGTTCTTTATGTAAAATTAAGAGGTTCTCCCACGTGTATACAATTCACATTACTTACCATTAACGATCTCTAGCACTAATCTTTTACTATTCTGCTCGTCGGTCCTCCCCTGATTGTACGGAGCAATTCAACTTCTCGAGCCACTGTACCTCGGTCGCGAGATGCGGCGGAGTCGATAGGCGCCGCCAAGCAGATGAACCCGATAGTGCATCACAATGCAGCGCACGTCACTTTACTAACGAGACGTAATTTGTTGCAAATGGGAGCGAACCACAAGCAGCGCTGACAACATGTTGTACAGAATGTTACGGATGAAGCCGTGTTGCTCTTGAATGAAACATCCACTTAGAATAACAGCTTCTGTTGTACCGTGGTAATACACAACATAAAGAGTGAGAACATTTAGTTGGTTCTGAAGATTTTTGCTGACAGAAAAACGTAATTTTATCTAAGTCTGAAAAATATTTTGAAATATCATCACGCTAGGTTTACATTTCTCAAATTATGATCAAGAATAATTATCACAAATATGTAACCGTCACATTACACTCGTACAAGGGAAGTGAGATTTTTAGAGTTTATAATATTATTTTCCAATAATACATGGGAGTTGAATGAATTGTTCTTGATTTGCGTTATTTGAAAGTGAATGGTTATAGTGGAAAGTATTGTTTGGGAGAAGTAAAATGCCAGGTAAATGCTTATAATTTGAGAAAAGGATTGCTGTCACCTTCTTGATACGATGCAGAGGCGTACCAATAGAATCTGTTTGGTTTTGGTGGGATATTGCCTGTATTGTTGGTGTTTGTTCAGGTCACTTCTGAATGTCTGGTAGCTCCATATGATATAAAAGAAATTCAACTCAAAACCTAATTGGAATATGATTATATTTTGTAAAGGAAGGGTAAAATGAGTGGTTAATGAATAAAGTTATACACTTGGAAAAACTTTTACCTGACTTAATTTCAGATGTGGGTATTACTTAACTTGGAGCATGTTTTTTTAATATTCTAACTTGTAACCACTTACTAAGGTTATGAATTTACAATAATTTAATATAATTTTGAATAAATAAAGTAATCACTGTAGATGTCTTTTGTTTTTTATCTTTTCTTAATTGAGAATTTGTGACTTATACTCATGCAAACTATTCGACGCGCGTGCCTGTGATGCAAATACTACGATTCACTGGTTCGAAGAACTTACGGGCTCCCACAGTCGACTTTCGCCTTAGCAACTCGGATTGGATAGATTTCACTTCAGGGGTGCGGTGCGCATTACACTGTTATATCCATTAAAGTTTCTAAATAGAAAACTTGCAGTAAGCCTACAGAGAATATCGGATTTCAGAATTTAATTCCTGGAAAGTGAAATAAAAGCGCAACGAGAATAAAAGCATTTGCATTTTCCAATTATCAATATTGCGCTTTCAAATTGATCGGAAAGCGCCTCTCCCAACACATCCACGGATGCCATTTCCTTGGTAAGATAACTTGTGGAAAGAAAATGTGTTTTTCTGGATGCATAGTATGTTTTGTATTATGATATCTGTTGTACTCAATGTGAGAAGTTTGTTGACATAGAACACATGTAGATCTGTACTCCACAAAGACTGAACCTGTACTGACAAGTTCCAGCCAGTGATGGTCTCCATAAAAATGTATGTGTGTGTAAACATGTAATTGCCCCCGTAATTATATTTTCAAGTTCTTTTGAATTCATATTTGCTATTCAATTCTGTTCAAGTGAAGAGTAAATTTATGTGTTAAATTCACATGTTACTGTACTGTCGACTTTAAAAACAGTATTAATAAAAGCAGTAACAATTATTACTATAATTGCAGATATCCAATGCTACTCTCCTTTCTCAAGAAAATACCACCACAAAGAAGTGTAGGCAAAAACATATATTGAAGACAAGGGACAGGAGCGGAACTCGTGCAGATACAAACAGCGTAGAGTTGGTTATGGGATGAAAATGAGTATGTAGGAATATCCAGTAAGAAGCTTCTTGCAAAATTGTATTTTCCGAAAAATTAAAACTCACTGAAAATTTAGCCTGAGATTCAGAAAACCCATTTTAATTGAAAACCTATTAATTCATATCTTTATTCAAACACATTTATTAGCAAATTTGTGGTATTGAGGATATGTCACATACTGATTTCTAAAACTTATGAGATTGATTGAGTGAACGCGAAGCTACGAATCTCGTATCTTAGACGACGTCAGAGGCGAAGCAAAGGTACAAATCTAGTATCTTAGACTGGCGAAGGCGACGTCAGAGGCGAAGCAAAGGTACGAATCTCGTATCTTAGACGACGTCAGAGGCGAAGCAAAGGTACGAATCTCGTATCTTAGACGACGTCAGAGGCGAAGCAAAGGTACAAATCTAGTATCTTAGACTGGCGAAGGCGACGTCAGAGGCGAAGCAAAGGTACGAATCTCGTATCTTAGACGACGTCAGAGGCGAAGCAAAGGTACGAATCTCGTATCTTAGACGACGTCAGAGGCGAAGCAATGGTACGAATCTAGTATCTTAGACAGGCGAAGACGAAGCAGAGTTGCAAACGCATATTTGAAGGTGCCTGCGGATTTGAAGCGACAACGGTGAGAGTGTCGAGGACAGACACATTGTAGGAGTGAAAAGGGTTGCCAAGTCCCTAACGGGAAGGGTTCGGTCACAAAGTGGCGCGGTTGGGGACAAGTCCAGCCCCGCGAGAGTAGGCGTAGGGAGGCGGAAGGGCGGAAGGGCGGCAGGGCGCGGCGAGTGGGGGCGGGGCTGGTCTGAGGGCGACCGCGCGCTGTCAAACGCGCGCTGCGCTTAATTAGCGTCTCATTAGGCGACCGCCGCGCTCCTGGCGGCTCGTTTGCCAGGCGGGCGGGCGGGCGGTCGCGTCGGGGAGGCCCGTGTGCGCAGCGATGGACGGACGGACGGTCGCGCGCAGGAAAAAGCGTTTAGGAGCGGCAGCGCCGGGTGGAGCAGAGCCAGGCGCCTGGCAATTGACCCGGAGCTCGTCTAATGGGCCGCGACCGAAGCTGACGTTTCTGGCAATTGGCGCGCGGCGGGGCTAACGCTTTGAGAGCGCCGGGGCGGGCTGCGCGGCGCTGGAGGCGGCGGAGGCGGCGGGGTAGGGCGTTGGAGCGCGGGGGCCGGTGCCTGCGTGCCGGTGGCAAGGGCAAACGGGGTGGTGGAGTAGGCGAACAGGGGCGGGGACGGCGCGTGGGTAAGGCTGGGGTGGGAGCCGTTACGGATGGGGGCAATGGGAAGGGGAAGTGGGGCAGTGGAAGCGGCTGAGGCGTGATGATGGGAGCGACGTGGGGGTAGGAGCATAGAATAAAGAGGCATGGTAGAAGCATAGATTCTTTACTCTATGGTAGGAGCGACCAACAAAGCGGAGGCATAGTAGGTGTCTGGGACGGTGGGCGGTGGTTGTAGGCGGAGCTTAGGGGCTGACGTTCTAGGTGGGGGTTGTGGGCAGAAGTTGTAGGTGGAGGTTGTAGGTGGAGGTTGTAGGTGGAGGTTGTAGGTGGAGGTTGTAGGTGGAGGTTGTAGGTGGAGGTTGTAGGTGGAGGTTGTAGGTGGAGGTTGTAGGTGGAGGTTGTAGGTGGAGGTTGTAGGTGGAGGTTGTAGGTGGAGGTTGTAGGTGGAGGTTGTAGGCGGAGGTTGTAGGTGGAGGTTGTAGGCGGAGGTTGTAGGCGGAGGTTGTAGGCGGAGGTTGTAGGCGGAGGTTGTAGGCGGAGGTTGTAGGCGGAGGTTGTAGGCGGAGGTTGTAGGCGGAGGTTGTAGGTGGAGGTTGTAGGTGGAGGTTGTAGGTGGAGGTTGTAGGTGGAGGTTGTAGGTGGAGGTTGTAGGTGGAGGTTGTAGGTGGAGGTTGTAGGTGGAGGTTGTAGGTGGAGGTTGTAGGTGGAGGTTGTAGGTGGAGGTTGTAGGTGGAGGTTGTAGGTGGAGGTTGTAGGTGGAGATTGTGGGCGGAGGTTGTGGATGGAAGCTGCAATTGAGGCAGCGAACGTGTGGTTGGGACGACGGTATCTGTACACGTCGGTGCGGAGCGGGCAGGGAATTGGGGTGGTGGGTCCAGAGAGGGGTGGATGGGTAGGGTGAGGGGGTGAGGGCGGCAGGGTCGGGGTCGGGGGCGATGTGACACTGCGCGTGTCGCTTCGGGATCCCGCTTGTGTCAGCCGCTCCGCGAGGACTAAAGGTGATGCTCCGCCCGGCCACTGGGTCACGTCGCCCTGCATTTGTTGTCCCGAGCGCCGGGATTAGCGCTATTTCTGTTTCACATTGGGTGAGGAGGTTTGATTTTTTTCTGGCGTTAAGTGTAAGTGACATTAATAGAAAATCGATCGTTTTTTCAGAAATAAATTAGCTTGAATGATGACACGTACAAATGTAAAAGCGGATGTAATTGTAAAAGTTTATACGTTCTGAAAGAAACGATGAGAATATTTATTCACTTTTGTTATTTACCTGGTATTTGAAATTTTAATGGTTAAATAATAAATTTCGTAATTTTAAACTAAAATTAACCAACCCCAAGAAATTTAGAAATTCAATGTATTATTATTTGGGACAAAATGAGCAATCAAAAACAGAACGCAACAAATGCATTTCCATTCTTTGAATTTCCGCAATTTAAGATGATTTTTATTGTTAGTGATTGCTGAAACTCGTTGTCCTAATTTCACATGTAAATTTTCATTGCATACTCACACAACCTAATTTTGTATGATAACTCTTTGTTTCCGCAAATATTAAGTTTTTGTGAGTTTATTAAGATGAACACCATATTTTGAATATCTCTGTTTAGAAATCGTAATATGGTCGAGATACACTATTTTCCAGGCTCAACGTTCAATTTCATTATTTTAAAAAATTGCTTAATGCACCGTCATTTTAAAATAATTTTCCATAATGTTCTTACACCATTAATATATTTTTTTAATTCTTTGTGTCGTAATCATTTCTATACACCTACGGAATCTACTGGAGGACATGATTAAGATGTGAAATTCAGTTAAAGAAAAGATGTAACAAAATAAGTAGTTGAAGAAAGAAGTGACAGAATTAGATTTTCACATCTATGTTGAATGATTGATCTACCATTGCTTATGGAATGAAATACAAATATTTCCAGGCGTTAAAGACAAGTTGTGCATAATTGGTGAGATTATTGAAATTCAGAAGTAAAATGATTACTCGTATCAAATTTGAGGAAGCAAATTTAATTAACTAACAATGAAAAGAATGTTTAAATTAGTTAATAAGGCTTGATGGATAAATAATTATAAAGCAAGCATGTGCGATATGGCTCGTATTGTAGATTGTGTTTGCCACAATTATAGACCGAAATACATTAATCACGTCGTAAATCTACCCGTCGACACGAGATAATCTTGTACTGCAAAAGTTAACACTATCGCCTGAAAAATCGGGCCAAAACCACGAGGTGTAATCTTTGTCACCTCCTAGTCCAGATTCTCGCAGATCGCGTTACAGTGCAACCCGGTGCGAGCGTGTCTACGCTCACGCTCCTCTCGCACCTACTAGCTCCCCCACCGCGGAGGCCATTTTTGCACCACCCACTCCCCCACCCGCCACCCCTCGGCCATTTGACGCGCGTAATTAAACCCGACTGCTCAGCGGCTGCTAATTGGGGCGCGACGGTGGCGCCGCGCGAGGCCGTCACGCGAACCAAACAATCTCCCGTCCGTCGACCTCCCTGACTCGATCACTTACATGCACTATTGCAGAATTACTTCGTGTGTACACTACTACTCGGGATTATTAATATATACGCACGTGGCGAATCTGATTTTCAGCCCACGTCCGGGATCCCGAAAATCCCTTTGATTAACTTTATGGAAGCATCGAGCCCACGTAATCCCGCCCATTACGAATAAGCCCACGCCGTTGCAGCCGGCGGGCTATCAATGACGAAACGATGTATACAATTAGCTGCGTTCTCTGCTATTTCACAGCGGAACATTAACGATATTAGCGCAAGACTGGGCTACGACACCGCTCGTAGCTGTTGGTCTGTCACCGCTGCTCCATGCCCCACCACGTTACGCTCCCGGGAGCGACTCCCAATTTCCAAATGGAGCCGTTCACCTGTCCTCCCAAACAGCCAGCAAAAATGGAGCGATCATGTTCTCCGATGATATTAGCGCGGACAAAGCAGACAGGGTTATAATTTCGAGCAGGTCGGAATAATGCCCGTTAATTTGCTGTGTCGTCATGGTGATTACCTTCAAACGACGCAGGAACGCACTGACGCAGTGAGGGGCGTGGAGGTGAGGACAGGATGGGGTGGGGTGGGGCGGGGGGTGCGGAGGCGTGTAGGGGGAGGGGGAACTAATCCTCTTGGAAGTCGCGGTTACGCTCAGGTTCGTACAGAGCTCCCGATGCTTCGTTTGCAGTTGGTGATCTCCCAAAACAGATCGCCCTCAATGTGCGGTGAATTAGCACGACTCTGCGGTTAAATCCCGTGAACGTCGGTCCAGATCGAACAAGATTATGGCTGTAATGACGTATGTCGAAAAAGCTACAAAGATCTTCACTAGCATTTTTTGCCTTTAAAATATTTGTTTTTCTAATAAGGTAGTATACACATTTTACTTTTACATATAATATTTTTTGAAATGAAATTAATAATATTGTGTAGTTCTAGGAGAATTCGCAATCGGATTACTTCTCTAGAAGTCACAAGAGACTACTGCGTGTAATTTTTCTTGCCCTTTATATTTAACTAACGATATAAAATCTACTAAATAAAGCAATTTTTATCTTTAATTTTCGTTTATTTGAGTTATGGCATATTAAGTCTTGCTTGGAAGTATTGTAAATGTTCTGACTTAAGAGTAAAGTAAGTTAGTAATTAAGAGTAATAATTAATTACTTAGAATAATTAAGTTTAGTAGTTATTTCGATGACAGTCTTCTTTTTCTACAAACTACAAACGCACAATGCTTAAGTATCTATCAAATGAAAGGTTTTAAACAACATAATATTAGCACACATTTTTCGATAAATCAAATTGTGTTTCACTGAGGATTGTGCATACCATGAACGCATTGCTGATTGCACATAACATAAATCCAATTTTGGAAATATTTCTAGAACTATACAATTTTTAGACAATTGGCTATCATTTGAAGAAAGGGTATATGTCACAAAAATTGAGTATTGAGGTGGATTGAAAATTGGGTACGTATGTGTAGCTCCTTTTATTTCAAAATTATTTACTTTAATTCTTTTAAACTAACTTAATACCATTTACGTATCTTTATATATGAATAATAATTATTTAAGTATATCCACAATAAATGCAATTCGTTTTGCTCTCCTGTAAAATTATGCAAACAGCACATATAGCCTTTTGCCAAAACACATGCGAATAAATTCGTTTCCCCCTCTCTCCTTCTGTGCGAATGGTGGTTCAAAACAGTAAAATCTCGAATTGTCTCTAACATTAAATTGACTATCTGATATTCTGTGCGATTTAATCGCATGGCGAAAATCTCTGTTAATAAATTCTTAGCTATATTCAAATGGTTACTGGTCCGATAACGGTTAAAATGGTTGAAAGACTTGTAGCAGTATCCAACTCTTTTCTTTGAAAAACTGAAAGGATTTACATTGAACGGAATGTACATACAGATACACTGGAGTCAATATGTAGTTTATTATGTAATAAGAGTCAGCATTCGCACAAAGAAAGACTCCAACCTTTTAATTGCATTTTGCCTTTTAGCTTTCTAATATTATGCCACATTCCAAATAGTGCGGAATTAGAAACAAAACAGGAGAAGGGGGAGCAACTTTTTTGTCTCATGCCTCTGACAATTGAAGCCTGGTAATTTTTTCCTTCAAAACAAATATAATTGTATTTTCTTTTAATTAAAATCAACCACTCTAAATTATTTTTTTGCATGGATTAATGAATTCTATATATGTATTGGGGGAGGAGGATTTATGTTTGAAATAAGGGGGCCCTGTGGATCCTCTTCTTCAGTTCTCTTGTTTTCTCTGATCGGCCCTGATAACAAGCTCAAAACAGTGAAAGCAGCATTACGCCTAATTAGTCTTCTGAGAAGTGGGAAATGTCTTTAGACTGCTCTCGTGTATATTTTACGTCCGAGGTACACAACTTTACTTTTCAGAGGAGCTCTAATAACATTTTTTAAATGAATAAAATAACAGAACTATTATTATTATTAATTAACCCGTATTAGAATATGGCGCGGTATGTTGGGACCCGTACAGAATATCGAAGCAAGGTAATCTAGAAAAGGTCCAGCGCAGAGCATCGAAATTTACTTTCAGGGGATCAAAAAATAGAGGTGCATGGGAATCACTCGAAGAGAGGCGGATGAAGCTGCGAATCTATGCTATGTACAAAGCATACACAGGCTATCCTGCTTGGAATGAAATACACCGTCGTTTAGGAAAACCTTCATACTTCGGTAGAACGGATCACATGCATAAAATTAAGACAAGAAAACAGAAAACGGATGTCGGGAAATTTTCATTTACAAACCGAACAATTAGAGACTGGAACAGTTTGCCTACGACTATCTTAGAACCCTTTCCTCAAAGCTTGAGCAAGTTTAAAAATAAATTAGTTTTCTAGTTAATTATATATTTGGTTATATGTATCAATGTTGTTTCTACTGTTAAATTAGTAGTATATCCTACAAAGTTGTTTAATTGTTAGTATAAATATCAGTTGTAGAAGTATTGTTAATATTATCTTTATTACTATTGTTATCATTTTATTATTATTCATTTAGTGCAGTGCAGTGCAGTGCAGTGCAGTGTAGTGCAGCGCAGTGTAGTGTTATGAAGTGAAGTGGAGGGAAGGGAATGCGAAAGAAATGCGTCACAGTGAAGTGTTGTGCAGTGAAGTGAAGTGAAGTGAAGTGGAGTAAGGTTTGCGTGGTGATGTTATGTACTATTTATTATTATTATCTTAATTAACTACTTTTTTGTAACTTTTTCTTAGTGAATCTAAGTTAATGCATGTAAGGTTAAGATATTCTGCCACCAAGTTACTACACTTAATTGCAGAATTAACAATAAAATCTAAAATTATTATTATGATTATTATTATTATTATTATTATTATTATTATTATTATTATTATTATTTAATCATTGTCAAGCTGCGAAATTGTTATAGAATGTAAGATGAGAGTTTTTATAGCAAGTTTTTTATAGTCAAGCACACTCATGCATAAAGGATGGCATATAAATTCGAGCGGCATGTGATACACGAAAAATGGCAAAAATGTTGTTGCTCTTAAAACAGAGTGAGAATTTTTTTTTTGGGGGGGGACGTTATTTGCAGTAATTACAACTCGTGTTTTCAATTTGGTACGGCCAAGTTCCGGCAGCCGTTTCAAAATAACTGCTTCATTTCAACTGAAATTATGTAGGAGGTGATCTCACTGAACCAATAGATTACTATATATTTATGTTACAAACTTTGATGTTGGATTAAACGTGTTATTTGGTAACATTTGCTCTCGTAATGAGAAAGGAAGTGCAGTTTGTCGTCAGCTCATGACATTCATTTACTATTCATAGTGTCGTTTGCAAGGTGCTTTACGGGAACTCATTCTATATAATCAGTTTTGTTCCACTGCTTAGTCAGGGTTTTCATATGCTGTCTCTCGCAGGAGGGAATATTACATGATGACGCTAGAGCATCGGGTATGACAAAAGCAATTTCCTGAACAGTTCTGGATTCATTACTAGAATTTCTCTAGCGGTTCATCGTCCTATCATCATTACTAAAGTGGTTTAAATTCGTCGACAATACATTTTCATCTCATTATTAAGCGTATTAATTGATACAATATAGTTGCAAATATTCAATATTCATTATTCTGTTCAAACTGGTTAATTCAAACACGATAATTTTGACACCATAATTCGACTATGATATGCAATTGAAGGATTCAAAATAAAAAGCAGGTAAGTGTTATTTTCATTAATTCTGAGTTACGTTTCCTGTGGATGAATATATTGTCTTTCATAAGAAATTCCTCATTCGCGAAAACACCATTTTTGCAATCAAAATTGGTTCTCCTTTGCAAAGTTTTCTGAGAGCAGAAACCAAAACCAAGCAAGTGAGGCAGATTACCTTCTATTATTTGAAAGCGAAACCTTCTCTTGATAAGTATTATGTAGTCAGAGATTATAACTATTTCGAAAATAATGTAATGTTACTTTTTTTGTATTATTATGTTTTATTTAGTCAGTATTTACAAACAGTTCTAAAAAGTGGAGAATCATTAGTGTTTGTTGAGATGGAAAATAAAGCATCTAAAGGGCCTCAAGAGATTGAATCTTGATTAAAATATAATGATCATTTGAGCAGTACGTCACGTCATGTGAGTCCGTAAGTGATTGTACTGTGAATCAAAACATGGTCAAATTTTGGATGGTAATTTGACCAAATTCCATATAAACTATTCATTTAATACATATATATATAAAAGAAAGTCGTGTTAGTTACACTATTTATAACTCAAGAACGGCTGTACCGATTTAGCTGAAAATTGGTGAGCAGGAAGCTTAGAGCCAGGAGACGGACATAGGATACTGTTTATCCCGTTCGACAGCGTTCCTGTGTGAGAACGCACTTTTTTGCACGTTTTCGCACGCAGGGCCGCTTCTTGAACCTTTGAGGCCCCCGGCGGATTCGATAATGAGGCCCCCAAACACATGTACACGCGCGCGCACAATACACCTCCAGAAGTTATAACTTCTGCTGCATTACTGCCAATAAATAAGGGACTTCAATGTAATAATAATAATAATAATAATAATAATAATAATAATAATAATAATAATAATAATAATAATAATAATAACTGGTCTAAAATCTGGGATGCACCTCAACAACACAATGAGCAAGCTTATTGGATCCGCCAAGAAATAGAAGCTTGCCGAAATATAGATGAAATGCAATCAGTTACGATTACTGAAGCTGATATTACAGCAGCCACCAGAAAGACACAGAACTGGAAGGCACCTGGTTCTGATGGCATTCATAATGTATGGTGGAAATACTTTCCTGCTCTCCACCCTCACCTAGCTAATTTCTTTAACGCTGCTCTGAAAGATCCAGTCACTTTACCTACATACTTGTTGGCGGGGAAAACAATTATGTTGGCTAAACAAGGTGACAATAGTAAACCAGAGAACTTTCGGCCAATCACATGTCTGTCAACACTATACAAAATATTGACATCAGTTATAGCTTCCAAAATTAATGATCATCTGATAAATCAAAACCTTTTACCTCCTGAGCAAATTGGATGTCAAAAGAGGACACGAGGATGCAAAGAGCTTTTAGTTATAGATAGTGTGATCACACACCAAGTTCGCAAACGCCTACATGATATATCTGTAGGATGGGTGGACTACAAAAAGGCATTTGACTCTGTTCCTCGTTCATGGCTTTTACGCGCCCTTGAAATTTATAAGATTAATTCAGTTTTATTGAATGTTCTCTCTGTATGCATGTCCGAGTGGAAGACCTTTATTCACGTTAGGCAAGGTGGTGTTTCCTATCAGACCAGGGAAGTCAGAATTCGGCGAGGTATGTTTCAGGGCGACAGTTTGAGCCCACTGTGGTTTTGCATCGCCCTCATCCCGCTGAGCAGAATGATAAGAGAGTCCGGATATGGATATTGTATAAAGAGAAATCCGGATGTTCGCATATCGCATCAGTTTTATATGGATGGCCTTAAACTCTACGCATGTAATAAAGACCAACTACATAGTGAGTTTATGCTTGTCCAACAATTCAGCAAAGATATCTGCATGGAATTTGGTTTAGATAAATGTGCGATATTAAATGTCAAACGTGGTAAAGTTCAAGAACAGGAAGGAGGATTACAACTCTCTAGTGACGTCATTATTCAAAGCCTTGGCAATGAAGACACTTACAAATACCTAGGAATGGTGCAGCTATTGGAAATTTCTGACACAAATGCCAGAAATACGATTCAAAAGAAGGTAATCTCCAGAGTAAATAAATTATGTGAGACGCATATCAATTCGAGAAGCAAAATTACTGCAATTAACACATGGGCTATTCCTGTTGCAACATATACCTTCGGAGTGATAAAATGGACCGACACCTCTTTGCAAACTTTCGACAGAAAGCTGAGAACGACGCTAACTAAACATCGACTTCACCATCCGCATAGTTCGATACAAAGGTTATATCTATCTCGAAATAAAGCAGGCAGAGGGCTGCTAAATTTAGAAGTATTATGTCGTCAGCAGGAGGAGAAACTCCATAATTTTTTCCTTTCACGTGACACTCCACTTCACAAGGCAATTTGTTTTCAGGATAAAAACATCAGCCCATTAAGTTTAGCCCAAGAAAGTAGAAGCTTTTCCTATCTAACAGCTCAGGACCGAGTTGATGTCTGGAAGACGAAAGAGCTACACGGCCGGTTTATAACAACGCTGACTGCTGATGATATTGATCTGAAATGGTCCACGGAATGGCTACGAACAGCGGGGCTTTATGGTGAAACAGAGGGATTCCTCTTCTCCATACAAGACCAAGTAGTGAAAACAAGAGCTTATCAAAAGTATGTCTTGGACCAACAGATCAATAGCAGGTGCCGATTGTGTAAAATCAACAATGAGTCAATCCAGCATATAAGTAACGGATGTCCATCTTTGGCGCAAACTGAATATTTACAACAACATAATAATGTAGCCAAAGTAATTCACCAGGCACTGGCAAAGAATTATTAACTTGTAGAAGAGGAGCAACCCTATTACAAATGTAAGTAGTAAGTTATCAGTAATCATTTGGCACGAATATTATGGGACAGCACGATTATAACAGACAGGGCGGTTGAAGCAAACAGACCAGATATTGTCTTATTTGATAAAACAACAAAAAGAGCAATGATAATCGATGTTGCAGTTCCCACAGACGACAAACTGGTGTCAACTATTGCTGAAAAGAAACGAAAATACCAACCTCTCGCTGTGGAGTTGAGGGACATGTACAGGTTGCAGAGCGTAGACATAGTGACTGTGATAGTGTCAGCAAATGGCGTGGTAACCAAGGATTGGTTGAAAACTGGGCAAAGGCTGCGATTAAAAGAAAAACACCTCAGAACAATGCAAAAAGCCGCTTTACTGGTCACAGCAAATATAGTCAGGAAATGTTTGAGTCTCGATTAGGGAAGAAAGCGTACTTAGAATATGAAGACATCACTTGAATCCATCAAAATGTAAAAGACTACAAGTTGTGAGAACTGTACTAACACAAGACCATAAGTAAAAGTATTTCTTCACCGAAGCTCCATGACTTCGTACTGACAAATTGTGTCTTGAGATTGTCCTCCGACACTTTTTGTAGTGAAAAGAAAACAAATAATGATAATAATAATAATAATAATAATAATAATAATAATAATAATAATAATAATAATAATAATAATAATAATAAACTCACCGATGTGATGTCTTTACAGTTAACACTCCACTCTTCTTTTATTAATTATTATTAGTCTTCTTTAGACAATAATTTTTCTGCACTTCGAGGTGGCAAAATCGTGAATTGTGTCTTCAAAATCAATTTCTGCCAAAATGTCAGGTTCAATACTCATCAGACTTAAATTATTTAATCGTGGTTGTGCCATGCTTTTTCGTAACTCGTCTTTTATTATTTTCAGCTTAGAAAATGAACGTTCTCCAGATGCATTGGTTACAAATAGTGAGGAAAATTTTCATAGCAATTTCCATATTGGGGAAAGCTGATAATATATTCTCATTATTCATGTAACTGTACATGTTTTGAATATTGATATTTTTTTCATTATCTCCTGCACATTCTTGAAAATATTTTATATTTGTTTTAAGATATGCAGCAAAATGGTGACATTCAGGTATTAGCTCTGAAGTTATCAAGTCTTCACTATAAAAATTTGCAAGGTTTTCGCAATATTTTGAAATTTCTTAATTCTCTAACTCATGCAGACATTCCAAAAAACCAAACCTACCAACAATGTCTACATATGCTTTACTTCGGAGTTCTAGACTAGAAACCAGAGTGTCTATTATTGGTAGGAATGTCTTTACTCTGAACTTTTCTCTTCCCAGAAGTTTCTCATTACTACATCCACTTCTGCAAATGCAAGAATGGAGCTACGTTTTATTTGACGCCTTTGTGTATCATGATATTCTTTCACAACTAATTTCGCTTGTAATTTGGACTCATAATCGTCAAAATCAACTCTCTTCTCCCTAATAAATACTGTTAATGACTTCAGCATCTTAACTGCTGCTGACAAATTAACTTTTTCACTTTGCAGTAGTTTACTCGCTGTGTTAAATCTACTGAGGATTTCATTCCACAATATTGTTAAAAAAAACTGTTTCAAGTTTATCAATTTTTTCTCTAATCATTGAGCCTTAAGACGTGTCTCTGACGACTGATTTGTCACATCATTTCTTATAGACTGAAGACAATCTAAAGGAGAGTGCAATATCTAGAGGACCTAAATATGAACAAAGTATCTCCCAGCGGTGTGTTGACGATGAAAAGAAGGTGTAAAGATTTTGTACCAAATCAAAATAAATTGTCACAGTTAAAACACACTTGACAGCTTGTACCCCTACTAAATTGAGTGAGTGTCCAGCACATGGCACAGCATACGTATTTAGTTCTTTTATCTTCGCTTGTTAAGCCTGAACATCGCCCTGACATGTTTGCTGCATTGTCATAAGACTCCTCAAGACAGCGGCTGCATTCGAGCTAGCTATGTAGCGTCGAAAACCCTGCCACGGTCGAGACCCGAATCTGGGATCTTCAGTTCAGACGCACTACATTGACATCAATTGATGCCCTGAGCGACCTAACCTAGTCCCATATCATCCTTGCAGCTTCTACTGTCCTCATCGCCTCTTCGACCATACATCCTGCTTCTCATACTGTCCCCGCTCCAATGCCATATCGTCGTCTCCACTTTGTGCGGTCCTCACTTTCTCCACCGCATTCTCTTCCCTCAGCGTTCCCGATCACCGTTTTCACTACCCCTCGTACGTAGTCCCCTGTTCTCACATCAGTCTCCATCGCCTTTTTCGCATCCGCCGCTTTTCACAGCCTGCATTGCCCTTACTGCCCTCCTCTGTCCCCACCGCCACAATCCCCTAGAGCTCCTCAGCGCCCCTGCCATGCTACCTCTTTATCCCCAGTTCCTCCCAACGCCCCTATCGCCTCCTTTCTCTCCTCCGCCCTCACCGCCGCCCCTGCCCCCGCTCCCTCTCCCACACCGGCTCCTCTCCCTCATCTCCACTGGGAGCGGTGGCTCAGGGCATCAACTGATGTCATTGGAGTGCCTCTGACCGGGAGGTCCTAGGTTCGAGTTCCGATGGCGACAGGGTTTTCGACACTGGCTTGTCAGCTAGGTCGAATTCAGTCGCTGTCTGGAAGAGAATTCTAGCGGCCGGCTGCTCTGATCGGTAGTTTTCCGCGGTTTCTCCGATCAACACCAGGCGAATGCCAAAGCAATACCCTAACAAACGGGCCATCGACCGCGCGCTGTCTTTCCTTCCTCATTCTTGCCCTATCCTCACCCCTTACACACACACACACATACATACTTACACTGACATGCACTACACTACCACTCCTGCTGGGAGACCAGTCGGGGACTTTGAACTTGTCCCGGTTGGGACGGTGCCTCTTTGGTGGGAGATACCTGGTCGGAGAAAGCCCAGCTAATCGACGGTAGGTCGACGCCGGATCTAGCCATCCAGTGGGGAAGATCACCGCCACTTCCAATGAAAAACATGCACTACACTACGGGACTAATGGCCATAGTAGTTGATACGCTCGGAATCACTAACAATGAATCAATCAACCCCACTCGCCGCAATATCTTCTACAGCTCACCGCCATCCCGCCTATCTACGTCTTACTAAACTCGAGTTTTTCTAACGTGGCATCAGTGGGTAGTATCTCCAAGATGGAATAGGGCGACTATTTGCGTCTTTCTCGGTCCTGCCGCAATATGGAGCATGATTGCGACCGCATCAAGTATTGCTGCAGATAAAGCAACTCTAACGGCACGACTGAGCAAGATGCGAAAAGCCGTGCCATGTCCCATCTTGTATCTCCATACTACCCTCAGGTGCCTCGTTAGAAAAACCCAACCTCTCTTCATCCCAATCCCTCCCCACTGGTACCAATACGGCCTTTGTCACCACCTCCTTCCCCTCTCCCCCTCCGCCACAGAGGCAGCAAAACGCGTGGGGTCAGCTTTAAAACGCGAATCGGGCGGCATTCAAATGGTAATTAACCGAGAGCGCGGCGCGGCGCGGCGCGACAGGAGATAAGATGACGTTTTCTCTAAATGTCGAGTCTGCTGCTGCGGCCGCTCCGCCCTCCCACGCCACCGCCCCCTCCTCCGCCTCTCCACCCCCCCCCCCTCGTCCACACGGCCACCGCAGAGGCCCTAATTGCAGGGTTGCACAATTTGTCGAGTTCGTCCTTTAAGCCAACGGCCGTGCGAGTGCGCTCGTATACGTTGCCAAGTTAAAGAAGTCTCCACAATGGGACTGAGTAGTTAACGTGGATGAAAGTGTGAGAGACTTTTAAGAAGGCGGGTGACGTAACGTTTCAGGTTGATTAGAAAATAACATTAATGATTTATTTTACATATTTTAGTACTTGAAAGAATTAAAAGAAACTTTTATTGCCATCGTAAATCCACAACAAGTGTTTATGGAGGATAAACCATAAGAGAACAATGGAACTCCTCAGCGTCTGCTCATTAAAAACGAAATGAGCATGTGATGGGATGGAAGACAGGCGTGTGGTTTGTGGCTGTTTTTTAGGACATTGACACAGTGGCGGTTGCTTCTTAAAGTCTCTAGGGGGACGCCCTTCCCAGGAAAAACCAATCTCGAGAAAGGTTGCGAAAGTTTGAAACTTTCAATAAATCGACTCGTTTAATTTGTGCATACCACCAGAGCAATTTTTGAGGACGACTTTTTTTAATGTGCTGGCGAAATATTAATATTTTTTCGGAATGGGTAGCATCGTGGACTATCTGGAGTCCGTCTGTAGCCGGTGCATGCGAGGCAATGGAAGCTTGAGAAAGACTGAAGATACTGGGTTGGGTGGGAGCAACGTTCTTCTTGAGGATTTTGTTCGGCAGAGTCCGAGGCTTAATAGCCGTTTAGTTAATACTAAGCTAAGAACACCGGCACTTTCATCTGATTTCTTAAATTACTGTTATGTTTGCTGCAAATATTTTTTTTTTAAATCTCTTATTTTCACATGAGCAGTGTTGTATCTTCCGTTATGAAAGTAAAATTTGCTTGAGACAAGGATTAAAATTCCCATGCGTGCAAATCGATTGTTCACAACATGCTATAGTTTTCCTCGTTCAAGAAATATTTTGAAGAGGTAAAATGTACGTAACAGTACAGACATATATTCCGCCCCTCCTAATTTGCAGCTCGCCGGCCGCCACTGCATTGATCCTTCATACTCGTAGAACAGTTGAAGGAAACGACCAAACATACAAACAGAACAGCCGTCTTCTTTAGTTCGCATCCACACAATGGATCCTCCGACGAAGCTTCTTAGTTGTGTCAAAAAAAGGTCACCCAGGACTCAAACCTAGAAACTTTCTATCTTCAAACGAAGATTCAATTGCGGATCCAAAATGTGAAGGTAATCCGGAAAGCAACCTCCGTCTTGTCACTGACACATCGTAACTGAACATGTGTGTTAACACATTAGAAAACATTGGCACAAATATTTTTTTTACTAATTCGCAATTCAAATCGAGAAGTGCCATAACATCTATAGTTTGAATTTCTTCTTCTGAAAGAATGTTTCGCCGGAGAACGAAGCTCTCGTCGTCATCGTGAAACGAATTGCCAATGCTTAGGCTACGGAACTCAAGCGAATATTTCCTGTGCCTGAAAAATTAAGTCAGATAAAATCTGAGATGGCAGAAGGATTATTCACGACGTTTCAAAAGAATCTTCCAAAAGTAGTTCAGGAACTTGTAGTGGTGGACAGGAGAACATTGTGAACTAGTGGAAGTTAGGTTTTCCCAATTCTTGTTACGGATGTCAGGTTCGAGTTCTTCCAACGTTTAATAGCATTTTATTTTGAATTCAGAAATGTTACTACTGTTCTAATTTCACATTTATTGATATTATTTATGGTACCATTTGTTTTTAATTGATCTGGTTTACTACTACTTCACAAACGTGTTCCACAAATAGTTTCTCCCTAAACCACTACGCACGTCGGGACGGGCATTGTTAATCTCGCCTACTTCTTGCAAATTTGCAAACGGAGTTTACTTTCCAAATTACCTTCGTAAAAACGCACAAACAGAACCTCGATAACAATGGTCTTCATGTTGCATTAGGCATACACAATTTTCTTTCAATGAGGGAAAAAATATACTATGCAATTATATAATTCAGATATTCTGTTTATTGTCAAAAAACGGAGACGATTTAATCAATTCTGATAAAGATCGCCCCCATCTGCCCCCATAGAATGGGAGGTTGTGCTACGAATTGAAGAAAAATAATTTGAGACAAGAGTAAACAATTTAAGTATCCCTTTACGGGGTCCTTGAAAATATGGAAATTAAAAAGTTGATGAGATGTGGCTAGCGCAATAATGGATAGAAGATAGGCTGCCTAAGAATATAAAAGCAAAATAAAATGTCGCATACGTTCCCAAACTCGACTTACGCACTTGGTAGACTACTAGCTCTGAACTCTCCGGTTCTCCGGAAAGTTGCCGGACTGTACAGCGCAAATGCGAGCCATAAACATTCGGCTAAACGAATGCGCGCTGATGTTGGGCGCAACCATCTCATTACCGACCGCATCTTTGCATTTGCATAGTATCAGGCGCTGCCGCCAGTCGGCATCTCCACGTTAACGTAAACTGGCGTGTACGAGTTGTTCTGGTGTCCTCGTGTCAGAGATAGCGGCACAATTACCGCTTTATGGAGCTGCGAAACTGATTCACGTGCTCTTGCAAGGCGTCTCCGATAAAGGCAGATCGCATTAATGAATCGCCGTTCGGCATTTCATGAAGCCTCACTTAACTACTTTTTGTATCGCAAATGTTATCAATTCTTGCTACTCTGCTGTAATTACGAGGAAGTTTTTTTTCATTTCCTTTTCAAATGCTAGGAAATTTCACGGTTTCAAATAAGTCACTCTACTGACATAGAAATAAAATTTTAATTTATTTGTTCAATAAACTCTACTTAACGACTGAGACAACATCTGGAAGCAATTGAGTATTAAAAATTAATTTACGGAAAATTGCTTTTAGTTTGCTATATTCTTTTTCCAAATTTTTTGAACCAGCGAGAAGAGGTATTGTCTTACCGAAATTTGGAAACCTTTATTTCACAGTTCTGCATCAAGTCAAAAACTGGATCAATGCTGTTTAGTTCTTTGTGGAGGGATGATGTTTACAAAAAGTCAAATCCATTTTTTCTAATGCAAAGGAGTATTGTTCCAGTGCTGATGTCAAACGAGAAAAGTGAACTATCCAAAACGATGTCGGTTATTGAATATTAATGTATATTTTCTTTTCATAATTTATTAGAATGAAATCGAAAGAAATATGGTTGCTTTTGATACAAAACCAAAAAGTTCGTTACTTTATTAAAGCTTCTTGAATTCTTGAAGCTTCTTAAGAAATTTCATTTTTCATAAGACTGACTCACGAACACAATATCTTCAAGGGAGAAAATGATGTTTCAAGAAATTCACCGCTTCATTACATTCTTGTTAATAAGCTTGAATCAAACATCTCATATGTCGTTTTATTCCAGCGAGTGGCATTACAAATGAACGCGACTTGGCTCTCGGACCAGAGGCTGAAATATCCTTTCCCCGTCCGGTGCGTGGGCTGCGCTCGGTTCTCGAGTGCGAGTTGCAGTCTCGCGTTCCGAGGTCGATCGGCCCCTTGTCGAACAACACCTCAAACAAGGGAAGTCGCGTCACAAAGAGGCGGCCCGCCTGCGCTATTCGTTTCGCCGCAGTGGCCCCTTGCGTTCGAGAAATTATTCACAGCGCCGCTACGTTTCCTAGCCCCCGTGGAAACGAGTTTCAATCGGACGCGGACAACGCAGCAGGGGCGGGGAGGTGGTGGTGGTGGTGATGGGGAGGTGAGTGAGGGGCTGGTGAAGGTGATGGTGACGAAAGCGGTATCGGAGGAGGAGATGCGGAGGGGACGTCAAGAGATGTTGCGATGGGAAACGACGCAGGGGATAGTGAAGTGATATTTGATGGTGACGATTGGTAAATGGTGGGTGGTGACGATTACTTTAGTAACGGTGAGAGGTTGTTAAGATGACGTTTAAGTTGGCGTATAAATGAGTAATATTATAATCGCGCGTTTTCTTGAATCCTGGAACCCCAACCCCCACTCCTTTGGCATCATATTGAATTAGGAATAAATTAAAGCACCATGCGATGTAAGCAAAAAATGATAATTAGAAATGTATGCTCCCATGTATTAGAGTATATTTTGTATCGAAGAGGTACTACATATTTGATATATTACTGCCGCCGACGTAACGAAATCTCCCAATTCTCCCTTATCTAGTGAAATGAAGGAAAAAGAAAACGTTTATGAATATTAACAACTATGCTACGGAAATTACCAGAAATTTTCAAATAACGAGAAATTCAGGTGTGCATATTGGATTCAATTTTGTGAAACCTGTAATTTATTTAAATTGGTGTATCAGTGAATATAAAAGTACATGTTGCCACACGTATAATTCAGTTCAGTACACAGCAGTTCGATGTATCGCATTCTTGTATCGACAACTCATTTCCAGTGCTACTGTTGGCAAGAAATCAAGACTGAGGTGGAAGCAGAGATGTGACGACAGCGCGACAGAGGTGGAAACGGTTTAAGGTTATACATGCAGCCCTTTGCTCATTTGTACAAACGCTCATCTCAAACCCTGATCGACATAGCAAAGCTGAAATTTTCAATATAACGTCAATTTACGTAATTGATTGAGTTGCAAAATCTTTGGTGTACATAATATGTTAAGTTCATTTTCAAACGTGCAAATTTGATTTTCTTAAAATAAACTGACGATGTCTAAGATAAGTAAAATTTTTTAATAATCCAAAGCTTTTAATAAAATAAGTTAGTAAATGTTCTCTTACTTGATGGGCCTCTTTCAATAAAGTTATAAATTTCAAGCATTTGTATTTAATGGTCACAGTAATTAGCGTACCTAAAGCCTGATAAATATAAACTCTGAGAAAATAGTCTTGTCTCACTGATCTCAGTGAGTACTGTTAGTGCGAGTGCGCACCATGACTCCAGTCGGGACAAGCTCTAAGCTCGCGACATTTGTATAGTGCATGTGTGTAAGTGGAGGTGTTTGTGCAAGGAAGAGGAAGAAAAGATTGCGCGCTGTCCGAGGGACATTTGTTAGAATACTGCTCAAACATTCACCTGGTATTGATCGAAGTAATCATGCAGAGCTATCGATTAGAGCAGCCGGCCACTAGGATTCTTTTCCAGACAGGCTGAATTCGACCTATGTCAGTTATTGTAAGTTATTGTAATATATTGTCAGTTATTGTAAACGCATGTCGGGTGTGAAGGTGGAGGTGGGAGTAGAGACAACGTTGCGACAATGGGGTCGGTGGTGGGACGGAATGGACGACGGTGGCCTGGGGCGGTGGACGGAGCGGGGGAGGGGGAACGTGAAGATGGAGGGAGCGTCAGAGTTTTTAACCCAGACGTCGCCGGTCCCCGCTTTCAACCAGAAGCACTTTACAGCTGCGTCGGATTAGATCAAGTAGTGGTCGGCGCTGTGGCGAAGATACCAGGAGGAGCTTTGACGACGAGAATAGGTGTGGGGACTAGAGAGCCAGCAAGCGTATATATCCTGCTCCAAATCAGAAAATGTATTAATCGTCGAATATGTCGAAAGTTATTTCCTAGCAAGGGCAAAGGAACTCCCGTCACAAAACATCATAACAAATTTGATTATCATTGCACTGATTACCATTGATTCTTTGTCAATGGAAAGTGTTACATGTGATCACACTTCATTCATGTTGCATCTTATTTTGTAGTTATTCACAGAATACTCATGTAAATAAAGAATTGTGAATTATCATTTGATTAAACATATGAATAAACTAATTGAAATATTTACAAGTAACAATTGAAAACAATTGAAAAGTTAGTTTCATTGCGAAGAAGAAGCCTACCGGGCAGAAAAGTTTCAGGGAAACATGGTCATTACACGAACCCTTAATGGTTTTGAAAGAGGCATCTCGTGGTGTAGCGACCAGACTGCGCAGTGCCCACCGCTGGGGCAGGGATGCAAATCCAGATTGATCTAAATGGAATTTGTGATGGACAAAGCTTGTTGTGTCAATTTTTCGGTTCTTGTTTTCCCTGCCTCTCATACCACCATTGCTTCAATATATCGAATATTCATTATCACTTCTCCCTCCAATTATTTATTTACTTCCTGTAAGGCCAAGGCTTGAGGACTGTCATCACAGTAAATCATATAATAGTTGGAATTCGCGGCGAATTAATACTTGAAGGAGAAGGAAGTCATTCGAGCCAATGATAATTAAATTGGAGTAAATGTGCCGGAGGTGCGATATCAGCAGTTGTAAATATCTAAGTTAATAATTTTTTTTTCTATCAGGGTTACTAAATTTATATTTTCTCTTTCTCTAAAACTATTAATTACAGGCTTGATATGACAATTCAAAAATAAGGAAGATGGTGGGGTTTTATTTTATTTTTTTCCATTTCTTATTTTATTTATTTAGTCAAAACATTTAACATGTAAGAGTTCTCGCATGTGTTCGCAGTATTTTTTATTAACTGTCGTGCACTGGTTCAAACTACGTGTTCCCAGAACTCAGTGCACTGCGCCAGGGGTGGCGGAATACTGAGCTACAGTCGACAATAACTCGATCTTGTAGTTTAATTGGAATCCATTCAATTAAATTTTTGAAAAATGTTAATTGGAAATTCTTAAATTCGGGCGATTTTTTTCGAGGAAAGTGAGCTCAGACGTAATTAAGCTATTAAAAAATGTAAGAGGTCTACAACTCCAAAATCCATCTACACACAAAGAAAATACAACGAGGATCTGCCGAAAGAGCGTCATTTGAAGGAAGTGGGGCTGAATTGAACAGGAATGATATTCACAATTCTGATAATAATAATAATAATAATAATAATAATAATAATAATAATAATAATAATAATAATAATTACCGGTTTACAAATTCCATCGCTGCAAATACTTCAAATATTTACCAGCCAAAAGATTGTGAACACTGAAACATAATATTTGTCATAATTAATTATACGCCAATACTTTGAGAGCAGGTTTAACATCCATTTGAAGCTACACTGGAGGACGAGTCTTCTTCAGGTAGAGGCTGGGGGGGGGAGCGTGGGCGCCGGCGTCCCAATTAATAGGCTTCCGGGAATGTCACTTTTACCTGCGGCGAATGAGCGGTGAGGCCGGCTGCCTGAGAGGCTCTTAAAAGTCAAAACAGATCAAAGAGGCCGAGTGTGTTGATACACATAAACGATTCCACTTTGACGAGGTGCCCGCCGAGGGCATCCCTTTTCATCCTCTCCGACCCACCACAATCCTTTACCCTTCGCTCATTCCTGCCCGCTACGCCTCGCTCACTCCTATTCATCTGCCCGCATATGCACAAGCCCGCTCTTCTAGCAATTTCGTTTTTCCAACCCGCGTCTCTTTGTCTTTCTATTTTCGGCCGCGCATCTTCTCCTCTCCCCTGACTCCTGCCATACCGTCTCCCTCAGCCCGATCTCGAAGGATCCTCTTTAGTACTGTCCCGCCTAGCCTTTCCTCACTCTGCCCTGCATCGCTTCGCATCGCCTTCTATGGCCCGCTTCCTTCACTCTGCCAATCCACGCTGTGTCTCACCTCGCTCTGCCCTGCATCGCCTCCCACAGCCTGCCACAACTCTGTCCTGGAATTTGGTCCCGAGAAGGTATCGTAAAATCAAAGACGTAACGTTTGTATTCATGGTTTGTGAAAGCTGTATTGGTTTGGCAGTTGTCAGAATTGATTAATTGGACAAGATTATTGTGGTTTGAATAGCGGGTGTATCTTGTGGTACGGACAGCCAATGTTCGCTTTTGATTTCATATACAGAATGGGCCAAAAGTCACTTCCTCACGCTGCCCTGCATCGCTTCGCTCTGCTCCGCCTCGCCTTCTATGGCCCGCTTTCTTCGCTGTGACAACCCACGCTGTGTCTCACCTCGCTCTGCCCTGCATCGCCTCGCTCAGTCTACCACAACTCTATCCCGCTTCCCTCGCTCTGCCAATCCACCCCATGCCTCGCCTCGCTCGGCCCTACATTGCCTCGCTGCGCCCTACGGCGCCTCACTCTGCCATGCATCACCTCGCTCTGCTCCGCCTCGCCTTCTCTGATCCGCTTCCCTCGCTCTGCCAATCCACCACATGCCTCGCCTCGCTCGTCCCTACATTGCCTCGCTGCACCCTGCGTCGCCTCACTCTGCCCTGCATCAGCTCGCTCTGTTCCACCTCACCTTCTCGGATCCGCTTCCCTCGCTCTGCCAATCCACCACATGCCTCGCCTCGCTCGTCCCTACATTGCCTCGCTGCGCCCTGCGTCGCCTCACTCTGCCCTGCATCACCTCGCTCTGCTCCGCCTCACCTTCTCGGATCCGCTTTCCTCACTCAGCCAATCCACCTATGCCTCGCCCAGCCCTGCATGGCTTCGCCTAGCCCTGCCCTATCTCGCTCTGCTCCACATCGCCTTGCCTCGCTCTACCCTGCTTTGGCCATCCCCGCCTTGCCTCAGTCTGCCCCCCTCACCTCCTCTCCCTCTCTCGTCTTGCTCTGCCCAACTTCGCCCTATCCCTGCCCTGACTTTGCCCCGCGTGTCTCTACCATAGCTTGCGCCACCTAGCTTTATCCGGTTGGCTCTGTTCCACTTCGGGTCTGCGACTCCTTGTTCTGCCTCGCTCCCCGTGCGTCTCTCTGAGCCACGTCCCTCTGCACCAAGTCGATCCACTCCCCTCTTTCTGAGGCTTTCCTTGCTCGGGCTTCTCTCTATGTCCCGCTCCGCTCGACTCCAACCTCTATGCCTGTGTCCCCATCCGTCTCCACCTTGACCTCCCCTTCTGCTAGCGGACAGTTAATGGGTTTCGGGATTTTTTTCGTTGCAAATACAGACACTCCGTTTCAGCGGCCTTAAGGATTATTTGGAATTTGGTCCCGAGAAGGCATCGTAAAATGTCAAAATCAAAGACGTAACGTTTTTATCCTTGGTTTGTGAAAGCTGTATTGGTTTGGAGGTTGTCAGAATTGATTAATTGGACAAGATTATTGTGGTTTGAATAGCGGGTGTATCTTGTGATACGGACAGCCAATGTTCGCTTTTGATTTCGTATACAGAATGGGCCAAAAGTCACTACCCACGAATGTAAGTTATTTATTTGTTATTTCTTCTCATCAGTTATAGTACATGGTTTTCCTTCTGCATCGACACACCTCCGAAAACGATCTGGGGGACTTAAGCATATTTCTTCACATAGCTTTGGATTCGAATAAAGATGCATTATCAATGGCTCTCTTTAGGTCTTCAATTGTGGTTGGATTTGAAGCATATAGCACATCTTTGATCAATCCCCAAAATGAAAAATCCATGGGAGTGAGATCTAGTGATCTGGGAGGGATTTATATTGTCCCTTGCAAGTTATTAACGCATAACCACCTGTGTACCATCTTTCTATACAAAACATTCTTCCTTCTTTCGACAACAAATCAACAACATGGACACATAACGTATGTAAGCAAATCTTGAACTAAACATCTGACAGCGGATGATTGTTTAGAAATGTATTTTAGTTTATCTGTGAGTAACTAATTATCATAATGTATGAATGTGATAGACGGGAAATTAATTTCATAAAATATTAAAACCATAATAGAGTAGAAGTAATCATGGGTAGTGACTTTGGACCACCCGATATATCTGAACACTGTTTACTCCGTAATATGGATTTCATCGGTCGTGTAGAAGTTACGTTCATAATATTAGATATTTTAGGAATATATTACAACAAATCATTAAAGAATGGAAGGGACCACCACTATAGTTTCTTCCGAAAAAAAATATCAAAAGAACATTTGCTATTATCGACTTCCTAAAAAAAAGTGAATTACATTAGTGAATAGTGTTAAAATTGGATGTCAAAAATGCAGACCGTTCATCATTATGATTTTTGATGAACCCGTTGCAGCAATTGTTTGATCTCATTCGAAAGTGATGTAGGTCACAGAATGTAAAGAAGTTCAATCTACTTGGTGCCTTTGTGCGAATAATTCTTAGGGAGGCAAGAAGAAGAGCCAAAGATGTTAGAGGAAAAATTGATTTTGAGAGATGAAGGTTGAAAAGTGAAGACAATGAAAACAGAGATGATGAACGTGAAAGACATTTGGCGAGGTCCGAGAGTTTGCCGTTGCTGCGTTGACTTGTTTTCAAAGGTAAAGAGTTGGTGTGGGACCGAGAGAGATTGATGTAAGCGAAGAAATTACTGCGGAGACGCTGGATTGGTTGTTGAGGTAGGAATTTTGTATGAAGCAGAAAGTTAATGATGGACAGAGAGTAGGCAATAACGAGGACGAAGATGTTACAACTATACCGTAAACACAATAGAGTATTCATGTCATTGACGTCGTAACATCAATAATTTGCGCCGCCAATACTTCCCCAAAGAGTACAAACCTCTCCAACAGTGTGAATCCATTGGGGGGGGGTCCGCACAATACCACCCCACAAACATTTTTTAAATAAATATTATTTTAATGAATTGTTTGAAATAGGAAATAAGTCTCGTAAAGGGAATATTCCTTAGATGTGATCGATCAACATGTATTTGTTTTCAATAAATTCAAAACTTAAAAAAAATGAGTTTGAGGAGTCTATGGTTCCTATTCCCTCATCCTATTTGGATTGCAATGACGTAATCTACCTTCGTCGTCACAATATGGGAGTGAACAATTTAGGCAAATAGTACAATGTTTGAATAGCAGAGGCGAATGTTTATGCATAGAATATGTGACGAAGAACAATGTTGCAGTAGTAGCACTTCAGAGGCACAACTAATACTAAGAAGAGTGTTACGATGTTTACATGATAGTAAATATGAAGAGTAGGTGATAGCTGACAATTGATTGCGTTGGCACAGAATTTCTGGTAGTGGTACAGAGCTGGAGGATGTGAGACTGAGGAGAGTTGATGATAAGACAATTCTCGCAGTGCCTACAGCAGGAATGTTAAGTTATATTTCATCACGCACACGGAGGATTGTAGCAGCTACAGCGAAGGTGGTCGCAGAAATTAAGCCGAGGATACGGAAAGGCAGCAGAACACTAGGGGAAGTCTTGTTATTCTACCTGCAAATAATCGTCGGATTGTCAATTCGACATTTTTGAGAAGGCCACTTGTAGACCGGCCACTGAAATTCCTCACTAGTTTGAGAAAAGGTAGCTATTCGAACTCTCGAGTTAACAGCGATTATGAACCTGACAAACGTGACTTCACAAGAGAAGTTTGCGTAGCAATTTGTTGGAATGTTTGAGGCCCGTTCGACATTCCTTTACGGTTCTCTCACAACACCAAACACATTGGAATGTAATCTTTCATTTTACAATAGTACTCGTAAATAGGCAGTGTGTTCCGTACTCAAGTTCATTATTCTGTCGTTACGTGATTTTTTCTACAATGATCCTAATTATTTTTGCTTCTCACTAGAATGATCGTTAAGTTTTCACTTGTGACAGTGAAGGAATTTGAAATCGCTATCGCTTCTGTAACGTTAATGTCTCACTGTTATGGACTCATGATTCACACTCTCTTAAAAAATGCTCTAATACTGTCGTTACAGAATGTTAACTGAGAATTCATTCTTGTTTTCATTCGAAAGGTTCTTAAAATTCTACAAAATACCCTTACTTACTTAATGATTTTTGTATATTTCCCTACGTATTTCAGGAACCTGTAATCACATCCTGAATCATCAAATTTTGAAATTCCGTTACTTACATTCACCACTGTAGATAAAATAGTAAAACCCATAACTCTATCCCAACAGGGTTTTACATATTTCAAATATTTAAATGTCACAATAAAAGAAGTATGAAAATTCAATGATATTGAACTTTTCTTCACGCAGTGAAACATTGAAATGAGAAATTGGAATCTTCAGGAATAGTGGAGATAAGTATTACACTCATAGCTAATAAATATTTATAATGAGATATATAACACTAAAATGCATTCGGATGTTGTTGAGCTGAATGGAGGACGAAACATCACTTAAGTATTTTGAGTCGGAAAATATTCAAAGAAAAAAGGGGTTTGTCCTTTTCGAAGAGATTGTAAATAATTTGAGGGTGAGGAAGTCTCGTAAATTTTCTTGACGGCTTTATGCTCTGGTGAGAAACTAGTAGTGGTTCACGAAAATAATTACTTGAAAAGATTGCGAATAGACTGTTAATATGCTTCACAAGGTATGTGACTCTAAATCACCCACATCGTGCTGGTATAACGGAAGTGACAAACTTGACATTCGTGACCATTCTCTGAAGAATTTTCTTTGTGCAGAAGCTAGAACGCATTTCCGTGTACTTCTCTACTTTGACGAAGCGAAAACATTGAAAATGTTCCAGAATGTCGTTACTCGACCTTGCGGAATTTTGTCCGCAAGGTGTGCTCCATATTGTTACAATTTCTTATTGCAATTTTTTGAGCATGTAGTGGCAGTTCATACATCTTCAAATAAACTTCTATTTATTTACTTTTGAATACTAATTTCTATTGTATTCAATTACTTTCAAAATCTTAATGTTTTGTAGATGCAGTTTTCTATCAAGCCTCTGTACATAATATTAGTATCAATAGTCTAGTTTTTTAATGATATTATTTCGTAATATCTTCGAATCAATCACCTATGAAACAAAAAGTCATCGGTTTCAAGAAAGTAATTTAAAACATTTATCTTAATAATGCGTGTACTATGTTTAATGAGATGCGAATATGAACTCATAACAGTATATTTTAACGATCAAGAGATTTCCAGACAATTTAAATTGCAGACGATTCAGAAACAGTTAAATGTCGCAGCAAAAACGTTCCTAATATTTTCATGCATGAACATGTTGGAGAGGCAGGTGCAGACGTTCTGTACAGACCAGAGGTACCTTCGTTATGTTGATTTCTTGAAGAGATCGCGATAGCGTCTGCCATCTGGCGTAAAGGCACGCAACTATATATGTAATTAGATAAAATTCTGCTACCTCGCACGGTTTCCTATCAGTCCAGGTATTCTCGCTAGAAGGAAGGTAGTCCATCCCAGCATACCGCTCATACAGTTTTTTCTAAGGGAGTCGTCTATTCTTAATCGATTTTTAAAAAATTTGACCGTTTCTGGTTTGTCTAATAATTCTATATGCTTGTATAGGAACTATTTTATATGTTTATTTGAACAACATGAATGCTTATTTCAAATGCATTTATTTATATCACATCAACGACGTAACAACGACACAACAGTGCCAATTAGATATTACAATATGTTTATGACATTCCTATTTGTTCGAAAAACTGGTGTTTGGAAACACATCTGTGCAACCGTACTGTCTAAAAACTTTATTTTGGTATCGTTGTCTTTAGAAAAGAAGCATGTACACGAATATAAAGATTACACATGTGTCATTTTACGAAGAGATTTGACAGTTTTGACGCCTCTAGCGTTTTGTCTTTCTTTTGTTTCTTCAAAATCAAACTTCTCTTCATTCTGTTATTGATAAGTCATCTCTTAAAACCTCATGCAACGACATGAAATAAAAATTGTAACACTAGTGATTTGTTTGTGTATTTGCAATCCTATTATTTCGGAACTTTATTTTGATATTGATATGTGCAAACAAGCTCTGCTCCTTATTATCCAGTCCACTCTGTCAATAAATTTTTAAAATGGAACGCTTAGTTTTGCCCAAACTTCACTAACTGTAACATATATTAAGCATATGGGATTTTTAAACAAATGAAGTGTAAATTATTTGTTTACATAATTTTTGTACGTTCATTTCCATAAACTCTGTGCAGAATTGACGGGACGTTTCACGTACTTATTGCCGCTAACGATTTTCCTAACCGACGTTTTAAAATCTCCTTCCAAAATCCTAACAGACGTTTCGCAGATTAAGTTTCAAACACGATTGGCAAAAATTGCTTTTAAAACTCCACTAATATTATGCGCGTTGATTCAGAACTCTCAAACCAATCTGCTGAAAAACAACGGCCCCACGCGCTCCGTCGCTTTCATATTCCCCGAGCGCTACAAGAAGCGGACAGGCAAGGAGATCCGAGCGCTCACGCGCGCAAAAGGAGCAAGGCGACGCGACGGCGGAGCAAATGAGAAGCGAGAGGGGCGCGGTGACAAGGGGGCGGGGCGGGGCGGGGCGGGGCGGGGCGGGGCGCGTGGGCGGCGGCGGCGGCAGGTGTGGGAGGCGGCGGCTACATCGGCGCCGTCCCCGCGGGCGTCGCCAGGTGGGCGCGACCGGACGGACGGACGGACGGACGGACGGACGGACGGACGGACGGACGGACGGACGGACGGACGGACGGACGGACGGACGGACGGACGGACGGACGGACGCACGGACGGACGGACGGACGGACGGACGGACGGACGGACGGACGGACGGACGGACGGACGGACGGACGGACGGACGGACGGACGGACGGACGGACGGACGGACGGACGGACGGACGGACGGACGGACGGACGGACGGACGGACCGACGCAGGACGCGTAGCAGGCCGGTGCGAGCCTCCTTCCGAAGCTCTGAGCGGCGTTGGGGTTAATCTGTGAAAATTAAGCGAAAAGAGAATGTAAAAACCACTTTTCTATCACTTTGTATTGTAACATCTCCATAACTATTCAACATAATTTAATAGATTGTAGACTACTTACAGAATAATGTTTCCAGTGGCCAGTATTTGCACTTACAGAATACGGAGTATTCAGACTTACGTATGACACATATACTTTCAGATTGTCTTTCCAAATGTTTAAGTGAAACAACATATAAAATATCTTCAGATTTCTAAAGGCTATAAAATTATTTGATTCATTGTAAAGAATTGTAAATACTAATTGCATTTCATGCAGACCTTGAAATTCCTGTGAACAAAAAAATAAGGCTTATTAAAAAACGACTTCAAAATATACGCAAATCGTTTTTATAGTAGCGTACTTTTATTATATTGGACTTTACGTAATCAAACGTAGGCACCAAAAGCCACTGTTACCGGTCGGCGTCCGTTATTTAACCATTCGTTAAGAACTATCGAAACAAAAGGGTTGTTAAAATTGGTATATTATGAGTTCACATACTCAAAGAAATTCTTGTTTATATGCTTTGTTCTTGTAAGAAAATTATATTACAAAAAGTTGCATTGGACGATGCACGTTCGATAATATTAATAGCAGACTTGGTTGAATATCTGTTCATTATCTGCTTAATGGTATTATTAACTATAAGCGTTTGCAAACTATTCTAACAAGAGCGCTGTAGATGGAACGCTTGTAGCAACAAACTACGACAGAATGTGATATGAGACTGGAAATACTGTTTGAACGTGGGGTTAAGTGTATTCCATTAAAGTTTGGTATATGACTAAATGCTTCTATATAATAGAGAAAAACCTTTTTGACATTGTCTCTCGTGTTACAGTGACCAGTATTTGCATGTTTAAAGTAGTGCACCTTTTGATTTATTATACCGTTTTGTCACAATCATCATATCAAACTATCATTAAATTACTCTGATATTACCGTGATGTTATACCGTTTACGCAAACAGAAAAATCGTTTAAATATGACTACATTAGCAACCTTAGGAGATCACTAGTATAAAATTGTATTTCAAAAATATTAGTATTATGAAAACATTAGTAAATACATTACCACATTATACATTAGTAAAGTAATATTTAGATTTTAAATAATTTTTGTGTTTGAACGTATTTTTATATCTTGAAGATTTTGAAGGTGGAAGGCCGGAGTGCATGGGCCACATTAACCTCCTCTATGTCCCACAATTTGTTCCGTCATTAGTTTCGATCTAGAATCTGCTTTCTTTTTGTATTTGCAAATCATTCGCCCCCAGATCCATTGGCCAGGTGGCGAGATCTTTGTAGCTCACCTACAGCCACGGTCCGGAGGGAGAAAGCCTCTGAGCAGGTGCTCGGATGCGTAAGTTGAGCAACGCCCCCCCCCCCGACGACGCAGTGGCGGTGGAGGCGGGGGCGGGGGCGGGGCCCGGCGGCAGAGGAATCTGACGACGGTCGAGTTTCTTGCGCTCCCAAAGTGGTGGTGCATCTGCTCGACCCGCATCGCAGGGAAATCGGGGCCCTCTGATTCTTGATGATATGGGCGATCTGTAAACGCTTTGGCGGTGGAAAAGTAGGTACCTGCAGGATTCTCTTCGTGCACCTGCTTGAGGTTGAATTAGCTGGGATTTGATCAGATGAAAGTCTTTCACATGAAATTATTGTCAAGTTGGTATGCGTAGTAAATGGTCCACCGATTTCGTTTAAAAGTGATTTAATATGAGGATATGTAATTTATTTTAAACAGTATATAATTATTGCTAATAAGTATTAGATGATTCGTCTTATCGACTATATATTGTATGGAAACTGAATATTTTTAATATTTACTGTTATTAGAAGAGAATTCGAAAAAATATATTTGGAAGAAGTACTTTCTAACCGGGAAGTGTAGCAAGAGCTAATATTGGTTTCTGTTACATTTTTAAATACACTTACTAACTGGTTTTCTGAGAGAAATAGTGTTGTGTTTTAATAGACCAACACTCGAGAACAAATACTTTTATCTACGAAATGTGTAGCATGGAATTACGTGGTTAAATTCAGAAATTTGGTATTGTGAACCTCCATTTTCGTTGTGCTATGTATGTGGAATAATATCATGTAACTCTTTAGATTTTGCAAGTAATGCCAACACAAATCATGAACTAAAATTATTTAAGTTGCATATGAAATACACTTGTTTATTCGTATTCAAATCCATTTGATGAATTTTGTTTAAAGTTTCGCTATTTACGACAATTGTAAAATAGTAAACGTACAAAATCACCTTCGCTAACAAATATTAAAATATTTCGTTATATTATATTAGCGATAGTCACGCTTCGCTAATTGTGTTCAATTGTATGCGTGAGGTCGATTGCTGATAAAGCTGTTTCTATCGAGAACGGATTGCTATTTTATATTTACAATACGAATTAATTAAAGAATTGTGGGCACATTCTTTCGAAGACGAAAGTCTGTCGAACATTCCATTGCCTTCCCTCCAGAGCAATTCTTCCAAATTTATCATTCACACTTATACATTATTCCTTACAATTGCTTTTTGCTCTATTACAATTTACTGTACATGAGAACATTTTCCATATTATTGTCATTTGACATCTGACTAAAAACTCATGGAAGTATAAATTTTTCGTTCAGATATCGTACAAATAATGTTTCTTCCTCCTCCCCAAAAGAAGCAATGTTAGAATGAAATGGAAAATTCACAACTAGATGGAACTACCCTTTTACGTACTGAATAAGTGTGAACATCGCTATGAAATGTTAACACCTGATAATCATAAACGCAAAAATCCTCTTTGCTGGCTTCATACGGTTTCGTACAATGTCTAACATTGCGTTTTCACAACTGTTCACTTTAGCGTATTCGGTGAAGCGCGAAAACTAATGATTTAACGGTTTCGAATGACGACGCTGGTCCTGGACAGCAACCACGCAACCGCCCAACGGCCCTTTCACCTGGATCTCTCCCAATCTCGACACCTGCCGTGTGTCCCACGACACGACGGCCGCGGGGGTCCCGTTCCGGGCAAGCGGGGAAAAAATGCCGGCGTGGGCGCGGGCGACCGGCGCGGCAAGGCGCCGTCGTAGAGTACGGCGTGACGGGGCGGGGCGGGGCGGGGCGGGGCGGGGCGGAGCGGGGCGGGGCGGCGCGGGGCGGGGCGGGGCGGGGCGGGACGGGGCGGCCCTGGACGGGGCGGCCCCGGGCGGGGCGTGGCGGGGCGGCGTCCTGGCGTGGAGCAGAGTGGATCGGAGCGGGATGGGACGAGAGGAGATGGAAAGGGACGGGGCGATGCGAGGCAGGACGGGACGGGGAAATACCGGGGCGGGGCAGGATGGGACGGGATGGAACGAGACAAGACGGGATGGGACGGGGGGGGGGGGCGGGGGGGGGGGGCGGCCTGGTATGGAGCGGAGTAGATCGGAGCGGAACGGGACGGGAGGGGATGGAAAAGGACGGGGCGATGTGGGGCACGACGGGACAGGAACGTGAGGGACGGGGCGGGGCCGGATGGGACGGGATGGGTCGAGACCAGACGGGGCGGGGCTGGGTGGGACGGATGGTGTGGCGGCCTGACGTAAAGCGGAGCGGATTGGAGCAGGAGCGGGATGGGACGGGATGGAAAGGAACGGGGCGTGTCAGGAAGGGACGGGAAGGTGAGAGACAGAGCGGGGCAGGATGGGACGGGATGGGATAGAATGAGACAAGATGGACGGGGCGGAGTAGGGCGGGTAAGGCGGTGGCCTGGCGTGGAACGGAGCGGATCGGAGTGGACGGGACGGAGTGGACGGGACGGAGTGGACGGGACGGAGTGGACGGGACGGAGTGGACGGGACGGAGTGGACGGGACGGAGTGGACGGGATGGAGTGGACGGGACGGAGTGGACGGGACGGAGTGGACGGGACGGAGTGGACGGGACGGAGTGGACGGGACGGAGTGGACGGGACGGAGTGGACGGGACGGAGTGGACGGGACGGAGTGGACGGGACGGAGTGGACGGGACGGAGTGGACGGGACGGAGTGGACGGGACGGGGTGGACGGGACGGGGTGGACGGGACGGGGTGGACGGGACGGGGTGGACGAGACGGAGTGGACGGGACGGGGTGGACGGGACGGGGTGGACGGGACGGGATGGACGGGACGAGGTGGACGGGGCGGGGTGGACGGGACGGAGTGGACGGGACGGAGTGGACGGGACGGAGTGGACGGGACGGAGTGGACGGGACGGGGTGGACGGGACGGGGTGGACGGGACGGGGTGGACGGGACGGGGTGGACGGGACGGGGTGGACGGGACGGGGTGGACGGGACGGGGTGGACGGGACGGGGTGGACGGGACGGGGTGGACGGGACGGGGGGGACGGGACGGGGGGGACGGGACGGGGTGGACGGGACGGAGTGGACGGGACGGAGTGGACGGGACGGAGTGGACGGGACGGAGTGGACGAGACGGAGTGGACGGGACGGAGTGGACGGGACGGAGTGGACGGGACGGACCGAAGGGTCGGGTCGGGACGGAGGGAACGGAGAGGACGGGATGGAGGGGACGGGACGGGACGGTGCGGGCGGGACGGAATGGGGCAGCCGGGGTCGGTATGAGACTGGATGGAGGCGGCGAGAGGGGGCGTGCGCGAGAGGCGCGTCGGGCGGGACGAGACTGGACGGGACGATGGCAGCGGGGCGGGATGGGGGGGGCGGCACGGCATGCGTTGGTGATCCGGACGTGAAAGCGGAGATCCGCGCGGGGCAGGTGCACCGGCCGCCGCCGGCGCTAGGGGCCGCGCCGCCTCCGCGCGCGGACGGCCTAATGGCGCACGAGTTATGACGGGCCCTCCGCCGCCGCCGCCGCCGCCGAGCAGTGGGAGTTCCTGCTTTCTGCTGGACCAAAGCAAACATATCTAAAAAGGGTTTTGGTACAGTTTTCCATCCAGTTAGCTTTACTATGCGCACGTTGTGGAGTTCTTCTTTTACTACGTGTAAAGTAGTGTCAAGATTGCTTTCTGATTATTATATTTATAATGATAATAATATTAATAATAATAATAATAATAATAATAATAATAATAATAATAATAATAATAATAATAATAATAATAATAATAATAATAATAATAATAATAATAATATGTATTTTAATAGATTCTCTCTAGAATAATAAATGAAATCTCGGAACATAATCTGTTTCATAATGTTTCAAAAGTTTTCATTTCGTTCCGTCTCCCGAATAAATCGTATTAAGACAATACAAAGTACATAGAAGCGTGTACTTGCCTTCCTCTGCACGCAAGTTTCCTGTTTTATGCCCCACGCTTCTTTCCTCTCTTCGCTTCTTGCTCTTAAGGACGACGCTTCTTTCCTCTCTCCTTCTCTAGCTCTTAAGGACGACGAATACGCCTATTTATGTTAATATTTTATTTTTATAATCTGTGTGTATAGTAATGTGTATAGCAAAGTGTTTGCCGGTGCAGTAGAGACTGCTTGTCGAGAATAATTAAAGGAGGGTCATTAATGAACTTGTACTCCTCACATGCATGTTTTCAAATTAAAAAAAGTATTTGAATCATTACTAGGGGGTATTTTGATGACCTAAAACATCGCCAAAAATGATCAATAAATGCTCTTAAAATGTTTTTAAAATTCTCAAAAAGGAAATAAAAATGAGTAAAAAATATGATCAAAACTTGTTCAGATGAATCACTTAAGCAGTTGGGTATGTTACTGATATAACCGAGGCTTCTTCTATTCGTTCAAGTGAACTCAGTTTTCAAACTTTTGGTGTGGACTGTTCACCAGAAAATCTCTGTCTTTAGTTATCTCGAAATCAGTTGCACCGTCTGTGTCGCTGACAGTCGTTACAGGATCCTTAGATTGCATACTAACATTGGCTGACATTACAACTTTTGAGCGAAGAAATTGAATAGACTACCAGGTATAGATACTCAGGAATTCTTGGGGGGAGAATATTGGTTGCATCTCATAAATATTTTTTGAAGCAGGTTTCATTAAAGTGATGTTAAAATCGATGAAATCGGAGAAAAAATGCATTAAAATTACGGGAAAAGTTAAAAAATGACTTATTGGCCGAAATCGATAAAAATGACAAAAAATACTTGTAAAAATGGGTAATTTTCTTTTGTCATAACAAATTGAATTTCTATACTAAACGGTATTGTTCCAAAGTGAAAAGAAATAAATGACATTTCATTAAAATCCGCCCCCTAATCATTACCATACTTGTACCATTTACTAATTTTTTTACTCTTTGTTAAGAGTGAACAATCTATTCGACAACAGAAAAATATCCAAAGAATTTTTCTCCGCAATGATAAACACGGAATTACTAGTGTATGTTGGCGGAACAACCGGTAGGGAATATTCCAAATAAAATGAAATGGGCAATGAGCAAAACAGTAGACTACTTTTCCGTGAACCTGAAACAAAAGTGAAGAGAACATCAGTGTATTCTATTATCTAGTTGATGTTTTAATATATGTGGCCGACTTGATCTTATAGATGTGTAGGGCACAAAAACCGCGGGAGTTAAGAAGTTTCTCGGGAAATACATAATACTCAAACTTCAAAATATTTAAGAACTCATTTAAAAGGGAAAATTGCCTGTTTTTAAATACATTATTATTAATACAATTAATTACATTTAATTACATTAAGTAATAATCTCCCATGTAAACAGTAAATACAATGCTAACAAGTAAGTACTAATGCTAAAAAAATTATAACATTAAATACAATGCTAATAAGTTGTAAGCTGTGTTTATTCAATTTTTACTGAATTACACCATTAACGTGGTAATTTGGCTTTTGGGTTAGTGACGCTATGCAATTTGAAACTTTTTGCAATGAACATACGAATCCAAGAGATTTTCATTGTAGAGTTTGTTTTCATTCATAAGTTTGATCAAGTTATAATTAATAAACCATAGGAGTCGAACAAATGTTTAAGATCTGAATAAATATAGAATGAATGTTTGTCCAACCAGATCGAGCTCATTGGCACTGTTCGTCATTTGCCCCGACTGTTCAGTTGGAGATTGAACTTTATTACAACTCTCAAATCCGACAAAACAGGCCGGAAACAGTTTTATCTCTTCATGAAGGGTACTCGCCTGTTAAGTCTCTTGACAAATTGGGACGATGTGATGGATTTTTTCTTCCCGCTCTCTCTTGCCTTCCATTTACACTCAGGACAACTACCTGACCTCATCAGCCTTGCTTGTGTTATAACAATTTCCATCTCATTGCCGAAATAAAATAAATGTCCCCTTCACATCGTACCTGTATGTGACGAGTTACACGAACACTTAACTGGTTTATTGAATACATTGGAAATACTTCAGTCACACATCTTCTAATTATAATTTCATCTTATTACATTCATTTTTATATTATCTTCTGTGGAGAAATCTTTTAATATGTCTTTAATATTGCTGCCAGGTTTAAATATTATTGATATTGAACTTAAAAGTGAAAGAAGGTTTACATGACAGCCCGAACTGAAGTATCTATGATTAGAGTTTCCATTGTCTATTTAACAGTATTTCAAAGTAATTATCGTCGTGTCTTATCCTCCTACCGTGGACTGAGTTTTATTGCGAAGGCCATAAAGATTATTCTGCAATACGTCTTCGTATACTGCGATTAATTTTAATTTTTTATTGTATTCGAGTTATCAAAATTCACAGTGAACCTTGAATAAGAATGAAAACAAACAGAGTAACTAAAACAAAAACATTCTTCTTTGGAATGTTTTCAGCAAATACCAAAAATTATGTTAACAATTTTTAATTATTTGTCAAAGCTTTTTCGTATGCGAAGACATGATTTTCAATATTTAATTCCAGAAAGGAAATCATGAGTTTAATTAACATGATATTCTAAATAATAACGAACAAACTATGTTACGGTATAACCTTAACTTTTCTTAAAATGAAAATAATATATTTAGTGAAATCTGAATGCTTTTCCATGTCAAATTAAACATGATGAGTGGTGCAAGTGATAATGAGACGAAGTGGGATTTTATCATAAAAAACTACGTCCTTTTTATCAGATTCTTTTAAGAAATGTAGAGATATGACGCAATGAAGTCTAGAGTATGTGGCATTAAACCCTCCTTCTCTCGTATGCTCTTTTTCTTTTTAAAATGTCATTGTATGACACTACTGTCGTATCCGCGCCTTTCAGTGTCGAAACATGCTCACTTTCACCCTCAATAAGAGCTGTGGTCTCAACCATCATTTGTATCGATACGCATCGACTATTACGAATTCATTTTTTACATTAATACAAATGTTGTGAGTATTCGTAGTTATTTTCATAATCACAGGCTGTTAGAACTCTATTACGTGATATATTGAGTCTGTGACATTGAGTATTGCTCAACGTGCCTAATATATTTCAAATAATTTGACAGTTGTTATGATCATAAATTGTTCGCTGCAGGAACGATGCAGTATATTCGGCGGGCAGCGTTGGATTGTCGCTGTTAACAGGCAGAGAAATAACAGGTAAGTTATTTTCCTTCCTGGCTGTCCGCGTTAGAAGAGAATGCGGTTAATGTGAATCATACTACTTATGTCATGAAATTATATTACTTTTCATGATCGAGGAGCATCTTATTTCCAACTCACGGGCTATTCATTTTACATTTACAATATTTCTATTTCCGTTTACACTCTAAGAAGTTACATGCCTTCACTAGCAGAGAGAGTCTGGAATGAAACATCTTATAACATCTTTAAATAGAAGAATGAAAAGAATTTAGTTACATTTACTTTAAATATATTGTATGATTGTTTACTGGGTTCATGGAAAAATGAGAATCGTAATTTAGAAAAGTATAATTATATTATCATGGAGTATTTTACTTTGAATTTTTCATTATATTTCAATGTATGAAAAATTTAGTCTAGTGTTTCTATACATGTTATACAAAAATGAAGTCAAGTCAATTTTATCAAAAGCATGACCCTTATATCTAGGACGCCGCAACTTGTTGCTTTATAGGATTGTTACGTTACTCTATTTCAGTATATGTTATTTGGAGTTCTCGAAAGGAAACGCGCCATTTACCCATATTGTTGAACAATTACACGTATTAGCACAAAAATTTATTTTAATATCACGACCGATTAATACAGATCAATGATTACGTGTGTTCAACAACGATGATTTTCATTTTGAACTCTTACGACCTTTTTATAACATTCTTAAAGCAAAAAACGTAAGACTTGACCCAGGTAGTGGCTCATACGATACTAATTCTTAAACATGTTTGGTTAAAATCACGTCACTGAAATAGGCCGCAAAAGAGAATGACAAAAATGCATGCCCGAAAAGTTCATCTGCAAGACAATTCGAGAAGAAATAAAAGAGGTCATTTTCGTCAACATATTACGTCATAATATGTTGACGTAGATGACCTCTTTTATTTCTTCTCATAAGAACGTCAACAACACCAAATCAGAATTCCTACAAGACAATTCTAGACGTCTCAGAAATTGTGGCCGGTGAGATGATGGCCGGGAACAGAGGTACAAGAATTCTGGAACGAATTTCTGGCGCCCCTGGCAGGTGTGAATGTCGTCGTACCGATTCGATCCACTGTGACTGTTTGGAAGTGATATTAGATCTCTTCCGCGAAAATTCATACATTTAAATCATGACCTCCCGGGGACGCAAATACAGATGGTGTCCGATTACGCAGAAGAAAAGGCCAAACTGCACTCATTCGATACCGCGACCGTGTTATAATTCCTTACCACTCATATAAAGGGCACTAAGTCCAACTATTTTCCAGTCCACTAATTTCTCTAATTTTCCAGTCCACTATTTTTCCAGTCCACTAATTTTTGCCATAATGGAATAAATTAACACTTGCTTCACTTTTTAATTATTAATCCTGGAGTTATTAAGAACTATGTCCATAAGACATTACATAAAGAGTTACAAGCAATGGAATTAACATCACGTGTACAGTCATTCAGAGGAAAGAATATCTTGAAACTATTTTTCTGTAAAATTAGATGAAAATGGCATGGAGCCCTTTGGCGGAGGGAGGTTGAGCAGGATGGAACGCGGACAGAGTGAAATGTGGCTCGAGCCAGAGGACTTGAGCGGAAGGCATTGGCGGAGGACGCGGGTGGAGAAAGGAGACGGTGGACGAAGGACGGAGGCGGAGGACGGGGCACGGAGCGCGAGTAGGATGGAGAACGGGGGCAGAGGGACGAGGTCAGGAAGATGGGGGCACAACACAGAGGTCAGACGAAGAAGGAAGATATCGGAGGACGTAGAGTAGGACGGAGGGCGGAATACGAGAGTGGAGGATTGAAGGAAGACAGAGGTCTGGAACGACATGGTAGGTCATGGAGGAGGACGGGGAGTATGGGCGGAGGATGGCCGGGCGGTCGACGAAGGACGGGAGGAGGCGAGGGAGAATAGGGCAGGACGGGGGAGGTTGGAGAACGGGACACCAACCGATGGGGAGGTGGAAGACGGGAATGGAGGATGGCGTGTCGGACGACGAACGATTGGATGCGGGCGGGGGAGGATCCTGGGGGCGTGGCGTAACGTGGGGCGCGGCGCGGGGGCGGAGGTGGAGGGTGCAGCCGCGGCGCGGGCCGAGGGTCGTGTGGTTGTGTGCCCGGGGCGCGGGGCGCACCTTGCGGGGGCGGGGTTGTGGGGCAGGTGCGGGCGGGGGTGGCGGCGCCCCGGGCGGTCCGCTCAGGTGCAGGGGCGGTCTGGGAGCGGGCAGGAGCGCGACCGGCGTAGCAACCCCTTGCGCCCACGACCGCCCCGCCCCGCCCCGCCCCGCCTCGGCCAAAGCCCGCCAAGCCCTCAAGAAGCGAAGGCAAACTTCGGCTTGCGGAGAATTACATCACAGTAATGTAACAAATACCAACTACAGTGCTAAATTTCGAAGAACTGGACCATTTTCCTCCGTGTTCGTGTTGTCTCATGTAATTATTTAGTATTATTACTTGAAGCTGTGTGTTAAGGAATAAAATATAACCTAGCAAACCATGTAGAATTTGAGGTGTCTGAAATAAAACAGTTTGTTAAATTGTTAGGATCCAGGTAATAATCATCTTATGCAGCTATTGAACGCAAGATTGAAAATTGCCAACATTTGCTCTCAAAACTATAACTTCATAATCTACGAAGCTTCAACTGCAGGGTAGATAAGTTGTATGTGCTATGTCTTATAATTATATTTTGAAATGGAGCTTTTTATTAAATTCTTATGCATGAGTAATTGCTGAAAATATTTACTTGTGGAAGCCTGTGGTCTTCAGCTCTTTTTAACAAAAGTACCATTTGCTTTTGGTGAAACACTAGCGGGCGCATCTATTTATTAACAACAAAATGGCATGATAATTTTTAACGCAAATAATGTATTTTAATTGTATTATAATAATTTTAGAAATTACTTAACATTAATGTATTATTGCATTACATTTTTACGTTCTATTCTTTTCTGCCACTTAGCGATGTTAATGAATAACACGAAGCACAGTAAGATTCTTGAATTTAATGTGACAGTGTTTCTTAGTGTCAAAATTTATTAATATGGTCGTTCACATTGGAAAAATAAATTCGAAGGGTCTTCCTTAAGTAAATGTTGGAATGTCTGTTCCTCAGTTTGACTTCCCGATATTTATCCTGGAGAAAAGCGCGAATAACTGTGTAGCATTCTGTTCACTAGTATTTCTTGCCCAAAAAATTCCAGACACAAGCCCTAAATTTGATAAAAATAGTAGTCAAATAATATTATTTTACTTTTAATTAGCAGGAGGTTTGTTAGCAGGCCGTGAAGGAACAAGACGCATTATAGTGAAAATAAGATTTGTTGATTGCCGACAAAAATTAAGCCATGTGCCACATGAAATGAAAACTACTGTAAATCAGTAGTTTTCACTTAACGAAAGTTCTTAAAACTTTATGACTGCGACTGAACAACGGAACAAGCGCCAATATCAGCCAAATGGAGAATTTGTATTAAACATCGAGATAGAGTCCTAAACTCTCATCTCTTAGGGCGTTTCACCAACAAACGGACAGGTATCTCGACTAAGTTCAAGGAACAGTGTTTTGTCTGTCACAAAGTGTTGCGTCAGTGACAGCATGCTAGTCTCGGATTCTCTCCTACGTTCGACACTTTGTTCATGGTTATAAAACCTGTTTGTTTTTTACCAGAAATACGAAATTAAATTAGGTTTGTTGCATTATAGTAAAGAAAGAGATTCTCAGATGTTACTGGAGCATTTCTGGTTTGCAATGTTTTAGTTCTGAGGAACGCGACATGAACACAGCTCTCCTTGGGTAGTTAAGTGAATTAAGTTTATTTCCGCTTCTTCTCCTCAGCAGTGTCCTTGTTTTGGGTGGCGGGCTTCATTAATTACACGTAAATAATTTTTTACAGATCTATGTTTGATCAAATTCACGTTCGGGTAAACACGACTGTTTACGACTGAACATTTTAAACATTTACAAGAGAGCATGCCCTGCAAGAGTGGAACTGTGCCCGGATTGATTGACTATTTCGTACGTCAACTGCTAGGATGATAAGTGTAATGTATGTTTTTATCACGGGAGGTAGCAGTGATCTTCCCCTGCTGGTTGGTGAAATCCATTGCCTACCGCTGGGAATCTACTTGTCAACTTGCGGGTTGCGGAAATTTCTAATGTATTCAGCCGACGTTTCTAGTTGGCAGATGGGGTCAAATGTACTTGGAATAATGCCTCTGAAGTAGTTATTCAAGGTGGACTAAATTAATTTATTTCGTTAAGTTGAAAACGATAAGTCCTTTGAAAGTTTTCCGAATGATAGCAGAAATTCAATTATCCGAATGAATGGCAGAAAACAATAGAAGAAAAGATGGAACGTGTTTATGATAGTTTATTCATATATAACCACTTCACTAATGCAATAAACGGGAGAGTTCGATCAGGACATTAACTGATGTCGCTGCAGTGCTGCTAACCGGGATATCCTAGGTTAAAGTCTCGCCGATAAGAGGATTTTCGGCACTAGCTAGATAGCTAGTTCGAATTCAGTCACTATGTGGACGGGAACTCTAGCGACCGGCTGATGTGATCGGTAGTTTTCCGTGATTTCTCCGATCAATACCAAGCGAATCCCGGAGCAATACCCTTACGATACCCTAGCAATACTCGCGGACTACGCGCGATCTTTTTTTCCTCTTCCTTGATCTATCCTCAACCCTTACTACACACTCTTACACTAACATGCCATACATGCCGGGAGGGAGTTTAGAATGTCCCGGCTCGGGCGGTACCATTTGATAGATAGTAGTAGTAGATATCTGTTTGGGAAAATCCCTGCTAGCTGACTGTAAATCGGCGCCAGATCTCACCATCTAGCGGGGGAAGATTATTGACACTTCTCAAGGAAACACATGCACTGTAAAGTAAAACTGGAGTTTTTAAATTGTATCTAGGTAGCTATATTTTTCTTTGGAGATATAAATATGTATGTTAATAACAGCATTTCTCAATCAGATTTCTTGTACTATATCTTGATCTTGTAATTATTATGAAGGGAACAATCTAGTCAGAAAATACATATGTTTAAAACATGCGTTTAAGTGGTGATGGTTTTCGGTTCCATCTAGTTCCTCGTGTTACGTATGTTTTCAATAGTATGACACGCAAAAACTCATTTTGTTAAAATAAGTTAATTCTTATTGACGATAATGATTACTTATTGCGACTTTGGACTTCGCGTTTCGCAAAAATCTCTCTTTTTGCCTCGAGGATCTCAAGATTCTGATCCAACTCCCTCCAGTCGCTCTGTAAAGAGCTGCCCTCTTCTGGGACTCCGCGGAACTTGGACACAAGGCAGGACGTGCCCACCTCGAATGTATAGAGATATTTGACATATTTCCTCCTCGAATCCGTGATGGTACTTTTAATCTCTAGGTCACTTCAGTCGCGTTAAGTAAGTTATGCATAATTATATCTAGAGTAAATTAAAATCAATGTAACAGAAACATAAGATTACGGTATGTCAAGTATAAAATAAAGGAAACAAAAATATCAGAGAAATGGAATTGAAATAAACAATAAAAACTCAGTTATAAACTAAAAGGTTGATTTCATTATTATTGCGTCAGTTATTCTAATTACGGTTTCTGTAACAAATGGATAACTATTATTTGAAAACGAAAATTATCTGTGTGTAGCTATAGTGATTACTGAGTTTAGGCGTGTTCTTGTCTCGCCAAGTCCTTAATAATGCATAATTCTTTGCAATAGCAGGAGATAATATTCTATTACTTCGTTTTGACTGATAGTAATGTTAATAACTCTGATTACGTAAAAAATATCCACTGCTGTCAAAGACATTTTGATTTCTTGGCTATTTAATATTCGTAATCCTTCCATCAGAGCATATTGAGATATACAAAATTTCTCTACATTAATATCTGGCAAAGATCTTAGCGTCCGGCTTGCTGGGTCAATGGATCACGATATATTATAATCCTTATTACCTTTATAATGGATTATAGGATCCGCAGACTATACAGCGCAGCTGGGAATCTGAAATAGAATGATTCTATTCCTAGTTCATTACTGTTTGGATTGACTAAATGAAAGATCACTTTCTTTTCTGAAGAACAAAATTTAACAAAGTTTATTGTTACCTTTTTAGCAAACAATTTAGTGAATTTAATAAAATGATTTGATGTTATGCCTTTGATCAAGATATCTTTGAATTTACAGTTTTATACCGCGGCTAACTTATCTATTCTTCGTTGATGTCCCTCGTAGACTTCTCAGTCGAAATATTTTGCGAGCTTGCCGTAGTCCAAAGTCCCAAGTCCCTGGTCTCAAACTATCAAAATGATCAGTCCCGATTACGTACTATGACATAGTTCCGAAATCTATTACTCGATTACCACTCCCGACAAAGTCCCAGTTTATGCATCAATATTACTTCCACATACAATATCTGCAATATCATTTACTGTCCTTACAATTTCACGATCTGATAACCCGATTCTGACTATCTGTATTATACTCGTTCCCTCTCACGAACCTACGATCAGTTCGGAAACGCGATGCCGGTCAGAATGAAATCTTCCTGCATGATTCACCCTCGAAGACTTCGTATTAAACTACCTTCCTCTTTTTCATAACATTTGACCATCCTTCTCTCACCCAGCCAATCCATACGTTCGTTATATTTTGGTGTAGCTGACCTTTCGATCGTCTAAACTTCTTCGCCCAATCCCAAATTTTCTACTTTCGGCATCCAGCCACCTCGTAATGCATTTACAAAAAACAAAAACTACATTGTTTATTCACGGTCGTTGCTAAGCCCTTGCTCTCGTGATATTTCCTAATGCATGTTCCACCATATAGTCTACAAATAAATGTTAGTTTATTTTCATGTGACATATCGGTATGTCACAATATTAATATTGATCTTCAAATTTGTAGTGTTAAAGAACGATTGAAACGTGTACAGAACGCACATGAAACGCCTTAATTTTTCATGATTCTAAAAATTACAAAAAAACAAGTTTTATAATATGATTAACAAAGTGTGCCCGTGCGAACGTGGACTGCAAACCACTTGTAGAATGACTCTAGTTATTGCCACCCAACTTCGAACGACCGTTCCTAAACAGGGAATTATGTCATACAGGACAGCACTGTGCATAGATAAAGAGACTAATGGTGCAAACCAAACGTTAACTAAGAAACTAAAAGGTTTAGAATTGTGGGATTAAATTGCACTGAGTATCTAGTAATAATTTTAGTTTTAAATAGATTGTAAGATTCGACGCATTTATGCAATCCCTTACTGCGGAGAGGAGTGCTTAAAGGTGCTAAACCTCCAAAAAGAGATACAGTGCCCCCAATATTATTATTTTATATATTCCGGCCTAAAGAGACATTTCTCCAGTCCAGTTTGAGGTCTGGGAGTAGTTTCAAAAGCCTTGGACTAACCGATTTACAATTATGAGTGATGGGAACGTGTGTTCTACAATTACATGCGTTACGAAGTGCACGTGTGCCTGTCAATTTGGTAATAAAATCAACAAAATTTTACATTCTTCAATCTGATTGAACATACGCATAAAATAATAATATTTATGGGAAAACTCCTTTCTTTATGGTATAGTATATTTCAGTATTAAAATAATATTTTCAGTTTTATCGTTAATTCACAGTTCTTTATTTATTTTTGTTCGAATTCTTTTCTCACAAACTTAAATGATAAAAGATATGGATTTGTAACCTTTTTCGTGAATTCATAAAGCGATGAATTGTGCCACCTTCAGCACTGGATGCCTAATTTATACACTTCTTTCTGAATATGGTATACTAATTCAAAAATTCCGAGCTCATTTTTTATGTAATGAACACACCTTGTGTGAAAGTATCCTTACTTATCTGTATAATGTGCTGCGAGTACAGTAAGAGTTGTGATTTATTCAATTTGCTTCATTTGTAGAAGCAATTACTACTGTTCATGGCTGTTAAAACAATTGCAGATTCGCACCACAGGCGTTTTTTGTTTGAATTAATTTGAACTTTTTCTCGAGATGGCTAAAGTGCTGTGGGGCAGAAATTTCATTATTATATTTTGTAACCACTCCAAATAAAGCGAGCTTGTATGAGCAGTTGTACCACTACCAGTTATTTATACAAACGCATTATATTAAATTATTACTTATCGGAGTTTCTACCTTAAGAAGAGTAGACATATTGAGAGGTAAGGCGCATTGGATATTTTATTCGTTTACGAACATTGTCTTCACAAACCTCCGTATCGTACTTACCTTTGCTGTAGTTAACTGTTTGAGTGCAGCAAATGAAATATATTAATTGTTATTTTATTTCATACATAACTTAAACATTGATGAAAGATGTTGTGAGTTTATGAGAAATATTTAGTGTTTGATGTTCGATATTAATGTTGGGTATATTTTTACATCGCATATTTATGCACACCACGTGGGTTACCGCCAATATTTTCATAGAAGACATAAGAATCCATCGGATTTAAGTGAGTTAACATCAATCATCCTGAGAATCCCATTGAATCGCCGTATACCGAGTAACATTTCATGAACCAAACAAACCTCTGTTGCCCGCGTTGGGAAAGTTATTTTTTTCCCCTACGGCTTTTATCCAGCCAACCACTGGTTACCCTTTACGCCCTGATGGGACGCATATTCCACCATACACTAGACCAACACACTTGTAGGCTCCTCTGATCTGGGGTCAGCAGAACGCGAGGCCCTCTGCGACAACACAAACAAAGTCAAGGGACAAACAACCATGCCCAAGGCGGAACCCGCGACCCTTGGGACCGAAGCGCTGAGTCGGTACTCGCTCTTAGCCACCTCGGCCAAGCAGGTCGGCGTGTTAAAGTTGATCATGAAATATTTCTAATAAAAGACACAATTTGTCACTATGTTGAGGTTGAACTGTACATGAACATTTTTTTGTCATACTCGAAGAAACAGTGAATCTTATTTTATGTATGGCAGAGATACGAACGAAGCGAATACTGTTCATAATCTATGACAATGTTTCATATTCACTGAGAGGAAGATTCCTTTTAAAACGCATTATTCACTTATTGTTTATTTCTTTATCAAAATAAACATTTTTGTTCCTGTTTTTAAACTAACTTCAAAAATAATTGGACAGATTTTTCTAAACATTGTCGATATTTTTAATTCTCGTTCCACAATAAGGTATATTGGTGAAATTTATAAAGGTTGTGTCGGATGTTGCCATGGATCATTTCTTTGGCATTTAAACCTAAGTTTTTTACTTCAAGTAAGTTATCATAATTATATTGTTGCTCAAATCACCGTAATTTATTCGGGTTCGTGCACTTCTCCAGGATTAACGAAATACGATTCATAATTCATGACAGAAAGATCAACTTGACGTGCGTACCACAGAAGCTTATGGTTGGATACAGGACACATTCCACAGATTTTGGAACCTTATGGGTTGATTCGTAGAATAGCAGTAATGAGATTATTCTAATACATTATAAATGATTAGTTTTCAAATATTGGTAAGACGTTAATTTTAACCGACTTATTTATCTATTGCGTCAACGGTTATTGTTTGGATTGATTAATTAGCAATTCCAGGCGCTTCTTCTGCTAAAGTCATAAGTGCCGTAAGTTTAAGTTTGTTTCTGCGCGGGAAATGGCGGTGATCTTTCCCTGCTGGATCATGAAATTCGACGCCAGCTTACACATCGGCTGACGGTTTTCTCCCCAACCAGGTATCTCCCACTAGGGAGGCAAGTTCTAAGATCTCGATATGTGTGGTGGTGTAATGCATGTAAGTGTAAATATGTGTAGGTATTGCGTTGAGGAGAGATCAAGGAAGGGAGGATCCTGCGCGGTCCGTGTCCCGTTTGTTAGTGCACCGCTCCGACATTCGCCTGGTATATATCGGAGAAACGTCAGAAAATATCGACCAAATCATCCAGCCACTAGAATTCTCCCTCAGTTAAGCGCTGAATTCGACTTAACCATGTATTAGCTGATGTAGGAAATCCAGCCTCCGACGTCACTTGAACCAGTCATAGGCACTACAGTGACATCAGTTCATGCCCTGAGCCACCTACGCCGGTTTATTGCCTGGATCATCCTAAGATTTTTCCAAGCGTGTATTTTTATTCCCGCGCCCCCCACCCCCTCCGCGCGGTAACCGAAGAAGCGACCGCCGCGTTCGCGCGGAGAATCCGTCATCTCGCGCACAATGGCAGGCGCCGCGCCACGCCGGTGTGAATAGACGCGGGGCGCAGGGTGCTCCCGCGGTTCACGCGTTGCCTGCATTCATAATTAATTAAGCTCTCGGCTGCGTTCGTTTCCTCGCGTGACGCGCATTCCGGCCGCTTGGCGGTGCGCCGAGCGCCCGCGGGGGGTAGAGCAAACCGCGGGCGGGCGCGGTTGCCGAATTTTTGCGAGTAAAATGCGCATGAGTGGGACTGGATTAACACGTTCCCTGTTCCTATGAGAACATCTCCCCACGTGTAAACCTTCCCGACTGTAAGAAAATTTTACTGTAATATTGTCAAAAATAAAAATATTTTTCCGCGCGTCTTGGTGTATTTCGAAATTCTATAACCGTCGTAGCAAGACCACGTCAAAATATGTGGAATTACAGGGAGTTCATTGGAAAGGTTTGTCATAAAAACTGTAAACGTCTGTGACCCACATGTGGTTCACAGACGTAGCAAAACCATCCAGTTTTATGTCTTGTGAACCACATATGGATCACAGGACTGCGAACGTATTAACGTAGTTTGCTTTCACGCCTACTACGTGGGTTACGAGACGAAGAGAAAGTTGTGACGTTGAGGCGAAAGGTGGTGATTTTTTCTTGGACTACTAGAATTGTGGGATTCTCGTATAGAAAATGTGATGAATTTTATTCCTACATGTAATAAATTACTTTCTTTAATGCGTTGTTTATTCAGATTCCACGTTTTAGATCCTTGTTACCGAAAAATTGATTGACTGTTAATCGTTTGCGTATCTGTTTTGTGTAGTCAACGCTAGGGTCTAAAGCGTAATCGTGTGTGTAGTCAAGGCTAGTGCCTAAAGCGTTCACATGATTTCCTTCACAATTAATATTCCCTCATCAATCTGGCCGAAGTCGAGGCTCTGCAAATTTGAAACGATAATTTGATTTGGGTGGTACTTACATGAAGGTTCAATATTTTCAATATTTTCTTAAAAATGGTTCCGAATTTTTTGATAACATTTTTTCTCGGAGTAAATAAGGCTTAAGAAATGGGGCAGGTCTTATTTTCGTTAAATTCTCTGAATTTTTGAAAATTACAAAAGTTTCTAATAAAGCGGGAATGTACTAAGCAAGAATGAAGAACCGCTAGTTTTTTTTAGCATCTTAAGTTATCCTATGAGATATGAAAATTTCGTCCGGCTGACACCATTGAATTACATCATGGTAATAGAATCACTGGTGATGTTACAGACCAAATCAAGGGACTCCCTACTGAAACTGAAATAGTTATAAATATTAATGCGGAAATAAACTATAACGTTTCCAATTTGAAAAATGAACCTTACAGAATTTATGAACGAAAGTATTTTGTTTTAAACGAATATATTGGGGCTCCCTTTCCAATCATCCACATTTAGCATGTGCATAGTCTGCTCATGCATTTTACCCACAGCGATTAAATACGCATGCAATCGGAAACCAGAAGAATACAACACTGCGCATTGTTCTAGGCAGAGCCTGTTCATATTGACTGATTGTGCAAAAGTGATTGATTGTTTAGAATGCATCAACAAGCGAAACGGCAACCAGCTGTAGCGAAGTAAATGTAGAACTAGCTGCTAAACCTTATCAAAATCTGCTCAATGCCCTAAAATACTAGTTATGGCTGTCCTCCCAGATACCCAGGATTAATAAAAATTCCTTTGGATCCCACAATTCAACTTTGCAAAAAGAATATGTATATTTTGAGGGGCTTGAAAATAGAGTATTTTTCAACTGTTAATCCACATATACCTTACGTATCCGTTACAAATATCCTAAATTTTATAAGAGGTGAATAAACATTGACAAAGCTTATGAGTAATACGTTAATAAGTTAATTTTTTTCCATTACACACCCTGTATTTGTTTCTTATCTACGTATAATACATTTATATAATTTTTGCACGTTCACTTTAGGGAGTCAAATGTTTTTACTATCAAATTGTAAAGAGAAGGATCAAAATGGCGCTGTTTGTACAGTACAAATTACTTGAAAGGCTCCCTAATACGCTATTTCTCGCGTGATGATTTCTCTCCTGTTTATAATTGTCAACAATTTCTTCGAAGAAACAAATGTTCTTCACAAATAATCAGGCGGTCAAACTTGATGACACTGGTAACAGTTTATTGCAGTGTGAAAGATTATATGATTTTATTTAGGAAATTCCCTAAAATTAAGTCATTTAGTTAGGAAATTCACTGAATTTTATACATGTCAGCAAGGTTATGCTCATGTTTCTAGGTACTGATTTACACTACGACAAATTCGTTTTTCGATCGATTTGAAATTCGATTTTTTTAAATTGATTATGTGCATTTAGGACCTACACAGTTCCTCCAGAAAAGACAGATGTTCACACTGTCAAATATGTGTTTCTTATATTGAATTTCGATATGAAAACTACCTGAAAGTGACATCAGAATTTTGCGGCGATTGTCATCCTGATTTATGAAAGTCAATTTGATGGGGCTACATACTCTATTACATTGCATTTCACATGAATGTAATAGATTCTTATTCAGTTTTCTCTGAGTAGTAAATCACGCAATATTCAAATCGAGGTAGGGAAGTTTGTTCATTTCGCATGAACAATCAAATTTCTCGGATATGAAAAGTATTCGGAATTCATTCTTGGAAACGACGTTTCGATTCAAATATCCTGGGAGTAACACACAGATACCTCGATACGTATTGTCTCTTAAGTACCCAACAAATTAACTTTTTGAATTTTGATTGTTTTGAAACTGATGCACGAAAACGTGTCGGTGATTTTTTTCAATTTAACTACTCATCGAATAAAACGTAAATATTACTAGTAGCTCACTTTTATTCAGCGGGTGGATCCAAAAGTTTTGTCACGTGATCCTCTCCCCCCAAAAAACATTTTTAATGGATACTACACCGCACAAATAAAGTCTAGACAGAAAATATACGTAAATTAGAGAGTTTATATATTTATTTATGTGATTATATGTTTTTTTTGAGATCGCCCTAATTTAAACATAATTTACAACATTAAAACTGTAATATGTGTATGCTCAATAATGCTTCTGAACAATACTATACAAAATAGTTTTTCTAAAAAGTAGCACGCACACTACTCAAGAACAGCAAATAAAATACTCTCGTTTATCACTGTTACAAATTAAATATCTTCTTCACTTCACGGTGTAAACGACGCCTTTTCCGACTTCACACACAGAGTTCTTTTCATCGTTTCGAATGACTTCCAACATCCTTCCATCTTTTCTCCAGGTTTGTAATCTCTAATTATTTTTTGGAATTGATTCTCCTCCATTCGTTGGATGTGTTCTTTCCCATTTATCGCGTATTCAGCCACATTTTCTACGATATTATATACCTTCAATTCTGCTCTTGTTTTCCTTTTTCTTAATTTGTCAAATATGAAACAACCTTTACCTCTTCTAAGGAACCTCATTTCTGCTGTTTGCATTTTATTGATTTCCTTTTGCGAGAGGACCCAACTCTCACTTCCATAATTTAGGATTGGTGTCGCCATTACTGTAAACAGTTTCAATCTGGTAACGTTTCTATCGTTGCTGAGATTTCTATTAATTGTTCCGTATATATGCTCAAAACTTTGGAATTTAGTTTCTACGTCTCCATCTTTTTGTGGATGTCTGTTCCTAAGTACCAGAAAAGTGAGATTTGTCCAATAATTTTCTCATTAATATTTGTTTTAGACTCTGTTTTAGATCAATAGACATTAATATTTAATTTGCACCGTAATATTTATTTCAGTGGTATTTCTCCTTAAAAATGCTGACACATTAGGTATCGTTTCAAATTAAATAATTTAACTAAAACACGAAAACTATAATACACACAATAGTATATGTACGTAAATATGACAACAGTTCTTTACAAACCAAGAGTATCAAAAAATGTCTGTTCTGTAACGCGACTCCTGAATAGCAAATATTAAATGGACGACTTCTCCCTTGGAGTTTTGCCGACGCATAACGCCAGTCGTGTTATAAGCAGCAACGCACTGAATGAACATGGGAATACAGTGGGTGCGCACTACATGAGAATAGATGGAATAACACTGAAAAGTTTCTATTTTCAATCAAAACCGAAAGTGCTTCATTGTTTTCGGTTTTTTTCCGAGTTTCTGGTATCTAACAAAACCCTAGACACCTCTCACACGGACGAAGGCTTTATATTTTCTTTCAATTTCTGCATACTTTGGAAGTTAGTAATACGATTTCAGATGTAAACTCTCAAAATAATTAAAAGTCTGAAGTCAGGAGACACACAAATTAACACTGCGCCAACTGGCAACAGTGCCTGGAGGAGAGTCCAAGGCGCATCCTGTGGGATTGCGCGAAGAGAACGCGAAACCGAAGACTTGACAGGCGGGAAACAAATGAATGTGCTGACGCGTGGAGCGGAGGTTCCCAATCACCATGGACGCCTACATCTGCCTCCTGCTTGTTTCAGGCAATCATTATTTTTTTAGCGCTCTTCCGACGAAGATTAGATTGGAAACTCTATCTGATAAGGGAAGGGGAGGTGCTCAGAGGCACGTGTGAAAGGGCACCCCTCCAATTTGCGCATTGTACTCACGTATGCATCCCACACACTGAGAACTGTTCCCGTATAGAGAATAGGTAATTGTTTCTGCGGTGTGAAATTTCAGATTTTTTTGCAGTTTGGAAATAAAATACTCCGCAAGAAAGCATGTAATCACATCATGCATAGCATTTGACTTGGGATGGAGTTTGAGCGAGCATATTTTTAAATAAATATATTTTCATTAGTTTAGGTTACCTTTACAGTGCAATAAGGCAAACCAATAATCACAGTGAATGACACGTAGAAGTGTTATTGGAGTGTTGTTGAAGAAATTTCAGTACAAAAATAAGGCTTAGTCAGACATCAACTATGATATTAACTTCTTCATTTCCACCATATTTTTATTGATTCTCACGGTTTTATTTTTCATTATTTTTTTGAACTAATAGTATGTGTTCGATTACATGTGTGGCCGACCATTTTCAACATAACATGAGGGCTAGGCATAAACATGTCGTTGTCCTCTTGTGCATTTTTTTTATTCTACGCATTTTCTTACATAGGTAATTTATTAAAAGTATAAGATTTCGAAAGGGGACTGCTAAATTGTATATTTTAAATCATTATAAACTAACTACTAATTCGTTTATGAAAATAACGTGGTATGCCAAGGCATTACAAGTATGCCAAGGATAAGTACATGAAGAGACGTGTTACTAAGAAAGTGGTCCGGCTCAAACAATACTGCCACTGTTGAGTAAATTAAACTGGTTCGGTTGGATAACCAAGACAATACTTCAGCAATGTAATTTATTCTCTAAAAATAAAAAAAACATTTGAATGATTCGGAAACCGTATTTTCGGATTCCGTCTCGTTCATTTGTTACCCCTCGCAATAGCTGGGTGATTTCGCATAGGCGTCACCACGGAAGGTAATTTCCAGGATCTGTGTAGACTCGAACAGTCGGTTGGAATTGTGGGAAGGGAAGCGAAATGAACTGAAATTCCCGTAGCGCAGAACGGCTGCGTCTTCTTTTTTTTTTCTTTTTGTTCCCATCATGCAGCGCGCGACCCCGTTGGCGGATCCCAACGCGATCGTTCCGCACCACCAGCCAGCTTCGATGCGCTGCTGTCAATGGGCCTTCCAAGCAAATGGAAGCGGGAAATGAGCACGACTTGGTAGACGTGAAGGCGGAGCTGCAGATGTAGCAAGGAGTCTCATCGGAAATTGCTGCGCTGAGTTCGTTACCGCGGAGTTCTGGGTTGAAAAGAGCGTTCAGGTTTACCTTGGTGCCCGCTTAACAAATGCGCCTCAAAGGACCAAGCGGAGGTGGTGGTTGTGGGCGGTCATCTGTGGAGAAATGTCGCCAAGTACGAGTTGTTCCTGTGAATACAAAGGGCAGTATTTGTTCGTAACACTGTGATGAAGCTTGAATTCCATATTTTCTCGTTTCAGTACATTAGCCGAGTATTATGCTTATGTAGCCTAGAAGTGACTTAATAATGCGTTCTGTGAAGAAATTCTCCACAGTGAAAAGTTAAATTAGTGCTCCTATGTAATTAATAATGCCGCTCAGAGGAAATATTTACTTTAATAGGGCTATCAATAGTTTAAGATGTTTTCATCCCTTCGCAATTTACCCTCGTTCTCTTCTATGAAAGAACCCTCGGTGTCACCTCCACTCATTGAAGTATAATAGTGAGTTTTCCTGGCGGCTTAAGTAATAATAGTGGACTAATAATGACTGCCGACTGAAAAGAAAATATTCACGAAGTTGTCGCCTAGTTATCACACAAGTAGGTGTCAATTAATTTTAAAAATCTTATGAAATTGTCAATAATAAATCAAAAAAATATTTTGGCAATCACGTAGCAAGAACAAGTAGTATTTAAGAATATTTGAAAAGAAACACGTTTTTTGATGTTGAAGAAAATTTTTGAATGAAACAATTTTAAGTTTTCAAACTCCAAATTTCGACGAATGATGGGGAAGGACTTTATAACGAAAATAGCAAATAAATAAGTGAATAACATCCCTAACTTCACCTAAAATTTCGATAAGTTAACGTCATACTTTTTGCTTTTTACTTTCTCGTATACGTACGTATCAACGGAGTAATATGCGAAATGTAGAGAAAGTTATGTAATGCTGCAGAATATCGATTTCGATATTTCAACGGAAATACTGGTTCTGGAGTCCCTGATACCGAAAACGTATTTTTTTTCAAAACATCGGCCCGTCCGTCAGTCTATCTGCCCGTCCGTCCATCTATCTGCCGTCCGTCAATCTGTCCGTCTGTGTGTTCGTTCGTCCTTCCGTCCGTCTGTGAACAGCACTAGCGCCTAAAACATGCGTACGATCTTTTCCGAATTGAAGAAACCCCTGTTCATCTGACTCTAGTTGAAGCTTTAATATTCTGAAAAACATTCTTTAAAAATTGGGGGTACTTTACATAAAGACCCACGGACATTTTCAATATTTTCTCAAAAACGGCTCCAAATTGTTTCTTTGAATTTCTTGTAATAATAGAGTAAAATACACTTATAGAGGTGGCGTAGGACAGTTTTTATCTCTTAACTCTGCATTGTCGCAAATTTCAAAAGTTTGATTTTTTCGGCATATTCATTGAACTATAAAATTGAAGAGAGAGATATTTCCTTCAAATAAAATTTGTTGTTCATAAATAGTTCTTTCATTAAGCTTATGTAAAGTTTTTTGAAAATTTCAGTCGTTTTCGTGCAGTGGTGCAATGGTTTAATATTTGCCATTTTAAAACATAACTAAAACAATATTTTCTTAAAAACGGCTCCAATTTTTTTCTTTAAATTTTTGCTACGGGCAAATTTGTTGCAAAGCATCAATTGTACCAAATACGATGGTATATTGCCCTATTCTTTTTTTTTCAAAATTACAAACATTTTCTTGAAAATCACTGCGAATATTTTCTTTCAACTTTTACAATGGATAGTGGTGATTGCACTGTTTATTATGACGTTCATTTTTCTGCATTCATTTGTTTTTTGAAAATTTATAGAAATGCAATTTTTTTAAAATACTTCTCACTCTTTTAATATGCATATTTTCATCGATTTGTAAGCATTATTGCATTTGTGACTGGAATAGTTTGAAATGACTTCAAATGAAGTTTTTCAAAAACTCAATAGATTCCTGTGAAAAAGATCTTGAAATTTCGCATTTGCCGTAATGTTTAATCGCCATTTCCTTAAAACGGCTACATATTTTTCAATGAAAATTCCTATATAGGACGAGGTTTTACTTTTCTTTAATATTTTTAAAGTAATATTTCAGTTCTACCTATAAGAAAAAGCAAAAGAGTAGAGAAAATGTAAATCAAAATACTTTGGTTGACGATAGATGGCAGCTAGCTGAAGGATGAAGCAAAATTTAAAAGCCAGTCCACCAACGAAATTTAAAAAAATATTACTACGAGAAAGTCTGTGATATTCTGTAGCACCACTACCTATTTATAATTTCTCTCCACGACAACTAGTATTCAATATGTCTAAGAACACTAAACTGAGAAGTTATTTTACATTTTATCGTTAATTTATGTTCATGAACTTTGGTTTTGAGTAACATTTTACAACTTGCACTCTTCAAACTCTGGTTATCTTTGACATTCGAGAATAGTTCCTTTAATGCTCGCCAGGTCTCTGTTTCTATCCGCCTCCCGGAAATACCAATCTAAAGCGCGCTGCGCCTGTTTGGTGGGCTTGTGGAGGGGCATGGGTAAAGGGTTCGAGGTTGCTCGGCTTGTGTACAGCGATCGTCAGCTCGACGTTTCACGGTGCCAGAAATCGTGGCCTCATAGGCACTCGTCCAAATTTGCCATCGGATTGCAGATGAAACAGGCAGTCACAGTCCAAAATTTCTCGTATTGTGCAAGTATCAAAGAACTGTGTGCCATGGTGTCTAACATAACACACCGTGAATTAATTCGGAATTTCAAAAAACACACGTAAGTAAAGTAAATATAAAATGACACGTTTTACAGAAGAAATAAAAAGGTAGTAGGCCTCTTGAAACTATCATCAGGAAATGAAAATAAAAGAATCAGTCTTCCAGGAAATTTATTATTATTATTATTATTATTATTATTATTATTATTATTATTATTATTATTATTATTATTACCATTTTTAAACGATGATGTAAAAATAATTATGAATTGTTTAATAAGATTTTAGGATACCAGTTTCCTAAATGCTTTTCAGGAGCCTTTGTAATTAGGGAGGGAGGTGGACTTTGTAATTAAATGTAGGTTCTTCGGATGTTTTTCTTTGGGGTTTGTTACTTTAAAATATCTTAGGGAAATGTAACGTACGTGTTTGCTAAAGAAAAGCGACCTGCTTCTTGAGTGCTGGTGATGTCCTGTAGTTGGGCCCATTGCTTACCGCCGCTCCTCTACCGCATATTGCGACGATCCTGGATGCCGCCGCCACCACCGCATTATGCGGTTCACGGTTGCATACAGTTTAAACTTTGTTATGAGTTGCTTGGATCGGTGGCAACGGCAGAGGGAACTTGATTAACATACGCGGCGTCGGCGTCGGAGTCTTGGTATCGGAGGCGGAGGTGGAGGAGGAGCAAAGCCGCTGCACCGCGCGCATCTCGATCAGGTGGCAGCCCTGGCGCACGCGGCTCGCTCCGGCACGGGGCCGGCGGGGATTGAGTTAGCGAGACGTGCCGCGCCCACACGCCCGCCCGCCCTCTTGGCTTTGGTACGTGCGCTCCCACCCGCTCTCTCGGTCGCTCTCTCGCCCGCTCTCTCGCCCGCTCTCTGGCCCGCTCTCTCGCCCGCCCTCTCGCCCGCTCTCTCGCCCGCTCTCTCGCCCGCTCTCTCGCCCGCTCTTTCGTCCGCTCTCTCGCCCGTTCTCTCGCCCACTCTCTCACCCGCTCTCTCACCCGCTCTCTCGCCCGCTCTCTCACACCATCTCTCACACCCTCTCTCACACCCTCTCACACCCTCTCTCACACCCTCTCTCACACCCTCTCTCACACCCTCTCTCACACCCTCTCTCACACCCTCTCTCACCCTCTCACACTCCTCTCTCTCACACCCTCTCTCACACACCTCTCACACCCTCTCACACCCTCTCTCGCGCGCGCTCTCGCCTCCTCTCACCTCTCTCTCTCACCCTCTTTCACGCCCCCTCTCTCTCTCTCTCGCCCTCTCTCTGGCTCCCTGTCTCTGGCCTCCTCTCTCTCGCATCTTCTCCCTCACCCCCTCTCTCGCCCCCTCTTTCTCGCCCCCTCTCCCCCCTCTCTCTCGCCCCTCTCTCTCGCCCCTTCTCTCTCGCCCCTTCTCTCTCGCCCCCTCTCTCTCTCACCCCCCTGTCTCGCCCCCACTCTCTAACCCCCCCTCTTTGTCGCCCCCTCTCACTCACCCCTTCTCTCTCGACCCCTCTCTCTCGCCCCTTCTCTCTCACCCCCTGTCTCGCTCCCTCTCTCTCACCCTCTCTCTCGCCCCCTCTCTCGCCCCCTCTCTCGCCCCCTCTCTCTTTCTCGCCCCCTCTCACTCACCCCTTCTCTCTCGACCCCTCTCTCTTACCCCCTCTCTCTCGCCCTTTTTCTGGCACGTACGAGGGCTGGGGCATGAGTCATAGCAACTAATATTTTTGTGAGAATACGAGCACAGGTGGAAAAGGTGAAATATACAAATGAAAAAACAAGTTATGTTTGTTTATGGTATGTAAGTTCATGGACATTAAAGGACATACCAAAATTGTGTTTCGCGTATGTATTAAGGTATTTGAAATGACACTCTAGTTTCATATTTCAAAGTATCTTAGCATGCATGAATTCACAACGTCTCAAAAGCATTACATACTCGTTCTAAAGGCCCAACTAGGGAGATGCTTGATAACAGCACGTACCACATCGGTTGGCCCATTCACAGGTCGTCACATGCGTTGGTAATCACTACTTGCTACGCCTCCTCGCAGAAACTCTCCTGCCCATCTTACGACTGTCCGGTATGGAAGGGAATTATTCCCAAGAGCGTCCACCATTCTCTGAGAAATCTTGGGCATTACTCCTATGAAGAACGACTACATTGGTGTAAGAGCGCTGCTCAAAACGTGTTACATTACTTTCGCACGGCGGCAGACAGGCAACTCATTTCACATTTTTCTCTTTGCTAATAGAGGCACTCTCAGAGCCAATTATTGTGAGCAGTACAGCATTTCTTTCACGCGACAGATAATATTAGGTGTTTCGATATCATTTCTTTTAGAACAAAAAATAGTCGCCACAACTTGTCCCCTAACCCCGTAATACAGAAATAGCTTTTCAAAATGTCGAGAAATAAACACGTAGAAAAGTTTGCTTTTCTTCTCTTCAATTTTTAAAACATCTAGACATGACCCTAAGATTTTCCTTTCTTGTATATTTTCTTTGTTTTTCCCCGAATTTGTATTTCCTTCTTCCCTTCCGTATCTTTTTATCTTGGCGAGACTCCCCTGCCCGGAGCTACGTGGCATTTCTTTCCTTTCCCCAACCCGCATGGGCAGTTTCAAGGAGTAACGTAATTACCCTGCATCGACATGAGGGGATGGATGGTTGATCTAAGAACAACTATTGAACATATTGAACATTGACTAGTAGAGAACAATTTAATTGTACATAAATACAAATCTTGTGTTGGAATAGTCTTAAATAACACAAGTCTGCGAATTTAAACTTTTTGTTTGTGGCTTAAAATAAAAAAAACGTGATTTTATATAATGTCGATGTGCTAAATCCGAATTTTTAATCAGTTTATTCTATCACGTCAGTTTTTCTTGCAAAATCACTTAACAAGCATTGTATAATTACGCGAATTTCATCACAAACATTTTCATAATATTGTTTTATTTTAAAGAAAAACAATATTTAATAAACACAACTTCCTGAAATTAATGTGTACGGTGGTTAAAACAGGTCACTAGAGTGTGTTTGCTTTATTTTGTCTTGTTTTTTTTCAATATTGGAAACACAACCTTCACAGCCGTCTTACTTCAGAAAATACTCCTGTTCCTTTTTCTTTTATGTTTCTCTTCAGGTATTTCACGCTTTAACATCCAACATTAGTCTGTACGTACACTACGCTCCAGCGTTTCCGGTACTTCCTTTCGAACTCCAGCACATCCTTGTGAAACCGTTCTCCTCGCTCTTCGCTCAAAAATCCTAGACTTTCAGGGAAATAAAGTAGGTGAGAAAACAGGACATGAATTTTCGTATTCACGTTACAACCAAGTTTCTCGTATGCTTCAAGCATGTTTGCCACAATATTTTGGTAATTAAAATCCCTGTTACCAAGAAATTTTAAAACAATTCCACAGAAAGATATCCATGCTACTTTCTCCTTTTCATCCATAGACTTTCGAAATGCTGCATCGGACATCAATTGAATCGTTTATTTCAGAAACCCGTCAAGCACGAAATTTCTCATTTCTAGAAAACAGGAAAGTGTCTCAGTTTTTCTGATTTCAAAAAATTCTTTAATATTAAAGCAGTTTATAAATGAATATTTTTCAGATAAATATGCACTAAACGATGTGTCTATCCTCTTGAAAAAACAATATTCCGCCGCTAACACGCTTTTTGGATTTTGGCATTTGACGGGTTTCTGAAATAAACGATTCAATTTGGTTTCCATCAGGACCATTAAATATACGTTATTTTAATTTGGCTTCAGATAGAATTGGGAATTTCTCACATATGTACTTGATACAGTTCTCGTCCTTATTTAAAACCTTTACGAATTGTTTCATTAAGCCAAGCTTAATGTGGAGAGGTGGCTACAAAACTTTAGAAGGACTCAGATTGTTTTGGCGCAGAACATTCTTATTCCGACTTACAAACGTTCTCGAGATGGCTAGTCTCTCTTATTCCAGTGTTCATCTTGTGACCCTCTATCCAACAAGCAAAGAAAGCACCGAAATTTGGTAAAACCAGATTGTTAAACAAGCAAAGAAAGCACCGAAATTTGGTATACCCAGCGGCAACCTAAGAACTTTAAAATTGCCACAAACTTGTCAGTTGGGATCACTGTAGTTTACTCAAAATAATATTAGTTGCATATTTGCGAATGATTCCATGACGATCATTGAAAAACCAACAGGCACTGAACCAAAAACGTTTCAATTATGAAGGAGAACACCCTTTAAGCATCGCTTGGAAACTTCAATGAATAGTCTCCAAACACTTGGATCATAGTTTGGAAGTCCAAGTTTTAGAATAATCATCAGGCAATACCCGGTACATCAGGCCCATGGGGGATAGGTTAAAAAGCTGTCCGAACTACTAGATACACAATTTGCTTTTTATTTTTGGAATTGAACCTCTTCACATCACATCACATAAACGGAAGTCGCAGTCATTACTATGGTTTGACTGCTCTCCGTAGGTATTTCATAAGATAGCGACAGTCTTTTGCCGTTGATTGTCTTTTGCCGTTGATTGTCTTTTGCCGTTGATTGTCTTTTGCCGTTGATTGTCTTTTGCCGTTGATTGTCTTTTACCGTTGATTGTCTTTTGCCGTTGCTTGTCTTTTGCCGTTGATTGTCTTTTGCCGTTGATTGTCTTTTGCCGTTGATTTTCTTTTGCCGTTGATTGTCTTTTGCCGTTGATTGTCTTTTGCCGCTGATTGTCTTTTGCCGTTGATTGTCTTTTGCCATTGATAGTCTTTTGCCGTTTGAGAAGATCTGCAATGCCTACTGTACATACTTTGTGGGTTGCCAATGTTTACTTTGGTCTTCAAGTTTTATTCCAAAATAAGCAAGATATGATTTTTTATTTTACAAAATCTGTAACATTACACCTCTGCTTAAGCAATATGTATTTCCCACGTGTATAACAAAAGTGCTCTGGATGATTTATACATGAGCTATGTGATATGTTAAATATACTTTCGTACTGAACTACAATTTCACAACATTCCTTTCCACAATACAGCTTGAAACTGATTTATTTTCCAAATGGCATATACTAATGCAATGTGAGCGAAACTAAGATTATTAATGTAAGTTTTCATAAAAATAAGATAAGAATATGTCTGTCACCAAAGATTGACTATCTACATAGAGTAATGTCAAGGGTGCACATAATTTCGCTCTAACTTCCTGAGGGTATCGTACCTGTCTCAGACAAGAATCATCTGGTGACCTTGGTTTTTATTATAAGCACGTTAAAAGCATTCTAAATACATTTGGTTTTCAAATCCTTACATTATAAATCGAAACATTGTAAAGTATTGCTGTTTATTATTACTCTTTCGACGTACGAAAATGATGCTCCAATGAAAATAAAATAAAATGTATAAACAAATTAAATGGTACGTGATAGGAACTTTCTGGTTTTGAATTTGATTTTAGCATACTAATAATATTCCCAAAACAATGAAACTTCAGAAGCAGCAGTTTCATCGCAGATCCGTGAAATTATTATAATAATTGTTGATATTATTGTTGATATTATTGTTAATATTATTGTTATTATTATCACTACTTCCTCACATTTTTATTAAACGTAATAATTATTATTTTTATATTACTTAAGTCAAATGTATTGTTACAAAAACCATGATCAAGTAGATTGCTGTGTCACACGCTTCAGCAGTGATTTTCTTTTTGTAGTTCCCTCTCAATAAATATTACTGGGATACTTTTCTGCAATGTTAACACAAACATCTAGGGCATTAGTAACCGTAGACTATTTTTTTCTACCGTAAACTTCAAACTTAAACATTCAACCAGACCTACGAATTGACGTCTCTCGTTGTGCTTTTCTACAGCAATTCCCTTTTTCCCTATCTACTTTTTTGGTTCCTTGAGATTTCCCCGGCCGCAGCTGCTTGGCATTTCTTTGCTTTCCCCCGCGCGCTCCAGAGCAGGTAGCGCCGATAAACGCGATTAGCCGGCGGGGTCGCCCCTGGACCGGCCCTTGGAGGGACGGGCACCCAGATGGACACAGCGGCCAGGCCTATTAGGCGGAAACCTTTGGGGCGCCGAATGTCGGGGATCAAGAAAGTACGCGATGGAGTTCCTCAGGGCTTCACACAGTGGACACAAATTATGCTGAAAGCACGCGTACCGAAATTTCTCAGACTACCGCGGTGAAAGTATGTCGATACAAATTATCGAATATTGAGGTATTTTGATTACCAATCGATTTTGTCGAAATGTTTGTACAGATACAAGAATCTCAGGGCAATAACTAGCCATTGCAAAGCCTCTGACCAGGAGATACTAGGGTTCGAGTCCCGACAGTGGTGGAATTCAACTGCAGTGTGGAGAAAAATTCTAGAGGTCGGCTGCACTCACCATTACTTTCCCGACGTTTCACCGATCAATATCACGTAAATGACAAAGACGTACCTAAACAACGGGCCACGGGCGTTGTTCTGAACCTAGTCCCTTCCTCTCCCTTTACCTTCAACCTTACATGCACTACATACCACACATCGCCAGAGTGTGGGTAACGTAGCTGGGGTAAGCATGGTAGCTCAGCTGGGGTAGCCGTGGGTAACTTAGCATTTGTCCAGGCTGAGGCGGTGCCGCGCACTCGTGTAGACAGCGTTCAGTGAGCGTATTAAGGAGACAGGAGGAGGCTCCTTACACCCTGGGTTTCTTACGATTGGTTAGGACTCGGCTTCGTCATGGCCGACACATACAAACAGAGTGCCTTTTCACTCGCAGGTGAGTGGCCTTACCCACCGGTAACTTGGTGAACTTGGAGGTGACAAATCGATCCCGACCAGATTACCATAACCACTCCACCTCCCTCCACCTCGCCCTGCCCAGGCCCAACTCGCCCCACATCACCCAGCTGGGCTCACTTCACACCACTTCGCTTTACCCCATCCGCCCCACTCGCCCCACCTCGCCCCACCTCGTCCCACCTCGCCACACCTCGCCACACCTCACCCTACCTAGCCACACCTTGCCCCACCTCGCCCCACCTCGCCCCACCTCGCCCTGCCCAGGCCCAACTCGCCCCACAGCACCCAGCTGGGCTCACTTCACACCACTTCGCTCTACTCCATCCGCCCCACTCGCCCCACCTCGTCCCATCTCACCCCACCTCGCCCCACCTCGCCCCACCTCGCCCCACCTCGCCCTACCTCGCCACACCTCACCCTACCTAGCCACACCTCGCCCCACCTCGCCCCACCTCGCCCCACCTCGCCCTGCCCAGGCCCAACTCGCCCCACAGCACCCAGCTGGACTCACTTCACACCACTTCGCTCTACTCCATCCGCCCCACTCGCCCCACCTCGTCCCATCTCTCGCCACACCTCGCCCCACCTCGCCCCACCTCGCCCCACCTCGCCCCACCTCGCCCCACCTCGCCCTACCTCGCCCCACCTCGCCACACCTCGCCCTTCCTCGCCCGACCGCGTCCCATCTCGCCCCGCGTCGCCTCACTTCGACCCACCTCGCTTCACCTCGCCCCACCTCTCCCTACCTCGACCCACCTGGACCCACCAAGCCCCACCTCGCCCCACCTCGCCCCACCTCGCCACACCTTGCCCCACCTCACCCCACCTCGCGCCACCTCGCCCCACCTCACCCCACCTCGCCCCACCTCGTCCCACCCCGCCTCACCCCGCCCCACCCCGTCCCACCTCGCACCGTCCTGCTCTGCTCCGCTCCTCCCCCGCCCCATCCCACCACGTCCGATCCATCACACTCCACCTCGCCTCGTCCCGTTTCATTCGTACCCACCTACCCGTTCTCGCAGAGCAGCGTTGCACCGCAAGATCTAGATGCATGCGCATAGCCTCAAACAAAATTTGCTAAACCAAAGTATAGAAGGAAATTGCGAGACGATAGACCGGGAGACGTACCTCAGGGCATTAACTGATACCACTGCAGTGCTTCTGACTAGAAGATCCTTGGTACGAATCCGGACGGTGGCAGGATTTTCGACACTAGCTACACGCGCGATCTTACCTCTTCCTTGTTGTATCTCTTATTTACACACACTAACATGCGTTACACTACTACACATGTCGAGAGACCTGTCAAGAGCTAAGAGAATGTTTCGACTGCGGCGCTGACACGCTGGTGGGAAATACCTGGTTGGGGTAAACCCCCTTAGCTAATTGTAGGTCGGCGCCAGATCTCACCATCCATCGCGACCACTAACAACCTTAGCAGTTGACGCGCCCGGAAACACCAATCAATCAAGCAATCAAAACGAGATGAAAGTACCGTGTTTAACTAATCCAAGTTAAGATGTATCATTAAATAAAAATTCATGGGTACCGGATCATCGGTTAAAACTCTTCCTAAAACATAAATTAAAGTTTATAGTGCAAGATTTTATTCCAGTGCATGCCTTATAGTACCAGTGTGCGAGGCGGAGTAACGCAGAGGGTGGGCGGAGGAGAGGGGTGTGGGAGGAAGACAAAGGGAAGTCGAGGGAAGGGAGGCCTGAGCGCCTGGGGCAAGGTGGAATGCGGACGTCGGAACCGAGGGGCAGATCTGCTGCTGAAGCTCTCTTCTTTGATACTCCTTCGCGGGAGATTCACTCCAGGAATTGCGCTCCTACTGCTTGGCAAGACCCAGAAGGCAACGCTGTTTGTTGCGAGTGCGAGAGAGATCTTCTGGCTCGTGATGCTGGCCTGTGTTGTATACATTTCATGATAAAAATATTTTAATGAAAATATAAATGAAATGTTGTGAAAAGATATGTTCTAGCGATAACTAGGTAAGACGATATTCAGAAAGATGGGAGTTCTTCACATTCATTGTTTTATTGTCTTGAGAGAGAGAGAGAGAGAGAGAGAGGGAGGGGGGGGAGAGAGAGACTGACAGACAGTCAGACAGACAGAGTGAAATAAAGAAAGAGAGAGAGAGAGAGAGAAATAAAGAAGGAAAGAGAGAAAGGCAGAAAAGAGGGAGAAAGAGAGAGCAAGGAACAAAATACCTGTCTTGGAGAATTTCATTGTTGAATGCAGTCTACGCATACACAGCAGTTAACAGAATTTTGTTAATATTCGGTTCCTTTTACACTAAAATCAAGAAAATTCAGTTACCTAAAATCCTCATCTGTTTTTGCGGTGAAGGCATTTATATTTACGCTTTTGTGCCCCCCCCCGGCCACGAAGACCTTTCACCTCGCCTAATAACATACGACATCCACATAATTTCTAGGATTCGTTTCCTACGTTCACTACAGCCGAGGTTCAGGTGCGCTATAAACGAATCTTCCTAGGCTTATTTGTAATGTAAATGAAAAGGGATCAGTGACTTTAAGTTTACTACAACCGAGAGTTCCCTATATCCCAGTTCACTATAACCAGAGTTTACTGTACATCGGAAAAGTTATGATAGAATCGGCGTGGATGGGAAATACATTTTAACCCGTTTTTTTTTAAATTTCTCTTTTGGAGTTTTGTTATATCATCACGCTAGACGTATACTTTTATACTATCTTAAAATGTTAATGGATTTGTATTCTAAACCATAATGACGATTCTAAAAGGTAATGCATTGTACGTGTGCACTCTAGTGCCATATATCACTTAGTAACGTTAAAATTTCTGATAGGGAGATTTGCTTAACACATTAGGGAACATTTCGACAAGCCGCCTTACTACCCGTGTATTGCAATTAAAGGATTCTGGTAGTTCTAAATACTTACTAGTAATCTTTATTATAAGTTGCAGTTTTTGTTAGTTTTATAAAAATATCTTATTACTCTAACACTGTTGATTTGATGGAGGGTGTAAGATAAATGCTAAAATAGCTATGGAAATGGGTGCTTTGAGACAATGAAAAACAGCAAAAAGAAAACAACTGAATAATCGCCGCTTCCTGAGACCTCAAATGCCTCGGAGTTTACCGCCTCGCCTTTGATCTACGGTTGAATCGTTTATTTCTTCTCTTCGAATGTAATTCTCTTGTCCTCTCCTCAATGTCCCTTCCAGATCTTTCCAGACTCTAGAACCAAACAGTTCAGGGCGAAACGCATCCCCAGCAGTTGTCTTCCCCGAGGCAGCAGCAGACACAGGAAAAGGACGAGAGTACATGCCGACTCCCTAATATCCCTGCTCGTATGGACAAGAAGAGCAGCACAAACAAATGGGAAAATCCGAAAGAACGAACTTCAGGGGGAGGTTTCATCAGGTTGCCCATCACGATGTGATTGGCCTCTGCCTTCCTCTCGATTGGCCCTCATTGGGCTGGGTCGCCGCTGGGGGAGCTGGCTATTTGTTTTTGTCGGTGGATTAAAAGCATCCACGTTTCTTGGAAGTATTCTCTTAAGGGGTGTTTTGGTAATGGAATCGATGATGTGTGTGTGTGTGTGCGCGCGTGTGTGTGACGCATGTGTATATATCTGTGACTCACAGGCAATCGTCTCGAAGTATTTGATCTTCAGGAACTGCTGAAAGCTTTATTGACTTTATTTGTGGTAATAAAACAATATTGTCAGATACTCTTTATTACTTGTGCATTAGTAAATAGGGTTTACCGTCATGAATTCCATTTATTTGCTGAAACTTGGGAACCGTAAACAGTAACGTATAACCACTTTGAAGATTTAGTTATTTTCAGTGGCATGCCTTATTGATTCTCAACATAGTTTTCAGTGGCAAGAATGGATGCAGGAGGAATTAAGTGCAATAATGTGTTATGGACCACTTTTACGTTCGTATATTTCAATTAATTTCCATACTTTAAAATAAGTTAGCAGATGTTACATTAAATGGATTTAAATGATTTTTCTTTTTCCAAATAATAAACATATTTCATTCAATGCCATTTCTATCTCATGCCATGTTAGAAGTAAAAATCGTAATCTACGATATACCTTATTAGAAATGAATTTACATTTTTACACGTATTATTCCACTGTAAATTAGTATCTAAAAACTATAATATATAAAATAGTATTCTCATCCTTGAGATATTTTGCTATATTTTATTAGAAGTGCCACATACAATTCACAAACTCTATTAATTTTGACTGTAACAGAAATAGAAAAAATCTATATCAGTAGAACTAATTTAACAACTGTGTTATAAGATAATTCCTATCACGACGCTAACTCGTTCATTATCAGTAGCAATGGCATTCGATTTTTAGGAAGTTATGAAGTAATTTTTCTTTTCACAACTACAAATATTTTGTATTTTTATTTGTGTTTTTCATATATAATTTTTCATCAGCCTTTCATTATTCGTTATCATCTACAAATATGGACTATAATTATAACCGTAACGAAATATTTTAGAAATGGTATCGATGATAGAGGTTTGCAGGAAGCGTGGCATGCCTCGTGCGGTTTTGTTGGCAGCCAACAGAAGCGAGTAATTATGTTTAAATGAGATTGCCTTATTTGATGGTTTCGCGTTGGTGATTGAATAATTTATTTCGTGAACAGGCACGTGTATTCCCATCAGATGCACTATTCATTACCGGGAGGGATTTTGTAGTTCATTGCATAGTACTGGTCATGCGCAACAATGCCTGACATCAAAAGGCCATTTCGCCAAAAATGCCCGCCATTTTCTTATTCAATTAATTAGAGTTGTTAACTCTGCAAATAAACGAATATATGCCGCAGGAAAATTGTTCCGAGTTTGAATTCAAATAGAAATTAATGAACGTTGAATAGAAGCGTGCACAATATCGAACATCATTAAATAGTAGGAAATTAATTTTATACAAATTTCCAATTACGAAAATACGATTATAATAATCGGAACTGCGTTCAATGGAGGTTTTATAGAGTGTGGTCTTGAGTTAGTTTGCAAATTGATATTTTTAATGTGTGTTAGAAGCACTCAATAAGGTGAGAAATGGGGAATTGATATCATGATCTAGGGGAATCAATTTATTTACTTTTTTAAGTCAAAAAACAGTTGAAACTGTGTATGACGTGCTATGGGGAGAAGTTAATTCTGTGTACATTCTCAAAATTCTGTGATCCCTACACTAAGTCATATACTACATGAATTTTCAAAGAAAAAAAAAGCTCTCATGTAATCAAATCTATTTTCAAGGATGTAAAAGCAATAAATTTTGGGCTCTTATCCATGATGTCCTTTCTCAAGGAATAATACTTCCTGCCGCAACATCATGGAAACTATATTTTGAATAACTATATTTCCCAATGAATTCTAGAAGACGTGCACAGATAATAAAGTTACATTTAAAGATGTACCTTAAATTAAACTAATATTATTCCAGAATCTAATCGCATTTCTTATAAATATGTTTTCATTATTTACTTTATATATTTCACTAATCAAACATGATGTCTGTTTGCAAGATAATATTAAATCCCATTTAAAAAGAAACTTACGTTATGATGTAGCTTATGGGCATAGATGCAGCAAGTTATGAGCATTAAAGACCATTATATCGGCAGTCAAATTTATAATACTTTATTTTAAATACGAGTTGAAAATCAAAATAATCCTATGAAATTAATGAGTTAATTCATATTATATATTAGACAGAAATCCATTAAATTGCCAACCCTTTGCTCTAATATTTCCGAGAGTGTTTCTGTTTTGATATCGATGGCTAAGAACCAGACTGTTCGAAGTCATTTTCCTACATTTTTCAGGAGAGCCATTTGAATTTTTGGTAGGCAGTGGATAAGAATGGAATGAGTTTGTTGCATGCTAATGGACTGTAAATATTAACAATTTGTTTGATGCACACATGTAGAGAGATATGTAGAACACCGTGAAAAAACTCATTTTCTTACGAAAATGGACTTAGAAAAGTATGGTCCTCAACCATCAATATGTAGATAATGTAGTAAATGAAACCAAATCTTGCTCACGGAAGTTGGATAAAATGTTTGAATTTTGAATTAATATTTTCTTATACACAAGACCTTCTTTAATATTCATAAAGGTCAATATTTATCTACGGCAAACTGAAAAATTAAGTAGTTGTTTTAATTCGTATTCCACAAAACTACATACAAAAATACAAGAAATATATAGGAAATATGAATAAAAGGCACAGATACCGATAAATCAAGGAACACTACCAAAAATTTACTAAAAACATGTTCTACGTAACTACACTTGCATGTCACGAATCAGAAGCACTTTCCATCCGTTGCACTGAAGCAAAAACGAGAACTTTTTATCCCACATTAAATCGAATTTTGTGGTTATTCCTAACCGTAAATCTATTTTTAGTGACACCTGGAGTATTGATTGCCGGGCCTAGGGGATTTTATTACCTACCTGCAAAGAGGAAGTAAAACAGATTTAATGCTGTGTTTCATAGTAAAACTCGAGCGCGTATTTTTTTCTCTACTGGTGCGGGTGGAACCCTTTTTACTACCTCGTATAGTGACAAGAATGCCTGCGCTTCGTGCTGAGTACACGAGTACGTAGAAGGCACTTTCAGCAAGCTCAAGAGCTCAGCACGGCTAAAATACTTCACCCTATTTATATGGAAAGCATCTGGAGATAAGCACATTTGAGGAGAATCTTCTAGTGGCCAGGCACATGAGCGTAGTAAAACGGATAATAAAAGAGGCGAGAAAACGTGCGCGACGAAAATTATTTTCTGGTTTAAATTTTTGCGTCTCATGAAAAGATTTTCAGTTGCTTTTGAAGGTTTTCAGGACACGTGGAGTCCTAGATTATGGAGAGATATTATGGAAATTGTTTTCGTTTTGCTAGAATTTTAATAAAGCTGTTATGCTCTGACTTGTAGATGTTTTGAATGATATGAATGCGTAAATCCGGAAAGTGGGTGAAAAGGTGATTTTGTCGTACGTGAGATTCTGAGTCAGGGTACTTTTGTGCATTGAGGCCGTATAACTGTCGTTGCGCCGGCAAAGCCGCCTATGAACACTTTTTACGAAAAAGGGTTACAAAAATAACTCATGAGCAAGATACTACCTGGAGTTGTTCGGAGACTTGGTACCTCCATCGTACCTTAATTGTAAAAAATATGATGATACATCAGCATGCGTAATAACAAAGAAAACTATTTATTACTTTACGTCTCTCCGGTTAAATAACATTTATTTTGCGTAGAAATTTTTACAGATGCAACGACATAATATAACACTACCTTTTATATATTCAGTGAAGAAAACACCATAGATAGTTGGCAATCTTCTTTTCCTTAAAGAACTTTTCTAATAAATGTAATATAATATTAATAATAATAGTAATAATAATAATAATATAATAATAATAATAATAATAATAATAATAATAATAATAATAATAATAATAATAATAATAATAATAATAATAATAATAATAATAATAATAATAAAAGTACTCCCCGATCGAACAGTTTACAACTACAGACCTGATATAACACACCGGGATAAAAGTAAAAAGCAAGTAAGGTTTGTAGACGTGGCAGTTGTCGTACCAACAATCTTTCAACAACGTATTAGACGAGGATCCAGAAATACAAAGAATCGGCCCATATCGTAAAGGAACAGTGGAACATCCTTGAGATGAAGACTATTTCGTGTTTTTTTCGGTAACGGGTTTCAATTCAAAGACCTTAAAGTACTATAATCGCTCAAAATTAAGAGTGTGTCGCCATATTCTCTAGAAGTGTATTTTTCTGTGTACATACTAGTTGATGAAGTCATAACTGAGAATTAATGGACGTTGTTAGGACTTTAACTTCACGCACATTAGCAAATGCATTTTATATACAAAATTTTTAACAGATTTACAAAGCAAATATAACTTTATGGGGATGAAGAATAATATTTGGGCAATTGTGACATTATGTTTCCAACTTTCATTTTCTTTATAGATGCCGAAGACAGCATACTGTTTTTGAAAATTCTATAAAAATAAGGTTCTTCAGACTTTCTTTCAATCATGAATGTATTGCGTTTTAATTTACTTTAATAATTAAAGAATAAGTTTAAATACTCGCCAAATAATATGTTGAGTCTGAAAAATTTAAAAGTAAGAACTTTAATTATATATTGAGATATGTCTAATATGTCAATATTGTTTGTCTAATTAATCTGCCTCACGTTGGACATGCCAATGACATATGTTTAATCTTTCTATCTTTATTTCCTTCGAATTTAATTTTATTGCCCTGACATCGTGGTGCAGTGACGGTGTGCAGTTCGTACGAACGGCAAATTTCTGGAGATTCTCTTGTCAAATGTATTCGATTGCACTTAATACTTCTGCAATAACCAGCTTTGTTTTCTATAGAAAATGTAACATAATATTTTATTCAAATAATCTCTTTTATAACTCGATGGTCGACTTCGACAACTGAAAAAGAAAACAAATTGTATAAATTATTTAGTCTTTAACTGTTTTGATCTTTTTCTTATTTTTTTTTTTTTAATCTGAAAGGGCCTTACTTTCTTTTCTTCGCACGCATTTGCTATATTTCGGGTTCTCTCGCGTTGTCCTCCCGCGCCGAACTTCTGCGCCGTGACAATTCTTTCTTCCTTTCTTCCAGTTTGTTCTTATTCCATACCTAATACACAAAGTCCCATGCTATCCTTATATTCGCTGACGGACGCCGAATCCCGAGTACTATTTAATATGTTACAAGTTTCGACACCTAAATTTTCTTCCTAGAGCTCGAGCGTTCGTTCCGTCCATTCACTCCATTCCGAAGTCTCGTTCGCCTCCATTTTTTTCTCATTGTTATTCTATCACCCGTATAGAGCCAGTCCATGCCACCGATTATTTTCATATCACCCATGAGTGGCTTTGCCTAGTTAAATTATACATGTTCCTTGACTTACAGTCCTTGCTTTGGTATATTGCAATATCAGAAAGATTTTCATGCTAAGGTCCACCTTGCTATCATCCATCACTACACAACACGGAGCACGATAAAATGCGGGATTTCATTTACATTCACACAATAATACTACGTAAATGCGGAATCAAAAATGCAATTGATAAAGGCAAATTTTTTGTCGCGTATATATCAGAAAAGGTTCATGGCCGAAGAGGCGGTACTTCAGAAGATATTATTTACGAATGTTGGTATTAAAAAAAACTTTTCAGAAAACGGAATTTGTTTTCATTGAATTTCATTCAATCTTTTTTTACTTTCTCGCTACCGCTACTGCAGTAGAGAGTAAGTTATGTAATGCTGCGCAAAGAAATCGGCTAATTTTCGGCAGAAAAACTCTTATTTAAGGGCACTGGCAACGAGGAAAGTGGATGAATCCATATGCTAAATTTAGAAAAAAATCCTCTAGCACTTGGTGAATGTTTTGTGGGTCCATCCATGTGGGTGAATCCATGATTTGTGGGTCCTTGACATCGAAAAATCGATTAACGGCATAACGTCTGTCCGCCAGCCTATCCGTCTGTCTGTGAACAACGCCAGCTGTGAAACCGTTCAGCCGATCTCCAATATTTATATTCCCCGATCGATCTGACTGATATCGTGGCGCCTTGAATTTGAAACCAATATTTTAACTTTGGGAGGTACTTCACATGAAGTCCCTGGGACATTTTCAAACTTTAAAAAAAATACTCCAACGTTTTTTATTAAACTTTGTTATTGGATAATGAAAAGGACCTTTAAGAAAATGGCGCAGGTCTCATGTTCGATAAAAACCCTGATTTTTTGAAAATTGAAAAAATTCAAATTTTTTTCGGCATCTTCCCACAATTATGAAGATATATTTTGTCTTGATAAAAAGTGTTTATCAAAAACAGATCTTCAAATAAGGTCATGTTAAATTTTACGAAAATGAGTATTTTTCGGGTAATTTGGCGTCAAACACAGACGCCGGCTCCTTATTTCATGTGTTTCGTGAACGTAATTTTAGATGTTTTTTGAAGCAGTTGGATGCTACGTAAGTTAGAATTTGTGTATTATTTCATATTTCTTAGTTCGTTTCTTCTTCGAGCTTCTGTTATAAGATTAAAAATTAACCTTTTAGAAATTATTTAAAACTTTGTTTTAAATTGCGTTCTTTAATTGAGTTAAATGAGAAAACGAATAGATGATTTCTCTTCGCTTAATAAGATGTGGGAATGAAAAGTAACGCATGTAAAACCGAGTAATTTTGATGAGTATAAAAATATATTTTTCTATCCATGTTCATTTTCTTGCTAGCGGTATCAACAATGCTAATTGACAAAATGTGCATTCCGTACGAATTAGTGTTCATTGTTGTTGGTAACTCTTTGTTGTAATGCCGCACTAATCACAGAGGGATATAATGACTACTGCGTTTTCTTTCGCGTTAATATAAACTAATAATTTTATTTACGGCTAAAATGCGCATCGTGCATTATTGGTACATGTATATAGAACGTGAATACACTGAACTTGATTGCTGAAAGCAGTTTTCATTTAAGCATTTGAATTTAAAAAAATATATGTATTTTTCACACTTCGTTTGTTTAAGAATTTTTCAAATGTTGTTGAAGTATAAGACAGAAATTGTCATGTTATAATATTATAAGCTGTTGTAACCCTAGTAGTTTGTTTTCAATGTAACGTCAAATGCATGTGGTTGCTAACTTACTTTGTTAAAAAGTCATAGCTTGAGAAGTCAAAACGTAGAAAAACACTAGTGAGAACCCGTCAAAATTTGACGGTGAGATCTGAGATAAATGTAAAATACTGTGCCCAGATTAATGTTCACAATATGTTGCGTTGTTTGGATCTTCAGTGTATAACGAAGATATTTTGTGATGTAGAGTTTCCAAAATTTTGAACATGTATGGCCCATGACCAGGTGGCAATGCAATATCAGCACCAAATGACTCAAAACAAAGAGCACTATTATACTGACGAATATTATTTATAAAGTTTTTTGATGTGTCATCATCTATAAACAACTTTGATTTCTTCTGGCATATTGCTCGAAGGTAAACTTATTTTCTAATTTAAGCAACACAGAGTAAACTCGTTTGCAGAATTTCTCTCACATGGGAAGTGCAAAGCAGAACAAAACTGACATTGCATACACAACGACCCAACAGAGAACGAAATGACCTCACTAACACGACTTCTAGAAGCCATGGCATAATCAAAACAAAACATCAAGCAGCGCCACCATGAAGCAGCTTTGGAAGAAAACAATTGACTATTGATAAGCGTACTATTAAAGGATGATTTAATTAATTAATTTTCACCGTAAATGTTGATGAATCAACACTAACAATATCTGATAACACATCTAAAGATCACGTTCTTTCATTTAAAGAAAAAAGTACTACAATCGGTTCAGTAGAAGCTCTAAACGAAGCCATGGCAGAATATCTTTTTTTTTTAAATATACTAGTGAGAACCCGTCAAAATTTGACGGTGAGATCTGAGATAAATGTAAAATACTGTACCTAGACTAATGTTCACAATATATTGCATTGTTTGGATCTTGAGGGGATAACGAAGATATTCTGTGATGAGGAATTCCCAAAATTTTGAACACGTATGGCCCATGACCAGATAGCAATGCAATATCGGCACAAAAGATATAGCACTATTATACTGAAGGATATTATTTCTTAAGTTTTTTGATGTGTCATCATCTCCTATAAACAACTGTTTGATTTCTTCTGGCATATTGCTCGAAGGTATACTTATTTTCCAATTTAAGCCACACAGAGTAAATCGTTTGCAGAATTTCTCTCACATGGAAAGTACAAAGCAGAACAAAACTGGCATTTCATAGACAATGATCCAATAGAAAACGAAATGACCTCACTATCACGACACCTACGCTGACTTTCTCTTTCCCTGCGCCCGGTTAATGTACGTTTGCGTCTTTTGGGGCGCGTGGACAACGATTCGGAATTCGACATAACCTGTAAACAACTTCACTAAAGTATTACAACCGAGCAAAACCCACTGTGCGAATGTTCTCTACAAAATACACCACAGAAGCAAATACATGCAAACTGTCAACACCACAATGCAATTATTTCACTGAAACAAAACCTTGACGAATTGTAAACAAATCTCAACAATCAAAACAAAATATCAAGCAGCGTGGACTCACATCTATGGACTCATGTATATCGATTTTGAAACTGCCACCCTTTGAAAGAAAACAATTGACTATTGATAAGCGTACTATTAAAGAATGATTTAATTAATTAATTTACACCGTAAATGTTGGTGAATCAACACAAACAATATCTTATAACACATCTAGGGATCATATTCTTTCATTTAAAAGAAAAAATACAACAATCGGTTCAGTAGAAGCTCTAAACGAAGCCATGGCAGAATACCTTATTTTTTAAATATATAGATA
>BLKR01001883.1:0-240753 GCA_011170035.1 Teleogryllus occipitalis | reverse complement strand
AATGCTATGTTAGTGACAGTGTTATTGACGGAATGTGGTTTCACGACAGCGGGTGTACTTCTCATATCTGTAATATTGATGTGTTTACGAAAGTGGTTGCAAATCGAAGGGTAAGATGAGATTGGCAAGTAATCTCTTGCCAAAATACCTGGTAAAGAAATAGTTGAGGAAACAGTAATTTCGAGTGGCCAGAAAAGTGAAATTGTTCACCACGATATGTTACATATTCTTAAAGAGAACAACCTTTTAAGTCTCTAAGATAACCGAGAGGGAGTTATACTATATCGTCCACAATCAGAAAGTCACGTAATTAACGAAAATGTGCGTAAAATATTTGCAGAAAAACGACTGATAATTGCATTATGTAGAAAGTAATCCAGGTGAAGAGAAAATGATAAAAGTTTCAGCTTATCCGTCAGCGACCAATGGGTCACTGTAATTTTCACGACCTGCGTCTTTTTGTGAACAGTGGAGCAGTTGGGCCATCGATTTTGGAAAGAATGCAAAGGACACTAGTTGTGAGATATTAATTCAAGGGAAAAATAACAGACCACCCTTTCCCTAAGCATCGAATCAAAAAAGCGCAAAGCTGAAGATAGTTCTTCAAAATTGTAGTTGTAGGAAAACGTCGAAAAAAATTGAATTTTGGTAATCTTCAACAAATCGAGTAAATCATGCCTACACCACAAAAAAATTTGTGATTTTTTAAAAAATACCCCAGGGGCTTCATGTAAAGTACAACCCAAAATTAAAATATAGGTTTCAAATTCAAGGGGTCACGACATAAGCCAGTTCGATTGGGGCTGAAAAGTTTGAGAACCTCTGGTGTACGGTAAAAACTATCATGTAAATCTTCTTTTATGGTCTACAAAGTAGTTCGGATGTTTCGTACCACTTGCACCAGTGCAGTTTGAGATGGCAGTCGGGAATTCGGCGTGCTTGGAAGGTAACAGGCACTATGTTGCGGAGTGGCAGCGAACGTGCGACCCTATTCCACCCTGAGGGATCATCTTCGGGGTCCTGTTCGTCTTGATAAGTGGCATCATCGGATATGGAGAACTTACTTTAATCCTTCCTTTTTTCGCGTCCGCCCTGGTCGGTGTGTCCCAATTCACCATCCCCGCTCATTTGTTCGATGACGTGCCACCAGAATTACCAGTGGCGGTGTCTTGCGACTGCGGAGGCTGGAGCTTGCTGATGAGATACAGGATTTTGTCGTAGTCATCGAACAGCTGGTCCCGGTCGCTTGAGGACTCGTCCATATAGAGGACGAGAGGTCGTCACGATGCCGGCACGGCTCAGAGGGAGAGGAGGGGGGTGTTGAACACGGGCTTAGCGTCGTATTTATGAAGCTCTGCCAGCAGAGCTCTTAGGGGCCTGTCATCTGGGGGCTTGCTGGGAGGTCAAGGGGCGACTACAATTGGCTGAGGGCCGTTCATAAATCGCAAAACCGAACACTGGCAGCCTGCTAGGCCTGGCAAGACCTTGGCACAGGTTTGTAAATAAGTGTAAAATAGTGTGTGGCGCTCATGTTTGATGATTAGATTAGATTTATTACTAATTCTGCTAATAAGTTTGAGAACTTGGTGGCAGAATACACTAACTTAACATTACAGAACTTAACAAATATACAAAATTTTGCAAAATTTACAAACTTTATAAGTTAACATGACCATTTCACCGCGCAAGTTCTCATAGCACTCCACCTCACCACGCTTCCCTTCATTTCACAACACTGCACTATACGCCACTGCACATAATTAATAATAATAATAATAATAATAATAATAATAATAATACAATATACTTTATCTAGGAGACTAGTTATTAAATAATATTAAAGATATAATACACTTATCAACATCTAGGAATCTAACTTCTTTTTAACTTTGCCTAGGTTTTGAGGAAAGGGATCAAAGATTGTCACAGGCAAACCGTTTCATTCTCTAATAGTTCGATTCACGAATGAATATTTCCCAACGTCCTTTTTCTGAATTCTTGTTTGAACTTTGTGCATGTAATCCGCTGTGCCGAAGTATGTAGGTTTCCCTAATCGACTTTGATTTTCTTTCCATGCTCGAAAGCCTGTGTACGCTTCATACATAGCATAGAGCCGCGACTTCATTCTCCTTCTTTCCAGTGACTCCTATACTTCTTTATTCTTGGTACCCCTGAAAATGAATTTTATGATATGATGACACCGAGAGCGCCGTGTCCAGGCGCATCGTCGCCCGGCCGTAGGGAAAGGGTCTCCGAGATGAAATCGGGGCGGGGGCGGCGGCTCACCTGTCGGCGCCGGAAAAGATGACTCAGTGTATCAACTGATGTCACTGCAGTGCTTCTGTCCGGGAGGTCCTTGGGTTCCACTATCGACGATCGACACTAGCTACTTAGCTAGGTCGAGTTCAGCCGCTGACTGAAGGGGAATTCTAGCGGCCGGCTGCTCTGATCGGTAGGTTTCCATTGTTTCTCCGATTAACTCCAGGTGAATGCTGGAGAAATACCCTAACAAACGGGCCATGGACCGACCACAATCTTTCCTCCCTCTTCCTTGTCCTTTTCTCACCCATTACACACACTTACACCAACACGCACTACACTACCACACTTGCTGGGAGACCGGTCGGGAAGGTAGAGCTTGTCCCGGCTGGGGCGGTGTCCCGCGGGTGGAAGATATCCGGTTGAGGTATATCCCCGCAAGCCGACGGTAGATCGGCGCCAGATCGCGCTATCCACCGGGGTAAGATCGCCGCCACCTCTCGCGATAAAACATGCACTACACTAAGAATAATGACCTTAGATGTTGACGCGGCCGGAATCACGAATCAGTCAAAACCAAAACCAGCCGGCAGCTCGAACAGATGATGGTACCCACGTTGTGAGCTGCGATGCGCCAGCCGTGTTGTACACCAATAATACTCCGATTTAATTATGCTACTGTCCTTTGGCGTTTCATCAGCCGGACACTATAATCCAATCAGGAGCTTCGTTACTTTATTTTTGGCATTGAAGCTCTCAATTGCATAAAATTGCAACATGCCCGACATTGACTGGTGCCAATTTGAAACAAGCTCCGTCTTTCTATTTAAAAACAAGCCTCACTTGGAAGGACATTTTTAAACATAATTATTACTGACAAATGTAATTTAATGGAAAAGGTTACACTTGAAACCTAATGATTCCTACGTAATTTAAATATCTCCTTACAAAATTATGTTGGGCTAGTTCAGTTAATTGAGGTTCGAAGTTCATAATTGGGTAAATCCGGAGTTTAGGGTGGCACGGTTCCTTTGATTCACTGATTCGGTTCATTAGAAGAGAATCGACTCCATGAACTGAATCCTTGTTTATACGTAGTAGTCGCGTGCAGTTAAATTCATGATGTTACAGCAATAAATATAATTATTTAAAATAAAGGTAGATCGGGAGAATAGCTACCCCACTGCTCCAAAGCCCCCTGTACGTATAAATCTCCGTATCAACGTACTCTCATTAAGTGAACTTATTATATTGAACTACCGCACGTCGCTACCCGACGGATCCAACGTGCTACGTTCGCGAGGGTCTTCCGGCTCTCGCTCTCGAGACCTGGTTCGCGCCTCCGCAGTCGCTCCGGCGCTCACGCTGTATTATATACCTCTCTCACTTTTAAGAGAATTTATTTTAAAGGTAACACTCACTTTTAAGAAAATTCATACCTTTCATCTCAGTAGACACACAAACCTATTTGAAGAAGATTTGAAATGCGAAAATACACACAATTCCACGCCAATAAATTATCGTGTGACTTCTTCTCATTTAACATTGAACATAAATAATTCAGTTGTTATAGTGAACCGCGCAACTATAAACATAGGAATCGCGAGAAATAATTAATCATAAAAGGAAATAAAGGAACTGTGCCACCCTAAAGTCGGGATCAACCCATAATTGTTGCTACTTACTCTGCAACCAATTATTCAATCTGCCATCCATACGGAGTGGCGAGGAATCTAAAAATCTTATTAAAATGCTGGATTGCACGTAACGAACAATGATAATCAGCTTTCTTTCAACTTAACAAATCAGAATTTATTATAATGATAAACAAAAATGAATCATTCTTTGGTCATGACCAGTTTTCTCAGAATTACAATAATTATAAACCTTGTGGTCCATTCGTGGGTCTTTGCGCGCTCTCCACTTCTTCGTTCGATGGCGCCCCGTAGAACATTCTCCGTCGACGCAGCAGAATCTTGCTTCTGGATAAAGTCCTCGCCTAATGTCCGTGATCTGGTTCCAAATTCTCCCGGCGATACTATTATAATCCGTGACTTCTCTCACTTGCATCTCGGGTGGACTCTTCCTACAAGAACGCTCTATCCGAATATAAAAAACGATAGTTAATTTAAACACTGTCAATTACAGTCTTTCCTCGATCTAGTAAAATGTATCACGAGCCGACCCGCTCATCACCGCATTGCTCTAGCGAAATCAATGTTCTTCTAAAAATTAGGAAGCATCTTAATTTAATATATTTTCTTTTGTCTCCCAAAACAATGTTTATCCCGCCTCTGCTCTGTCATTTCAACCTAACGAAAATGATCCTTAACGCCGGTTGTTTATTTGTCACATAACGACCCCCTCGCGATCGTCTTTTGACATCCCTATATTCTATGTCAAATAAAATGACATTTCCATAATAAAAATGGTTCGTCATTTTAGTCTATCACAATATCGTTCCGCTGATCGTGCGTCCGAAGTCACTATAAGTCAATCGGAGAATTCTCCAGAATTTAGTCTTCCTTCCAGAAAACGTTGATCTTTGTAATAAGATTTGTTTTAGATATTTTCATCAAAGTTATTTTCTCTAAACGAGGAATGAAAATACTCCATTTTGGGACTTTTTAAAAATATCCTCAACTTTAAAAATTAATTATTACAGTAATGATGAGACCTTTGGCTTACAAAAAATTATTAAGTGGGGATATTATTTGATGAATTTCTATTTTCTTACTTCAATATTGAGCAAACTGTACAACAATAAACATTGGAATTTTTATTAAACACTAACTTTCGTTTCCTCAACACTGTTGCACTTCTTACATTTTTGTCAAGGTATGCCTTCGATGAAAAATCAAATTATCGTTTTTAGAAGTTTCAAAATCTACTCTTTCTACAATATAGTTTTGATAGACGTTCTAGAGAGTATATTTATTTTAAAAAAGGCTGAAAATACTATATTTATATTTGCAGAATTCATCCAATTCCAACTTCAATTAGGAGGTTGAAATTATGCATTCGGAAACATTGTAATATTCATGTATGACACGTTTCACTTTTCTCACTAAAATATTAAGAAAGATGTAAGCGTTAAATTCTGATTTTTTTGTGAACATTACTTTTTTGCTTCAATGAACGTAGTGTGTTAATAGATGCAAAACTGATAGTAGTTCCACTGATTAGAGCGAAAAAATTGTAGTTGTCACATTGTATGCTTTCGTTTAGCAACAATGAACGAAATTGAATCCCAAATTTGCGAAAATCTTATATTTTTACTGTACAACAACGCTGCGTAGAGTTAAACCGATAAAATTAAAAACCGATTGCACCTATGAAGCTACAACTTCACAAAAGTTCATTTGAGATATGTGAGTCTCGACGTACAAAATTTCATCAAAATCCGAGATGATCACGCGGGGAACCCTAGATCACTTAAGATGGAATGTCCCAAGACCGTCGTCTTACTGACCATTTTGTTCACACTGGAGGGAATTATGACCGCGTTGGCGAGCATGGTTTGTGATGGAGAGTTGTAGCCGGTCATCCGGATCCTGAGTTTCACGGCAGGATAGTGGTCGTTAGCGTAAAGGTGATTGCAGAGAGGAGGCAATGCTAAGCTTCGCGTTGCCGGGTTAGCCCAGTAACCAACCAGTGGGGCTCCTGGCGCGTCGACCTTTGGGCAGGATTGGGCGAAGGACGTTCTTCGGAATACTCCGAATCCAATACATTGAAGTCCAGACGGTGAATATGGCCCTCTCCGTCGGGTTACCCAGGTTCCCGCGATACTCACGTCGATATCATAAAGGTGAGTGGCGTGAGGAGACGGGAAGGCTGCCCGGACCTTTGTTCCTAAGAGCTTTGGTTTCGACTCTCGGACAAGCTCGTGTGAAATTTGTTACAAAACGAGTCTGCCTGCTTCACAGGGGCTAGTCCAACCCCTGTGAAGAGTCTTAAATCCTGCCCCTGTCCTAATTCCTTCCCAATACTGGCCGGTAGTTAATGATGCAGGAGCGCGAGTGAGAGGCGCGTACGCGACGCTACCTGGCGGTTCTCTTCACTACTACAGAACGACTTAAGGACTGCAGACTCAGCTATACTATATAATATTATGTCTGTTTTAAAGGATGATTACTCTATAAAAACGCGTTCTACGCCAAGTTCTTGGCTTAGAGGAACGTTGTCAAGGCAATAAAATGACAGAATGTTTAAAAAAATTGAAAAAACACCTTCGTCTGCGAGAGATGGGCAAGCGAGAGAAAGTTGCTGGACGCGCTGGAACAATAACTCAAGACACCATTAAAATGATGCTTGCCAATGAAGGAAATTCATGCAAGATAGCAACCTATACTGAAAAGGTACCCCGCACGAAGAAAGCAAAAGAAAACCCACGTCTATAGCTTATGGTAGGGAGAAAACGAAGCAGTAACAAAAAGCAAAGTTCTCTGAAGGGAAGAGACAAGACGCAATTCTAAGGTAATGCGAACGTTCCGGAATGAATCTCCTGTACAGGAAAGGGTATGTCTCACTCTGTCTCAGTCTATTCGGGAGTGCTGAATCGTCTGCTTCATTAGAATTAGCTCAGTGTGCCCCGTAAAAAATAAAAGTTACAATCATTATCATCATTATTATTACTATTATTATTATTATTATTATTATTATTATTATTAAAACACCTACGGGATTTTAATTATTCAGCTGTCCTTATTTATTTATTTATTTATTTATTTTACGTCAAAAAAACAGTTAAAAACTGCGTATGACGTGCTATGGGGAAAAGTGAATTGTGTGCACATTTTCAAAATTCTGTGATCCCTATACTAAGTCATATACTACTTAAATTTTAAATTTTTGAAAGGGAGAAAAAAAAACAAAAAACTCCCATGTAATAAAATCTATTTTCAAGGATAAATAAGCAATAAATTTTGAATTTTGAAAGGAGAAAAAAAACAAACAAAAAACTCCCATGTAATAAAATCTATTTTCAAGGATAAATAAGCAATAAATTTTGGCTCTTATTACTTCCTGCCGCGACAACATGGAAACGATAATTTGAATAATTGTATTTCCCACTGAATTCTAGAAGACGTACACAGAAAATGAAGTTACATTTATGTCCAGAAGCAAAACAAGGGGCCATCTCAGCATTTGCTCAATGGATCAGGGAAACTGGACGAAAACCTGATCGAGATGGGGGTCATTGACCCGGAAGCTGTGTACAATAGTTGTTACAGGTTGTTTATACTCATTTATACAGTCCAAATGGTAAATAATGCATTATGTATCATTGTTAAAATTAATGTTACTTTTTCTTGTGATGCTCAGTATAGTCTCTAATTGTATAGAAACAGTTATGCAGCAGAAACGATTTCACTTGGGATTTAAACTTTTCTATTGAATTTAATCGTTTAATGTCATCTGGCAAAGTGTTGTAAAATAATAATAATAGATAGATAGATAGATAGATAGATAGATAGATAGATAGATAGATAGATAGATAGAAATTTATTCTACAATTGGGCAAATGATGCCCGGTGGCAGAATGCAAAATTACAATTACAAATAAAATAATATATAAAAAATAAATATAAACAAACAAATTGACTCTCATTTCCTATGTATGCAGATGGCATTTACATTCCTATACTAAACATTAAAATGCATACACACTACCATATAAATGAATAAACTTACATATTACACAAATATACATACATACAAACATATACGCATATATACATAGAGAGACGAAGGAACCCTCACCTACACACCAATCAGAACTTATTCAGTCCTATTCAGAAGAAATGAAATCACTTCACTTCACTTCACTTCACTTCACTGCATATAACTTTATCTAAATATTAGTTGTTCAATACTTTTTCTGTAGACTACGCATAATCGCACCTTTCACTTCACTTCACTTCACTTCACTATACGTTTTCACCCTACTGACTAATTTCCTATATTTTTTTTCTAAACCCTCGCGCTGAGCAAGGAAAGGGCTCAAAAACTGTCGCAGGCAAATCGTTCCAATCTACTATAGTTCTGTTTACGAAGGAGAATTTCCCTACGTCCGTTCTTTGTATTCTTGTTCTAATTTTATATTTATGATCAAATCTATTTAAATAATCTGGTTTATCTAGCCTTCCCCGAATTTCCTGCCATGCGGAGCAACCAACGTAAGATTTATACAGCGCGCAAAGTCGTGCCCTCTTCCTCCGGCGTTCTAATGATTCCCAATGCGCAGGTGTGTTCTTCCGAAATGTATATTTTGCCGCTCTGTTTTGTATCCTCTCTAAGCTCTTTTTAAGTCCTATTCTGTACGGATCCCAACAACTGGCTCCGTATTCCATTACCGGCCTGACAAGCGAGGTATACGCGATTTCCTTTGCTTTCGTATTACATTTTTTAAGATTTCTCATGACGAAATGCAAAGACCTCCAAGCTTTACCCACTACATAGTTCGTTTGTTTCTCCCACCCCAATTTACAATCCAGGAGAATGCCAAGGTATTTACAGCTCGAGACTCTCGGAATTACGTCATTACCTAGCTGATAAGATATTGTATGAAAAGCTCTGGCCCTACAAAATGTGATCGCTTTACTTTTCTTTCCATTTATAGTCATTTTATTAGCTATTGCCCAATCGTTAATTTTATTTAAATGTACATGTATTGTATGTGAATTTTTTGTAATGAGCTGTTGATACTGTCACCTGATGAATATGATTTCTACGTCGAGTGTTATAGTAATAGACTTCGGCATTTTCTGAAAATATATTCCCGCCCTTAAGCAAGTCATTTTTTACAAAAACCACTGATTCGTAAATAAAAAGACACGGTAATGGTAGAATTCCTAGATTAATGAAGAGAGGCTTACATGAATCACGTGGGTGGGATTTGGTTATTATTCGTACAATTCGTTTTTGTAATCTAAAAGTCTGGGAGATATAAGATGTATTTCCCCAGAATATTATGCCATATCTCAGGCGGGAATGAACATTCGCGAAGTATACATAACGAGCAGTATGAAGGCTGACTGAATTTGCAAGAATTCTGAACGCGTAGCATAATGAACTTAATTTTGTGTTCAATTCATTTAAATGGACGTTCCATTTAAGGTTTGACTGAATTGAGAGACCTAAAAATTTTGTTGCCTTAACATCAGTCAATGGTACACTGTTTATTTTCAATGGAGCACAGAATTGTTTATTTGAAATGGAAAACTGCATTAAAACCGTTTTCTTTTCGTTTACTATTAATTTGTTATTTCGGAACCAATTTGAAACATCTGATATTGTACTATTTACGGTTTCTTTATTGCAAAGGATGTTCGTATCATCCGCAAAGAGAACTGTTCTTCCGTTTCGAACTTCATTTTCTGTGCACGTCTTCTAGAATTCAGTGGGAAATACAATTATTCAAATTATCGTTTCCATGTTGTCGGCAGGAAGTAATAAGAGCCAAAATGTATTGCTTATTTATCCTTGAAAATAGATTTTATTACATGGGCCTTTTTTTGTTTTTTCTCCCTTTCAAAATTCAAAATTTATGTAGTATATGACTTGGTGTAGGGATCACAGAATTTTGAAAAATGTGCCCACAATTCACTTTTTCCCCCATAGCACGTCATACGCAGTTTTTAACTGTTTTTTGACGTAAAATAAATAAAAAATCAACAAAAAATCGTCGAGGGCATATCGTTTACGTAAAGTAGGAACAGGGCCTAAAATCGATCCTTGAGGAACTCCACATGCAACGGGCAAAGAGTCGGAAAGGTGCGTACGTAATGTTCCATCATTCCAGTAAGGTATTTCAACTTTCTGAGATCGTTGTTTAAGGTACGAACATAACCAATCTAGAGCAATACCACGGATTCCATATGAAGGCAATTTTGAAAGTAAAATGTCATGATCAATGATGTCAAAAGCTTTGAGAGATCTAAAAATAATCCAATAGGTGCCTCGTTTTGATCTAATGATGAGGCGACATCTTTAAGAAAAGAAAATATAGCTGTTTCCGTTGATTTTGATTTTCTAAATCCATGTTGGCAATCTGAAAGCGCGTCGTGTTTAGTGAGAAAGGTTTCCATTCGTACGTAAAAAGTCTCTCTAATATTTTTGAAAAAACTGATAGAAGAGAAATGGGCCGATAATTTTGAATTTCATTTTTGTTGCCTTTTTTGAAGAGCGGCTTAATTTTAGCTGTTTTGAAAATATCTGAAAACGTTCCAGTGCATAAAGATGCATTAAATATGTGAGTTAACGGGTGTATAATGGCATACGCACAAGTCTTTAACAAAGAATCCGGGAATTCATCTAAACCGGACGAATATTTATTTTTTAGTTTACCGATTATTTTGAGAATTTCATAGGAAGAAGTTTCTGAAACGAACATTGTGTCTAAAATTTTGGGTGAACTGTCTGTTTTTGAATTTTGTGGCTGAAGACTCTTAGTGAGATCGGCAGCAATTCTCGAAAAGTATTGGTTAAAGAGACTAGCCACAGTTGCCGGATCGTTTACATTTATATCGTTATATTTTAAAACAACATTCTCTACGGGTTTTCTAGTTGATTTGGTAGTATTTTTTATTATATTCCACATTGCTTTTGTTTCATTATTTGAGTTCAAAATATCCTGATCGTTTTTCATGATTTTAGCCTGCCTTATGACTTTTCGTTTTTATTTTTTAAAGTAGATAAGGAAATCTTGAGATACGTCATGACGTTTAGAAATGAAAGAAAGAATTCGCTTGTTTTTACTTGTCCTCTGCAAATCTCTCTTCATTGTACACCTTAAAACAGCACCCCATTTCTGTTTTCTAGTACCTGCTAAAACCCACTTTATAAGTAAAATTAAACCAAGAAACAATTTGAACAATTAAGAACTTGGACAAGAAAGAAACAATGAAACTTTGAAACACTGAATCAATGTATCTCAACGTCGTTAGAGTTGGCATTCCCACAGTAATAGTGTCAACAAATTTCAGTATCTTTAAATCTTTAAACCTCCCACTCATTATTAAGCAACTTTCTCAAAATGAAATGACTTTACAGAAAATGTTATAAAATATAATATGTCAAGTAAATAACATACTTTTCTTTCATGTAAAATTCAAATTAAGGAAATTGAGTTGTATAAAAAACACAAGCTTATTGACACATTTCCTCAAGTTTTTGGTCCCCTAATAATTTAATAGACACAAGACATTTAGAAACCATCTGAGAAGAGTAAAACATCTTTTACTTTGATTGTTTTGAGAAAATGTAATTTGAGCGTTTCTGAAACTTCGCAATTTTTGAACTCGTTTACACATAAAACTTTTAAGATTTTCATAAAATTCATTTGAGACCGTTTGAAGTCTTTGGGTTTGCAAATACATTAAATAGTAAAAAATACTTGTTGAGTAAAAATTAATGAATTGAGAGATATTTTTAAAAAAATTACATACGTGTAATTTTTGAAAAATCAAAATGTGTAATCAAATTGTTGCTTATAACATCAAATTTGTGTGAATTGGTGAATAAGTTTGAGAGTGTAAGAGGAGCAAAAAGTACTCATGACTACAAGGCGGATTTTGATGACTTAAAACATATCCAAAAATGCTCAATAAAAATGCTATTAAAACGCTTTAAAAATGCCCTAAAACAAAAACAAACAAAAAAAATGACGTACAAAATCTTACTAAAACCAGTTCGAATGAACAACTCAAGCTGTTGAATACGTTACTGATGTAATCAAGGCTTCTTCCATTCGATCGAGTGAGCGCAGCTTGTAAACTTTTGGTTTGGACTGTTCTTTACCATGAAATCTTTGTCTTTAGTTATCCCGAAATTGGCCGATCCGGCAATGACGGTGATAAACGTCACAAGAATTCCAAACAACGGCTGTCAAAACAATTTCTGAGCGAACAAATCGAATACACTGCTGAGTAATTCGGTGAAGAACATTTGTTGCATCTCGTAAATATTATTTGAAGCAAGTACCATTTAAAATTACATTAAAATCGATGAACTCACCAAAAAATGCATTAAAATGAGGGAAAAGGGTATAAAATGACTTATTATTCGAAATCGAATAAAAAAGCACAATAATAACCTATAAAAATAGGTTATTTCCTTTTGTCTTAACGTAAAATGGGTTTCTATATTAAATGGCAATGTTCTAAAGTGAATAGAAAAAAATGACATTTCATTATAATCCGCTCTCCTACTGTACCTCCGACTGTTGTTGACAACTCATCATTCTTAAAGGGAAAAGGAATTGAATATATGCTCTCTCAAAACCCTCAGATCCCACAAATAATCCTCTAATAGCTGATGAGGCAACAAGTAAAATCCAGAAAAACTTTCACAAAATTCCCATCTGGAAGTCCTGCCAGTCTTGTTTTTTCTTTAATTCTTTGCCTTCATTCTCAACCTTGTGAGGGAAGAAATATTTTTTCTGTGTTGTTTCAATCTGAAGCAAACTCTCCAAATATTTTCGGAGTAAGGTATTTTTGAAAATGTTCGAATTATTGGAAACCAAAGGACATGCACCAAAACTTCTTAAAGAATTCAAAAATTTTTGTCAAAATTTAGATTTTCAAATGTTTGGATAAAAGGAGCATTACTTTGGGTTTAAAAATTCATTAAAATTGTTGCTGAGCAAGCATACTGAGTACTGTGTGTTTATCTCATCTGCTTTCAAAAAGACATAGGAATCAAGATTTAGTTGTATAATTAATAGAATATTATAAATTAATATTTGTTAGGTTTAGTTTTGAGAATATTAAATTTTTTTACTCACTTCTTTTTAATCAATTTTGATTTATTTAGAATTTTTTATCTTCGGGTCTAATTCATTTTTTTTTTTATTGAAATTTGTACACCATAGTATTTTTTGGCCTGAAACACAGAACTGCTTAATATATCATGTTGCATAATATATAAATAAAATATATAATATACAAAAATGCCAACCATGACTGATGACACTGCAACGCCTCTGACCGGGAGGGCCTAGGTTCGAGTCCGGCGGCGGGATTTTCGACACTAGCTTTTCAGCTAGGTCGAATTCAGTCGCTGTCTGGAGGAGAACTCTAGCGGCCGGCTGCTCTGATTGGTAGTTTTCCGTGGTTTCTCCTTTCAACAGGCGAATGCCGGAGCAGTACCCTAACAAACGGACCGCGCGCGATCTTTCCTTCCTCTTCCTTGTTCTATCCTCTCCCCTTACACACACTAGCATGCACTACACTACCACATATTCCGAGAAACCGGTCGGGAGCTTAGAGCTTGTCCCGGCTGGGGAGGTGCCCCGCTGGTGGGAGAGTCCTGGTTAGGGGGAAATCCCACTAGCCGGTAGGTCGGTGCCGGATCTCGCCATCCAGCGGGGGAAGATAAACGCCGTCTCCCGAGAAAAAGCATGCACTGCACTTACGGGACTAATGACCACAGCAGTTGACGCGCCCGGAATCACGAAAAAATCAATGAATCAAAAACAAGGTGAGAAATTTTGTATGCAAAATATTTCTAGTGAAACATTTTGAAAAACACTTATACATTAAGTATTTCTAAGATGGAAATGAAACTCACTATTATGTTGTTCAAATGCTACTGCTAAGCTGTGGAATAAGAAACTCCAATTTTAATGACTTAAGATTGCTTGAACGGAAATGTTTTCATTGTGGATGATGGCAATTAAATGATCTATTATTAATTATTAATGTGAAAATTAATATTGTGATATTAATTGAATTATTTTATTGCAATTTCATATGTATTGATTTTTCACATTGCTTGAAACTGCAATGCAATCAAACATAGAAACATTGATTGTAAACACTATTGTTTGATATCTTGCATCTTTTTTATTCCATGCAGCAGTTTATAACATCAAATGTGTGTTTGATAATTCGAAAATTCATATATAGGAGAATTATTGAATATGCTTTACATGTTGGGGGACGAAGCGCATTGAGCTCGTCTTTTGTCGTGATACCAACCTACGAACAAGTAATTCCGTTTTGCACCATGCTACTATCAACTTACGGAAACGTAAACTTATTTGTATTCATGTGAAAAAAACCTAACCTAATCTTGTAGTTCAACGTTATTTTCTCTAACATAAAGTAAACATAAAGGAAAAATTATGCAAGGTGCTGAACAGAGTTAAAAATTATAAAAATACTCTATTTAGAAAAATCACAAATTTCAAAATGAAATATTGCAATGTTCAATTAAAAGCATGGATCTCTACCCATCCTCTTGCAATCTTTTCGCCACAAATATTCCACGATGTGGTTGTCCAATTCATTCTAGCATAAACCAGAATTTGACATAATACAGATATCTAGCTTTGAGTAAAGAATAGAAAGTAGATATTGTGTGCTTTAACTGTATTTTTATATTCGATATCATGATTTTGATTTATTTGTTCAGATTTCATGAAAGTAACTGCATGATTATTTTGAATATGTGATTTTTTAAATTACTTTATTTCTCAAATACTGGGAGAGGTGGCTCAGTGCATCAACTGATATCACCACAGTGCCTCTGACCGAGAGGTCCTAGGTTCCAGTCCCGATAGCGGCAGGATTTTCGACGCTAGCATGTCAGCTAGGTCGAATTTAGACGCTGTCCGGAGGAGGATTCAAGCGGCCGGCCACTTTAAAATTCAACTATTTTTTCTCCGTCTCTCCAATTTTTTTCAGTCTAATACGTGCAATAGAAGCTCAGAAAAAAATAAAACATGAAAAACCCGTTTCTCGTTGTATCTTTGCAACAGATTTGCCCTAGGTGGCTGATTTTTTGTGAATCTACGGCATTTTTATTCTCTTTCATACGAGCATAGCGATTATCGATTTGGTTTTGGGTCAGTTTTCACCATCTTATTCGGCTATACCCTTTGACTCATAGAACACTATTCTATCAGACATACATCAAGCCACTACCTCACAATTGTTCAAATGGTTCGAAGTACATAATATCATGACCTCAGAGACAATGCTAATTTATAATAAAATGGTACCAATTTATAATAAAATGAAATTTATGAAACATTTGGATCCACGTGCCCGCTCATCGGATATGAAAAGAGAGAACGAATTTCGAGCCCCTGTGCTATTCCAGAAGTGACTCCTTCCGTTCATTTTATATACAGCTTTTTAAACATTTATTTTAGAAAATTGTATTAATTATTATCATTGAGAGAAATACTACCTACGTTAAATTTTAATAATCTTTCGGGAAAAAATCCAGAATGTTCGTAAACAATCCCAAAAATGTTCGTAATTTTTCTCGAATGGTGGAAACTTTCAACACAGAATTTGATATACTTTAACGTACTGTTTTTTCAATGTATTAATTATAATAAATAAGAGGTTATTCAAAGACAAAAGTAAATATTTCACTTTTAAACATATTTTTGAAAAATGTTTGCTTTTCCTGTTTGCTGAATTCAAATATTGATGGTGTTCAATATTCAAGGCACGCATTTAAAATATTACTTTTTTCCCTAATTGGTTTAATGTTAACATTTTTTATCAAATGTATATTTAATACGTTTTTCTTGCCAGACTTTTAATGAATATTTAATGCTATTTCTTGCGATACAATTAGAACATATGACTTGATTGCCCTAGAGGCAGATGTAAACAATGAGTTGCCTAATATTTGGGCTAAACTTTTACACTAATAAAGTCTTGAAGATGGCTTAGCTTTTTCACAAGTACGTTATTTCAAAATCCACAAACTTTGTGGCTCATTCACATTATAATGCAGTGTTTCTTTTATCACATTCAGGCAATGCTTGTAAATAAACTCTCGCTCTAAAACAGCTCCAATGTTGGATGATCTCGACTTACTAAAAGAAAATCGACACATAATGAATTCACGCCAAATTTGAATCATTATCTCGCGCCATCACACATACGATACTTGCCACCCCGAAGCGACGGTGCTGCCCTTAGATGTTCTAAAAGTCGCGTGTTCTGGACATCTCTTCGTTACGACTTCAATTGTTGATATTGAAGCTTTCGATTGGATCTTTTACACGTTACAATATTAAAATCGGACAATAATTAATGGCCCCTATTCCAGTCTTTGTAGGCGAGTGCTTTCGTGGAACTAGATTCAATTGTATTAATGTGGCTTGCATGCCCGGATAAGCTGGCCCCCGGAATACTCCTAAACTTCGATGTATACTGCGGTTTTTTCATAGTTGAACTTGACGTTTCGTCAGTTGTTCGGCCATCTTTGACAGTGCTTCAATCGGAGCTTACACGTCACTACATATAGTGACGTTAAGCTTCCGATTGGAGAAGTCACAGCTGGCCGAACAACTGACGAAACGTCAAGTTCAACTGTGAAAAAATCGCAGTATAAACAGAGGATCAGTTGACGTGAATCAGCTGTTGCGGCGTCATCCAATTGGGATGTTGATCATCACCAGTGACGTTAAGCTTCCGATTGGATGACAGACACCGTCACTATGGTGACGTTCAAGTTCCCGATTGGATGACACCATAACAGCAGATTTACGTAAAAAGAGCCCCTGTTTAAATCGAAGTACGTGTCATAACTAGGCATTGGATGTTTAGGGAAATGCCTATTTTTTTTCTACAGAACTTATTTAAAGGCTGATAATATATGTCCACGAATCATGACAAATGATGACATATGACGAAGTTTTATAATGCTTATTTTTGCTTATTTTAGCATAAATGCTTATTTTTTGCATAAATACCATTTTTAGGACTTTTTTACCTTTTATTTATTATATTTATATACAATGCTTAGATATCGGATAATCGGCGATGGTCCAACGTGACCATTCATTACAAAACCTTCAATTCACGTCTTGAAATTTACAATTACGAAAGAATTCCTGAAAGTATACCAACTGATTTTTCTCCATTTCCCTATCTCATAAATACCAGCCATGATCTGAGAACATGGACGATTGACAATACACCGAGGGAACCGAAATTTTATGTGGAAATAAATACAAATTCCCAGGTTTCAGTGTTGCTAGTGTTGGACTGCTAAAATTTATGCCAGTCACATCGTTCAGATATCCTTCTCCGCATTCAAACTGATTTTGTCTCCCAGTCGTCGCAAATCTGAAATTGTGATCCTTGAAAAGTTACTGGTAATATGTAAATATTACTGGTTAATGGAAACTATTAAGAATAAAATGTAGAAGAGTTGTAAATATGTAAATCTAGTTTTACATTAAAATATACGAACTGGTTTTGTGCATTTAAGTTTACAAAATAATATAGACAAACATTACAATTTTTCCATTTTATTGTGTATGTAACTTATGACAGTGCCTTTTTTCTCCTTATTCTTAACTTTTTCAGTACCTTTTTAGGCGCCTAAAAGACGATTTTTTAGTGCCTAAACATCCGATGTCTAGTCATAACAAGGCCCTTTGGAGATGCCCCTCTCTCCAAAGGGCCTTGGTGATACCCATGGTGGAAAGATATGCGTGGGCTACTCCGGCGCACCAATTTTTACTCGTTTGCGACACGAACCACGTGACCACAATATGGGTACTTCCATGGTGGAAATTATTTCCACCATGGGTACTTCGTTTGAAAAGCCAGACCAGTCGCAGGCCGCCACGTTACATAGAGAGTGAGAAGTGTTGAAAAACGTTTTGAAAGTGACAATTTTTAAAGGAAAGTAAAACAATGACGGTGTAATTGAAATAAAAGTTGCAATATTTTTAAAAAATGCTTCATATCTCTGGTTCAATGACTTGTAACAAGGTGATGATTTTGGTAACTGTTTGCATTTAAATTTCCAGGTAATATTGTGCCGCAAACTGATGCATGAAGCTCATTGGCTGAAGACGATTACGATGCGCAAGAGCCCGCCCCTCCCCCCGGGTCATGTCGGCGCGACACGAATTGTTTAAGAATGTGACAGTGGCGACTGGCGAGGTGTATGCTATCGTGAATCATGGATCTCGTCGGAATTCGTCTCTCTTCTTGCAGTGTGCTGGTGAAGTACTTCTGGAGGAGGAAGCCAGTAATAGTGCTTCAAAATTTGGCCTTCTCTTTTCGATACAGTGAAATAGTTGACTTGGTTAAAGACGGCAAAGTGATAACGACCGTAATGATTGAACTAACTTCTGCAGGAATCCAAAATCTTCCAATTTTAAGTCTGGCACAGAAATGTTTTGAAAAGTTAAATTCCTGGGTTCCTTTATATTTTGTTCTGGCTTCTGGAAATAGACAAGATAGGATTCAGTTATATGTAGTTCCCATAATACGAACAAAGGAAGAAGAGGCAAACCTATTAAAAAGGTCAAACACTTCAAGTCCGGCGAGGCTCGAACGAAATAGGCAACGCGCTGCACAATATTATTTGAAAAAACTGTCTGAAATATCTTTGTCCGAAATAGGTGGTGGTGTGAGAACTGTTCCAAATAGCATATCTGACATGAAGACAAACTTGGAGATTAAGAATAACGAGCCCGCACCAACACCGCCACAAACGGAAGTCCAAATGACCAAAAAAGTAAAAAGTCCAAAGAAACAGGAACGAGATAAACTGCGAGCTGAACACCGTCGAATTAAGTTGGCTGAAATAGAAAGTCCTATCTGCCAAATGTGGACAGTTCCAATCGAGGCAAAAAGTTTTATTTGCAGATCCAAGTCTAACTCTGAAAACAGTAATGAACAAAGTTGAAAGTTTTACTTTACAGTGAACTGTGTAACTGTGATATATTATTAAAAGTTTCTACTGTGACTTCTATGAAGAAAATACTTGAAGTCATGTAAAACTACTCAATTATATTAGAATTTTTGTATCCCCTGAATCTATCATAATATATTTGACATGAATTCAGCATAAGCCATATATGACAAGACATGTTCATAATCATACAATAAGTATGCAATACATGTATTTCAGAGAATTATTACAATAAATAAATTCAAATTTGGAACTAAATATGATTCAGAAATTTTTTTTGTAATTTGTAATTACTTGTATAATTTGTAATTATTTTTGAAAACTTATGATAACTGTGTTTGAACAGTTTCTACAGACTGAAAATATATCTGACATGAAGACAAACTCTCAGAATAAATATAAAGATTGCATACTATAGGAATGCTTATATGACCAAAAGAGGTACACCTTCAAAAGAAATAGGAATGAGATAGTCTGTGTGCTAAACAATAGTCTGAAGTTGGCTGAAACAAAAGTCATTTCAGCCAAATGTTGAAAGTATTTATTGTGGCAAAAATTGTATATACAGATCCAAGTTTAACTCTGAGAAAAGTGATAAGGAACATTGAAAGTTTACTTCTTTTACAGTGAATTTTGTAAATATTATTAAGTTTCTACTATGAGCTAAGTGCTCATATAGTAAATTTGAATAGAATAACAGGGTTAAGCAAAATTGTGATAGATTTTCAAAAATAATGATTGAGGATAATTAAGAATACTAACATAATTGAGTATTTTAACATAGCTAGAAGTATTTTCTTCATAGTAGGTATTCCCATGCCTGTAGGACTCAGAAAGATTGGATAGTGGCAAATATTTAAAATGAGGTTTGTTGAATTTACCTTTTCAACTGCTATGGTAATACACAATTACATATAACATTAATTATATCTTAAGTTGCACAATATTAGTTCTTTCATTATTGTAATATGAACAAAAAATTAATTCCTGGTAATTTACAAATATGTTTCATTTCAAATCCAACTTAAAATATACATTTTATATTCCTTTTCTACCAACAAAGACATTGGGTACTGAAGATCTGGATGCAATTACAGAAATTTCCATTTTTCTTAATAATGTTCCTTGTTATTGGTTTCATAGTGTTGGTTCCTTGATGCCACTTTCTAACTAACAGGTGAATTGGGTCTCCCCGCCCCCCAATCCAATGAGAATTTATTGAAGTTCATTACAGATATGCGAATAAGTCGAAATACCAAGTGTATTGTAATCCAGAGTCAATGATCAATCATTTGTTTTTCTCTTGTAAATGAATGCACTGAAAAGATACAGAGTTTGGATGATCAACTGCTCCTTTCTTTTATGAAGTCTAAAATAGCATATTTTGGAATTTGTAGCAGCTTCGCCAAAATTTTGTCTCAGTGCAATGAACTGAAGATCTAGTACATTATTTCCATGTTTGGAAAACAGTTTACAAACAAGCATTGCAAGGTTTAGCTTACTATTTTCATTTTGTGTCCAGAATTCTCATTATTTTTAAAACCATGTCAAGTTGATGACAAGATAAAATTATTGCATGGAAAAGTCATATATGCTGATTACTAGACTAGACTGTCAAACCCTTGAATGAAATTGTGTGTCAATTAAAACTTATAGATGAAACAAATCTTACATACATTTATTATTTTTGATAGAAAATCAAGTTACAAAGTATCAGAATGCACAATTGTCCAGCATATCTCTGAGAGCGGAATAAATTTCTTTTGGGTCACATAGACCTGAACACTACAGCAGGGTTAAATGATCTAGGCATGTGCAGAGGGGCCTTGACTCCTTTGCACATTTTTAAAAGGGCCCAACATGATAAAATATATTTCAGTATTCTGAAATTCTGTTTAATTTAGGCTACTTTGGAAACAGCCAAGGTCATTAGCAACCACTATTATTTTATTCATAAGTTATATTTTAAAAATGACAAACATAGAATCACACAGGCTTACGATGGAAAAAACAAGGGAATTGATTGGTAGGTGTTCTGATGTTGCTGGATTGATAAGCAAATTTATTATCACCTACGATAAAGATGAATGGAGGCTGTTTATAGATTCATCAAAAAGGAGCCTTAAAACTGTCCTGCGTCATGAAAGCCAGTTGGACACACTGTGTGCCTTTAAAAGAATGCTATGAGAACCTGCCTCTCCTCCTCAACATAATAAAACATGTCGACCTCAGTTGGACTATTTGTGGTGATTTGAAAGTAATCTCCAAGCTGTAGCAAGGCAGATCTACAAAGTTCCTGTTTCATTTGTGAGTGGGTCAGCCGTGATATGATTCAAAATTGGGTGAAAAAAGAATGGCCGAAAAGACAAAATCTTAAACCAGGCACCAAGAATGTGATTCAGAACAGCAATCAGGCCAAAAAAAAACTAGTTACCCCTCTGTATAAAAAATTAGGTATAATGATGCAGCTTGTCAAGGCTGTTTAAAAAGATGGCGATTGTTTGAAATACCTGTGTTAAAAGTTGTCATATTTATCTGATGGAAAGTTAACAAGAGAATTTTTGTTGATCCAGATATCTGCAAGCATATGAAGGATAAAGAATTTGAAACTAGCATGATAACAAAGAAAAAAGAAGCTGGGGTTGCCTTCAAAGATGTCACTGAAATTCTGGGTAATAACGAGGGTCCTGATTCTAAATCAATCGTTAGAATAATATGCTGGACAAACTGAAATGGGTTGCTCCATTAGAGCCAAAATCTTTTCCTTCATTCTCATGTGGACTTTTGCCACAGAAATTCAGTCGAAGAATAGGTGAAAAGTTCCATCAGGATTTGAAAGATATGGAATGCAAATATCAAGGAAGATAGGACACGAATATGCTCACTGACTACCTGCTGTTGTACGTTAACAAGTTTTGTTTTTTGCTTTATTTAAAATTTGTGTCAAAGTTTCATGTATTCATACTATTACTCTTGATCAATCATCTATTTTATGTAAGTTACCTTAATAAAAACAAATTAAAATAGTATGTTGATGATTTTCTTCTAAAAACTCCACTGTAATTTGTAGGAAAAAGTTAAACTCAAGGGAACTTTTTGTTTATCTCTCCAGAGGTGGCTCGTGTGATCGGGCAATATTGTTTTCATCCATTTAAGCCAGGGATTCCCAACATTTTTTATCAACCTCCTTTAAGAGAATGGTTTGCTTCATCAACTTTACGTTTTCTCTATAATACACAGCATCCGTAATCCTGCCACAAAAAATTGCACATAAATGCCTGAAAAATAACAATTTCATACACCAATATTCTTGTAAACAACTTTTTATTATCATTCAAAGCCACTTCCACTTTTGAGTTTTTAATCCTCTTTTATGCAGGGTTTACAAGGTATTTTTAAGAACTGGCCTTAACATTTCTCCAGTGCATATGTGGAGAGTACTTCCGTGGGCAAATGAGTATCGTTGTGAATATATAGTTATTTCTTCAGTTTTCTGTACATCCTAACTTCTATGGATGAACAATGGATACGAATGACAGAGAGGGGATTTGTAATTTATTGTTATAGGTTTTCTGCTTGATATCAGAAAACAATTATGTAATTGCATTATTCTTTTTGTAATCAATGGGACCTTGATTATATTGATCAGGTGCTGGCTTTTCAGCCTCAGTCAACCCCTTCATCATCAATGACCCCCTTCAAACTTTCATCGACCCCCAGGGGATCTATACCAACCCTCTTGAGAACCCCTTATTTAAACCTATAAAGAATAAAATTGCTGAAAAATCAATTTGCCTCAAGTATTGATTATATTTTTCATAGATTTACATGGATAAAAACCACTCTTGCAAGATAGTATGTGCAAAATTGTTCGAGAGACTTTCTTTTCCAACAGTATTTTAGCAAAAACATTGATTTTACAAAAAAAATTGACATGATGGCAAAAAATGGAGGTCATTTTGGACATCAGCACACAAAATAACAAAAATCAGTGAAAATTTCTCTTGTATTTTTCAAAAACTTCAATTTTGAAGGCCTGTGTAATTACAGTAATTTTTTACAATAATTTGTCAAATCCAGTAAATTAGGTAATTTACTACAGGGGCCATCCATAAATTACATAATGTTAAAGAGGAAGGAAGGGGTATGAGGCTGTGTTACATAGGGGTAGGAGGTATGAGTTAAGTGTTATGTAACATTGATATTTCTTTTTTTACTTTTTTCAACATTTGCTGAAATAATTTCTTTTGAATCCTGTACTGAAACATTAAAAAATTAACTAATTTATAGGTTTTAACAACAAAAATTGAAGTTATTAGACTTAAGTTACAATAAATGTACATATTTTCAGCAATTTTTTATTGAATCTGTAAGATTACGAAGAAAGTATTCAAAACTGATAAATAGTATATTCTAGAATCTATTTAAATCTGCGCAGTAGACTCGTGCATCATCCACAATGGCGTGTGATCAAACATTTTCTCACCCATCCTTCACTCACAACCCCTACCATATTCTTAGGTGCAGCCAACATCGCCAACTAATTTCTACTTTAATTATCATTATTTTAATATACAACACAAATAAAATAAATACAAATTGTTTTTACTGTCCTATAATTTATTTTCACTTCTTACATTTACATAGGGGGTGTATCGCAAGTGTTACGTAATTATTTAGGGGCATTGAAGTGCACATTAAAGGTGTGTTACAGGGGGGAGATGGGGTGTATTGAAAATACTCAAAATTTGCGTTAATTTAGTTGCTTTAATTTACGAACGGCAGTTACCATACTTCCATGGAAAAGTGGCCCCAGGAAATGTAGTTGGTCCTCCTGTTGTTATAGGCTGTGCACTCCTAAGAATAAGTATTTCAGTACATTTTACTTTGCTCTTTTACAAAGAAAGGTGACAATACATTGATGAATAAGTCGTAACATCTTAAGACTTGAACTTTGATGTGAAACTCATTAATATTAATTTTTATCTGGACCAAATCAATTGAATAACAAGTAAATGATGTATTGAGAAGCTGCATTGATGAAGGAAAAAGTTCCTCTGAAAGAGTAATCAATGTAGCTTCTATAAAAGTCATGTAATTGTCTTGCATTTGTACACGTTAGAGAGACATGTAATGGGTCTTCATGAAGCCTGTTGAACACGCATCAATTATCATTCAGACTTTTGTTTCATGTACCTCCCAAAAATTCACTTTCTATTAATTTAACATATGAAAATAATTTATAATTATGTATAAATTATTTTTATAAATGATGTCTTCTATCCATGATCTTCAAAGTCTTTAAATTTCATTCATTATCATTTCTCCAACTTGTTCTGTGCCTCTCACACTTATAATCTCTGCAACGTAAACCTGCCCCTTCACAAACCAACAACACACATTACTTCTAAATAAGATTTAAATAAAATTGTTTTTTAAATCTATAACGGTAAAAACAAAACTTACCCCAAATTTAGCCTTTTTTATGGCTTGCCAGGTATAGGGTAGTAACAAGATAAGCCAAACTTGCGGCATAAAATCTCCTGATACTTTATTTATTTATTTATGTTACGTCAAAAAAAAAAAAACAGTTGAAACTGCGTATGACGTGCTATGGGGAGAAGTGAATTCTGTGCACATTTTCAAAATTCTGTGATCCCTACACTGAGTCATATACTACATAAATTTTGAAAATTAAAAATAAATAAATAATAAACCTGATCGAGATGGGGATTATTGACCCGGAGGCTGCAGTACAATACTTGTTACAGGTTGTTTATACACATTTATACAGTCCAAATGGTAAATAATTCATTATGTATCATTGTTAAAATTAATGTTACTTTTCTTGTGATGCTCAGTATAGTCTCTAATTGTATAGAAACAGTTATGCAGCAGAAACGATTTCACTTTGAATTTAAACTTTTCTATTAAATTTAATCGTTTCATGTCATCCGGCAAAGTGTTGTAACTTGTTTAAGTTGTTTACTTGTAAGTAAACGTATGGTATTTTTATATTGGTAAAAGTGTGGTTTATCTCAACATAGGTTTTGTAGATATTTACAAGGGCACAACTCAGAAAAAATTAGGATATTATCATTTACTATTAACAAGACGCTAGTCTTATCTTGTAACAACCCTAAGTCCTTCAGTTAATTAAATGCATGTATGTATTGATTAACAAAGAGCACCATAGTAATTTATAGGACTTTTGAATATTTGAGACAAAGTAGCTTCGATTACAAGCCCAAGTAACACAAACACAATTCAATAGTATGCAATATCCTTGGTTAACATGTTTACAAGATGACACTTCTATTTTGGTTTAATAATTACTTTGAAAGTGAATAAAATAGGCTTTTATGTGCGAGTTCGTTGTTTACTCATGAGTGCTTTATCATTGGCGTTAACATTTTAGACAGACAGTTTCACATATTATATAATGAACACTTTAAAACTCCAAAACATGTTTAGTTACATGACATTATAATAAATATATTAAGTAATGGCTACTTGGAAATAGCATCAATAGCCTACCATCATATCTTTAGATCGAAGAGAATGTGCTGATGCTTCTTCCTTATTACATCATGATAATATTCATAGCATTATTTTGCTATCTACTTTTGAAATTTTCTTCATACAATACCAAATCTGATTATATTTTTAACACACACTTTTGAAAGCTCTCCTTCATCAACTTCTGCTCGTCCTCCTCCATGTTGCAGCTAATATTAATGTGGCCTGTATCACAACTAGAGGAAGTGTGCAACAAAAACTTCAAGCCTATTGCCTAATAAAACAATTGAAACACACAATACAGAGCGGTAAGCTAAATTTATTAATCAGTAAATAACAGAAACTTCCTTATAATATGTGAAAAAATGCAAACAACACACTGATTATTAACAGAAATAAAAAATCTTGCATATAAGCAATTCGGTACTCTTCTGAAAACAAAAAGGAAATTCAAAACAAAACTCACATTTCATTCTACAATTTCCTTTAATTTATATATTTTTCAACCTAAACATTCTCTGATCATTCTGATGTACTTAAAAGCACTTCAGAAGATTTTCAAATGCGATTCAAATTGCTTTCAAATATCACCAATCTCTCAATTCATTTTATGAAATTCTTTCAGTTCTTAAATTCTTCTGGGTTAATATCATAGTCCACCATATATCTAGATAAAAACCACCATTTTCCCCAAAATCCAATATCAACAACACGAGAAGGGTATGACATCACAGTTGGAGACAGGTACTCACATCTGGCTTCATATAAAGCAGTTCTCTCATCATGGTCATGAACCCACATAAATGACACTATACCGAATCTAAAAATCCGCATACGACCTTGATTATAATAGCTTTCTATTTCCTTCATTTTCACAAGTGGTAAAGGATTACGAACAGGATCAGCAAGCATCATAATTTGTTGCTGGTTTAACAGAAGTTGATCACGGAAACTTGTTTCATCAGGATTCAGCGCAGCACAGTATGCACCCATGCCCATTACTGCAACAAATATTTCAATGAATTTAATATTACTGTCAAAATTTACTTCTTCATACTATTCATCACAAGCAGCAAATGAGTCATTCCTGAAAATGGTTTCTACTCACCTCCTGCATATAAACCCATTTTAATAGGAAACTTTCTAGTTCTGTCGTACGTTTCAGAAAACACTTCCTTGTAATCAATTGCAACATTCTTCAGAAATATTCCTTAAAAAATTACATTTACATACAACATTAACTTTGTTTATTATATTGATACATTAAATAAAATAATTTATATTACACATACTCAAAAATAATTATTACCTGCTCGCTCTATAACCGTGCCTTCACATTTTTTTACAATTGGCTCGCTTACACGTTGAAATACATTGGTAAGGTTAAGTACACTGGTCTTCACCGTAGTTTGCAACCGGCTAAGGGGCAAGTTCAAGGAGCGAAGCATTTTGTGAAGTTATCTGAAATATTCCTCATTAAAATTACGACGAACTTCAGCAGTTATTTTAAAAATTCATTGCAAATTAAACACTTAATCCATCGCAAAATCCATCTCAAATCTTCCATCGCCTTCCCAGAAACAGTGGTGGGTCATTCACTGTCAGGGTGCGCAATGCGCATTGCAAAACTCCATCAGAAGTTGAATTGCCAACACTTGTCTTTAAAACACATAATAATAATATTTTTAAAATGTTATTTGTAAGACATGTAAAACTACTTCACGGGCCAAACACAGCCTTTCTAATTGTTTAAAATTTAGAAAATAAGTCAGGAACGGAAAATATGATTGCTTTAGAAAAATGTTGGTGCTCGTTTACAAAAGGCATGCTTTCGGCTTCAGTTGTTGGCGTTATCAACAAGAGCGAAATTCGAAATTACGCAAGATTTAAACAACATTAAGCTTTTCAAACTTTCCATGAAACGCTTCTTTCAAAAATTAACTTGATACTTCCACAATTAAAAGATTTCAATAAAATCTCTCTCTCCATTATCCTAAAATCTCTTGATGTAATAATACACAGAAAACCACAGTAAACAATACAACACTCTCAGCAAGTAAACATCTCTGGACCCATGATGCAAAGACAACCATGTCTGGAACCTATAATACAATATCAAATTTTATTCTATTAATGTAAAATATTTCTTATAAATTGCGTATTTTCATTAGAATTTTTAAAGTTTAATTTTAAATCACATATTTGAATATTTTATTGTATGTAAAGGACACAAATTTCTAAATAAACAATGGTAATAATAATAATAATAATAATAATAATAATAATAATAATAATAATAATAATAATAATAATAATAATAATAATAATAATAATATATTAAAGCTGTAAAAAGAATCATTTTGGTGTCCCTCCTAATCGGCTCACTGTGAATGATTTAAAATAGGGAGATACAGAAAAAAGAGAGAAAAAAAAATGACGATTGGAGGTCACTTTATATTGAAGAGTTCGCTGCTTTCCTTTAATATTAAAAATTTCGAGTTATTTGAAATGCGCGGCTAGAACGGAAATAGGAAGATGGCGTCATGCGCAAACACGCGGGAAATAAAAAAGCAGTTGGTCGGGGGACTCATACGCATCATATCCGACTGTAGCCAATGAGCTTCATACACCAGTTTGCGTCACAATATTTGCGGGAATTTTAAATAATGTCAAAAGGGCAAGCAATGGTGCATTAGATAGTTGAATGTAAGTTACTTAGCACTTATTTGGCCTCGTTTCACACGCTTATTCTCACTAACTTCTGTCAAAGTTTTGTCTAATTTACGACAGGAAGTTATATAGTATCTTGGACATGTATTTCCACAGAGTTTGCACATGAATTCACGGGCGGCTTCGTGGAAGCATTCCCCAGTTGGTACGGGTAGCCATGGACCGCCAGTTTAGTGTAGTCATGACGCATTTCTTGATTGAGTTCCATCCAGCTTCTGAGTATCAGGATCCGAGGAGTAGAATTCTTCATGTATTAGGTCCCTCTTATGTATCCTCTCCGACATCGCCTCCCGTACGCCTCGGTGTGTGGCAAAGAGAAAAGTAGCCTTATGTCTTATATTAGGAAAGTTTCTTTGGTCAAGGCGTAACGTATATTAATCTAGGAGTGTACTTTGAGACACATACTGCATTTTTCAGATAGGCGGTCTTCATTACTTTGATGATCTGTAAATCCTTTTACTTTTTTTCAAATGCGGCCGTATTATTTCAATGCCGCAGGTCATTATCGGGAGAATTTTCGAGATATCGGCAGAATTTTAAATGCAACCCAGTTACGAAAATTATCACCTCTTTACAAGTCAGTTAAACATATTTAAAAAGCATTTCTTTTAAATATTGCATCTTGAACACCTTCACAGTGTTCTTTTTGGTTCGTTATCGTTGCAAAGTGTTACTTTGAACCACTTTCAAAATGTTTTTTCAATACTTCTCGCGCTTCATGCAACATGGCGGCCAGCGTCAGGCCTGGCTTTTCAAACGATCAGGCGCGGCTCGTCATTAAAGGCTGTAAGGCGGAGCCTCTCCTAAAGAAATCGCCGCCGAAAAGAAATTTAAAAATATATTTATAAGTAGATTTATTTATTAATAATGGATTTCCGAGTTATGTTATGTAATAATCATATCAAAATTTTTCTTAGTCGAACTGACTAAAGGTTAACGGCCGTTCATAACGCATTTGATGCTGTTGACAGGGAAGAGAAAAGCGTTAGGCTCCCACTTCATTTCGCCATAAGGCCTGAGTAAAACGAGCAGGCGTGACGTCATGCATTCACTGCACAGGCTCACCGGCGGACGAAGGCTGCAGCCAGGCAGCCTTCAAGGGTGGGGCGTAGGGTCTGAAGAAGGGCGTGCTCACCAGATAGCATTATTACTATGCAGCTCAGCGAGAAGCTTTGAGCACAAACTAATATGCGGTAGGAGCGCTATTCCCTTAAGTCTGTATTGGAAGAGATTACATAGAAATACAATGCAGGCAATGCAATACAATGTAATGCAATGCATTTGCAGCCTTTCCCACGTAGAAAGGCACGAGCCGTCACTGCAAACGATGGTCCCGTGTTGTTGTGGCGTAACTATCGCCGGTCCGACAGGTGCAATTATCTGGACCCCCCAAAAGCAAATTTTTATTTTTGTCTAACTGGACACACTTTAAACGCCCCTACTGAAAGCGATTTGTTTGTTACCATAAATGAACTAGTGTAAAGTTTGAATTACGTATTTTATTACGAGGACGTGAGAGATGTTTTTCAAATTTGTAATTTGTCATCCCAGAGCCCCAATTATTTATTGCTTCAATGAAAGCTTTTTTGGGGGGAGGGAGGTCCTATTCTGGATTTCATTATATGTGATTTGAAACATTTCATAATATAAAGGAAGGGCCATGTCAATACGGTGATCCCTCCCCGGGCCCCCTCCAAAAATAAAAATTAAACCTTAGCATATTGCCCAAAAGAGACCCTCGATGTGGCCATTCTTTCTTATTTCAGTGATCAACTCGTGCCCTGCTACCCCACAAGCAAAGAAAGCACGGACATTTGGTAAAAGCAAATTGTTGACCTAGCAGCATCGTAAGAACTTAAAAATCGCGACTCACTTGACAGTTGTATTCACTGTAGTTTATTCGCAATAACATCAGTTGCACATTTGCTTATGATTTTTTGAGGATCACTGAATAGGCAACAAACACGGAACCCAAAACGTTTCCATTATGAAGGTGAACACCCTTTAAACTTCGCTTGGAAGCATCAATGAATAGTCTCGATTCAAATGGATCACAGTTTGGAAGTCCGAGTTGTAGAATAATCATCAGGCCATTCTAGATACATCAGGTCCATGGGGGACACGTAAAATGGCTGACAGAATTACTGGACATACAATGTCTTTTTATTTTTAGAATTGCACCCCTTCACATCACACGAACAGAAGTAGCAGTCATTACTACGGTTTGACTGCACTCTCTCTCCAAACCATAGGTACAAAAGATGGCGACGGTATTTTGCTGTTGACTCAATGACGCAGATCTTCTGTGCATACATACTTTGTGGGTTGCCCAATGTTTACATTGGTCTCCAAGATTGATTCTAAAATAGGCAAGATATGATATTTTGTTGCAAAATCTATAATATTACGCCTCTGCTTAGGCAATGTGTATTTCCCATGTATGTAACAAAAGTGCTCTGGATCATTTATGCATGAGCGATGCGATGTGGTAAATATACTTTCGTACTGAACTACAAACTCACAACATTCTACTCCACATTACAGCATGAAACTGATTTCTTTTCCCGATGGCACATTCTAATGCAATGTGAGATAAACTAAAACTACGAATGTAAGTTTTCATAAAGATAAGAATGTGTCTGTCACCAAGGATTGGCTATCTGCATACGATAATGACAAGGATGCACGTTATTTCTTCTTATACTTCCTGAGGCGGTCACACCACCATTTCAGATAAGAATCATCTTGTGTCCTTGTTATTACAATAAACACAACAAAAACATTCCAAATACATTTTGTTGCAGTCGTAGCTCGTGTTTTTTTTAAACGGGGAAGACTGCAAATGTATTACATCACATTGCATTGAATCTTTTTACTTCTCTTCCGATCACAAAGACTTCGCGCTTCTGATAAAGGCTTGACGGAGTAGCGCTCCTACCGCGTATTGGGAAAACTAGTTGATGCGCAATGCTGCTCGCTGAGCTGCCCAGTAACGCTATCTCGTAAGCACACCCTTCTTCAGACCCTAGGCCCCACCCAGCGCCCTCTAGAATATTTATATTCCAGAGGGCGCTGGCTGCAGCCACGCAGCCTTCAAGCAGCGCCCTCTGGAATATTCTAGAGGGCGCTGCTGCAGCCTTCGTCCGCCAGTAAATCCGTGCAGTGAATGTGGCCAGGCCATAGACTATGGCCAGGCCCACGAGAGAAGCAGTTGCAGTGAATGCGTGACGTCACGCCTCCACGTTTTACACAGGCCCGGTGGAAGTAAGTGGGAGCCTAACGCTTTTCTCCTCCGTCAGCAGCTTCAAATGAGTAACGGACGGCCGTAAACGAACTGACAAAGAAAAATGATGATTGTTACACAATGTAACTCAGAAATCCATTATTAATAAATAAATACTTTTTTAAATTTCGTTTGGGGGCAATTTCTATAGGAGAGGCTCCGGCTTACAACCTTTAATGGCAAGCCACGCCTGTTTAATTGTCAAATTCTTACATAATAAAACTACATATGGTAAAGTATTAAGAGTTCGTATGACTCCTTTCTGGGCTTACGAAAATTACGCTATAAGGAAAATAAAATACAATTCGAAAACAATTAAATGGTACATGATAAGAACTTTCTTGGCTTTCAATTTAATTTCAGCATTCTAAAAATACTCCAAAAACATTAAAACTCTGGATGCCGCAATTCCATTGCAGATCAGTGTTATTTTTAATAGTTTCTTTCAATTAGTTTTCATCTAATTTTGTGTGTGTGTGTGTGTGTGTGTGGGGGGGGGGCATTTAGTTCTTGAACCGGTGCCCCAGAAGGGCTAGTTATGCCACTTGTTAAAGCGATTGTGACTTAATTATAAGTTTGTATACCCTATTTCATTTCTTTTTCATTTAAACATTGGAATTGTACATTCTTTAATTATACATAAGAAAGAATTGTACGCAATAATAAATAAGAGAATTTACTTCTCCCCATAGAACGTCACACCAACACGTACTAAGTATTAGTAGTAATACGAAGTGAAACACATTTATTTCGCAATTTCATTCTGGTAATATTTTTGTATTCCTTACGAGATGGATTCACATTCAATGGTTTGCACCTCTTCTGCGGTAAGCAAAATTGGATAGCATGGTCACGGGCAGCTCTGCAGACTTTGTACCTTCAGTGATTTCTTTAATTGCTTAGCCAACTGTGCTGATGATTATTCCGTTTATTGGCTGTTTGTTAGCAATTTCTTGGCATGTGCTAGCAAGCAAACTCATTTAGATCAATAAATTATTTTGAAGTCCTGGCAGTCGTGCTGCAGGTAATAAGAATCACTGAGCAGCATTACTCCACTAGTAAATTTTTATCATAACTGCTCATAAAGATAGAATGTTTTATAATTTTCCCTTTTTTGTTATCAAATGATTTACTGAAGAACTTTCCTTTCAACAAATTTTAATTCTCCCAGAAATCTCCAAGTTCATTTAAGACCTTATTTTCTAAAATCAACCACTCACTTTCCTGATACAAATGGAATAATCGTTGTCGCAAATATAGTTATAATGACTAATGGAAGGTAGAAGCACATGTTTCTGCCTTTCAATATGGCTTATTTCAAATATTTATTGATAATTTACTGCTGACTTCCATAACCCGCAGCTTCCTACCTGTCTCTTACAAGTGAGGGAAGCAACCCTCCAAAAATGAAATATATTCTTTTTTGCCAAATTACTGGGTTACATGTAAGGTTTTTGTGGTTGTTATTGAACTTATGCATTTTAACATCTTGCATACAATCCAAGTACACTCCCCGGACACCAATTATTACTTTCACAAGAAGAATGAGTTCAAAAGGTAACAATTTTCAATGAATGATGAAATTAAAGGCCTAAGATTACAAGTCTTACATTAGTTGATTTGATAAATGCTTGTCAAAAATGCTTAAATGAATCAAATGCTGTGCAAACATTTTAAAACAAACTCATGAAAAATTCATATGTAGTGTGTAATAGATTTCCTAGTACCACTCCAGGATCAAAAAGTTTCAATAATGTTCATTTTTATTTAAATTTCAATACATCTTTATAAAAACCCAGAAGAGGCCAAACAGAGCTTAAAAAGTTATCGTATTGCTAGAAAAGTATGTTAAACCACCATTTCAAATGGAATAACTAGCTTTGACATAAGTAAACCTAAACTGGACATAAAATTTATGATGAAAACAAAAAATTCAGAAAACATGATGAGGCTACTCAAAAAAATCTACTGACTGACACCCGTTCCATCACTTCGTGTATTTACAGTCTAAGTATAGATCAATTTAAGACACCCCTCCCCCCGTTATCTTTTACAGTGGTATTATCACTAAAATGCTTGAATTTAGGCATAATAATGCAATTTAACTTTAATAATTTTCTACTGGAATTGTGGGTATTTCATAAATTTACTTCGTAACTCTTGGTTTGAAATGTAATCAATTTTATTGAATCACACCACCAGCAAATCTAATGGAACATATCAAGAATTCTGCTCATACCAGTTTTACAGTTTAAGCAGACTCCAATACATAACATTTTGAAATAAAGTGACAATTCAACACACAGAGATAAAACAATTTGAACATCAATAAAGATGAATTTTGAAAGTCTAATTTAAATTTAATATAGTTGCATTCCAATAATTTATGAACATGGTCAGCCGAAAGTTCAGTTTGTGATTAACTAGTTAGTCATTAATTTTGTATACACCAACTATTTACAACTCACATTTCACAACTTTTTAGGTTCTTAATCTCTTTTACGACCTGACACATATGTCATATGTCATTCAAAACAATGTTCAGATTTACTAGTACAATAAGCACCATCTGAATTAAAGTGACAACATATTATCCAATTCATTCATCCAGTCAGCTTATTGTTCTGCTTCACATTTCATTGACTTCTTTGATGAGTACCTATTGTAGTTCAACATGAAGACTGATCCACAGTTCACGGAACCTGAAAAAAGAATCCATCAGGATATTTCAAATGGAAAAAAAAATGTCCTTGCCTCTTTTCAACAATTTCCATTCTCATCTTCTCCAATTAGAAATAACACTATCATATACACAAAACCTTTCCAATTCCCAGTTTCACATAAAGAAAATAAATACTTTCTCCTCCTCATGTACAAACATTCATTAAAATTTCCACCCACCTTTCTTTTAGGTACAATACTTCATTTATTAATCACCTAATTATATACTATACAACACATATGAAGTGCACCCCAAAAAATTGATATTCCCTTCGAGAGAAAATAAAACTGAACAAAAACAATTAATACATGTCTTTGGCCAGCGAATACTGTCATGCCATGGAACGCTATATTGCAAGACTACTGTCACACGGCAGCAACGCCACGCTTGACGCACATGGCCTATATACTCTCTAGCCTGATATGATCAATATGACATTCGTATTCCTAGAAATACCAACAAAACCGACAAATTTTCGAATTTATGTTTGCAAAAAAAACTCCACGATAACCCGTTTTCAAGATGTTTGAAAAATATCCAATCCATATACTAGAATATGCTTTTTACTTACCGAAGTGCGTTTTCAGCTGCATAGGAAATGCAACATGCCGAAAACTCCAAAAATACTTTCTGGCGTTTGTAAGTCTCTCATAGCACGAATGTCGATGTTAGCGAAACCGTCATCGCAAGTACTGGATATGACTACTGGGTCCTGAAGAAATCGGGGCGCTCCTAACCAACAAAAAAACTTCACTGACAATAACACAATCTGTTGCTTAATTCAGAAAATGTTATTTCATGACAGTAAAAAATCATATAAATACCATGTTAGTTTCGAGGTCGAACTTTCAACAACGAAGCAAAGTGAAAATTGGTCGAATCCTCTTAGTGCATCACGTGCATATGCAGTACGTACGTAACTCCAATTCCGCTATGATTCAAACACAAAAGATCAGAACGCCCACGCTTGATTCTGTATTGCAAAAAGGGCGGGAAAGGACGTGATAAAGGATAGTTTTACATCAATGTCAAGCAAGTTTCATAATACTCAAACTTCATCGAGATGATTAGTTTTGTGAAGCACTTGGTGCCACTCCGTATAACTATGCATTAATGGCGCGTATCCCTTATCGTGCCCCACGTCGAGGAATCGACTCACTTTACGGAGAAAAACACACCGTAGATATAGGCCTCTCTTACACCGTGGAGAAACTAGAGCAGATGTGTCCAACTTGCATAGCTTCAAGGGCCACAATTAAATCCTTTAACATGGTTGCGGGCTGTATTTTCACTTCTCGGGCGATGCACACCTGACTTCGTTGTATTGTTGATATCGGTAGTTTGCCCGGCTGCTTTGAAACGGGAAAGGGGGAGGGGGACGGAACAGTGTGATATCAGACTGCACCATGCATAATGCAGTGAAACACACTGAGATGATTTTAAATTTCTGAATTTAAAATAAAAAAAATTAAAAGCCCTTCTCGCCCGACGTGATTGCACGGGACTTTCACTTTTGACATATCTTTCGCGGGCCACAATACAGTACTATCTAACATTCTTATTCGTACACTTTGCTTCTACAAGGTAATATCTAATTATTTAGGTCAAAGTAAAGTTTTTTTTCAAAAACAGTCGTTATAAAATGAAAAACAGTCTCAATACAAACTGAAAAAACAGGTTCTGAATTAGAATCAGTCAGTACTTTAATTAAAAAAAAAGAGAGTAATGTTCAGTTTTGTGACACTTTGCTATTCTCACACAAGAAGTAATAACACAAAATAAAAATAATAATAAAAGAAAGTGAACCATGGTTTCAGTATTTTGTTGCATATCGCTTGGCTTTTATCACAGCTAGACATCGCCTTCATGAAAAGAACAAGATTCTTGCAAGTTGTGGGTTTTATTTTCTTTCGTTCTTCTTCCACTAGACGTTTTAGTTCTTTGTTTTTCACGCCTGTTTTGTAAACTTATCTTTCAAACTGACCACAAATGCTGTGAGGGATTTAAGTCCGGGCTTTGAGATAGTATTTGGAGTAATTTTGGCACGTTCCATTTTAACCATGTCATATTGTGCAGGGTCTTGTGCTTACTGTCATTATCCTCCTGAAAGCGGCAAGCCCATTTTCTCGGCACTCTGTTTTACATTGTTTTTCAAAATGTCGGAATAAACGTTGATATCCATAATTCCATCAATGAATGGGATCGTACCAACCCCTTAGAAGACACATAACCCCACAACATATCTGATCCACCACCATTCTTCACTGTGGGAATTGCATTCATGAAGGAATCTCCTGTATTTGGCTTCCTCCAGATACGGCGTATCTCATCTGATCCGAGGAGGTTTATTTTTCATTTGTCAGACCAAATTATACTGTCCCAAAATTCTTCTCCCTTATTCACATGCTCCCTAGCAAATGCAAGTCTCTTATGATTTTTCCTGCTTACGAAAGGCCTGTTCCGCGCTATTCGTCTATGAAACCCGTTCTTTCATAAAATACGACGAACAGTCTCATCACACATCTTTTTTATAGATACATTTCCACTAAGACACGTAATTGAGGAGCACTTAACCGAGGAGTTTTACGAACTTGCTGAAGTACAAATCGTTCCTTGCTTTTATTCAACCTACGTTCCTTTGGTTTTCGTGGCAAATTTTTCGTTGAACCTTCCTCTCTAAACTTTCTTACAATGTATTGCACAATGGAGTGGCTTTTGTTAACTATTCGACCTATTTGTCGTAAGGAATAGCCCTTGAGTGCAAAGTTGACAAATACCTCTTTCTCATTGGAAGTGAACTCCTTCTGCTTGGCCATGTCGATGCCGACTGTTGCCTACTGGCGGAATTATCCCTACAGAGCGCATTGAGACCTTGGAAGACCGTCACGGGCCGAGTAACTCGACGCGGAAGAACTGCATATTGCTGCTTACTTCGACTGTACGAATAGCAAAGTTGCAACGAAAGATATTTATTTTATTCAATATTAATATATTAATGTACGTGTTTAACCCAGAAGTAAATCCGTAAACTTAAGAATTCATAAGCACCAAGATTTTCATGTAATAATTTTTATTGGCATTCTATATTTGCTACTAAAGCAATTGGTGCACAATTTCAACAAAAACATTATTTTAAAATATTTTACGACGGGATATGATACCTTTTTGTTGCTAAATCTGAGTGCACGAATATGAATGTTAGACACTCTAAATGGTACCACAGACCGGCTGTTGGACAACCCTGAAATAGAGGAACCCCAGAAGTAAGTCCGTAAATTTAAGAATTCATACACCCAAAGTTATTCACGAAGAAAGTTTATGTCAGAATTCTACCGAAGATCAATCAGAGAGCAGCTTGCAAGCAACAAATGCCCAATAAAATCCGCGAGAAACAATTGAAAGGTCGATTTCAGATTGTGTTAACACTTAAACCGTAAGGACGGTGTCAAACAGGATCAAGCGGGACCCCAACAGACTGGAGGTTGCAACTCCATCGAATGACGAAAATGTGATTTCCAAAATTCAGAACATTAATATACAATAAAATGTAAGCAATTTATGTAAATTAATTAAAACTAAATCAAACAAAACTCTACATGGAAACATTACTTATATAATTTAACGTGAAGGGTCTGTGTCATTATACACCCTTCATCTCGAGAGCAAGTGATTTTTGTTTTAATTGCCACTGGGCACTTAAGTTTTACTTTCTCGCGCTTAACAATGAACTTCTTAAGAAGATAAAGTTATGAAGTGCTGCGCGAAAAAACGGCGAATTTTTAGCAGAAAATCTCTTACTACAGGACCCGGTAACGAAAAAGTGGATAAATCCAGTTGTTAAATTTAGAAAAAAAAAATCCTTTATTTTATAGGTTCTTGATACCGAAAAATAAAACGACGGCAAAATAATTGACGGCAATTTGTCCATCCATCTGTTTGTCTGTGAGTGAATAACGCTAGCGGCTAAACCGTTTAGCCGATTTTCTCCAAAATGGATAGTCCACAATCGATCTGGCTGATGTCGCGGCCCCTTGAATTTGAAACCGATATTTTAATTTTGGGGGTACTTTACATGAAGTCCCTGGGACAATTTCAAAATTAAAAAGAAGACTATTGTTTTTTATTAAATTGTGTTGTTAGATAGTGTGAAGAACTTTTAGGATAACGAAGCAGGTCTCATTTTAGTTAAAAATTTTGATTTTTCGAAAATTACAAAAATTCAAAAATTTCGGCGTCTTTACACAACTAAAATATTAAAGATAGAGATTTTTTTTCCTTAATACAATTTTTTTCTAAAAGATAGATATTGAAATAAGGTCATGTACAATTTGTCGAAAATTTGAGTACTTTTCAGGTAATTTTGCGAGAAAATACGGGGAAGAATGTACGTGCTGATTTAGCCCAACTAGTTTTCCTTTCTGTACTATGACTAAGCCATATACAAGTTGAAATGAGAATACCTATGGAAATAGGCGCGTTTGCAAAGAATTGATAAAAAAATATTCGCCAAGCATGTATGCCAAACGAATAGCACATAGTTTTCACAATGCTACACTGGCAACAGTGCGTTCCTCGCATTTGTATAATTTGCTGCGAATACTGTGACAGTCAAATTTATTTCTATTTCATTTGTAAAAATAGGAAATGATTGCTGCTCCTGACTATCAAAATGAATGCAGATGTGCATCACAGGCGCTTAGATAGAATGGGTGGAATTGGACATTTTCACGTAATAGCTGCGGAGATAGTAACACAGAAAATGCAATATTTCAATATTACGTAGTTGTTCCATATAAAGCGAGAAAGCAAGGCACCAGTAGTTTCTTAAAATTACTTGTAAGAATAGAATGACATGCACTTATTAAGATGGCATTGTTGCTGTTCTCATTGTTAACTCTAAATTTTTGAAAATTGCAAAAGATAATATTTTTTCGGGGTCTTCCAACAACTACAAACTAGAGGTGCTACAGAATGGCACAGACTTTCTTGTAGTAAAGTTTTCTAATTTCCTTGATATGTGACTGGTACTGTACAGTCTTGCCCTTCCTTCTTGCCTGCTGCCATCTATCGCCGCAGCATCTATCGCCGCATCTATCGGCGCTTGAAATTTTCTCAACTTTTCGGTTCCCAAATAATAGAACAGAAATATTGTTTTAGTAATATTAAAGAAGGCTAAAACCTCGTCCTAAACAGCAATTTTCATTGGAAAATTAGGGGCCGTCTTTAAGAAAATGCGTGAAGTGTTACTATTAATGCAAAATTTTAAGTTCTTTTTCAGAGGTATCTATTGAGTTTTTGAAAAACTTCATTTAAAGTAATTTGAAGAACTTTCACTCACAAATTCAATAATGTATACAAATCCATTGAAATGTGCATATTAACGGCGTGAGAGATATTGAAAAACAATTGTGTAATTTTTGAAAAATAAAAGAATACAACAAAATGGACTTCACGTCATATTAAACTGTGCCATCACCAATATCCGTTAGAGAAGTATGAAGAAAAAAAATGGAGCAATTTTTGAGAAAATGGCGTTTGAGCGTTTCTGAAAATGCGGAATTTAGTGCTCATTTTTACAGAAAACTATAGAGTTTTCGAGAAACTTTATTTGACATTATTTAAAGCACATGTACCCATAAATCAAATAAAGTAAAGAAATTGCTTCTAGTGTAAATATTTCCGACGTGAGAGAGAAGTCAAAAAAATTACATTTTTATAATATTTGAAAAAACAAACAATAGAGCAATATGGCGTATATGTCATCGGATAGGGTGCATTTGGTACTAACCGTACCAAAAATTCAAAGATAAGAATTGGAGTCGTTTATGAGAAAATCATGTTTTTGCTATTTTTTAAAATTGTAAATATTGCATGCACTATTGCACGAAAACTACTAGAATTTTCAAAACATCTACATGACCTTAATGAAAGATATTTATGGACAGCAAATTTTCTTTCTAGGAAAAATCTATCTTGAATTTTTATAGTAGTAGGAAGCCGCCAGAAAAATTCAAACTTTTGCAATTTTCGAAAATTTAGAGTTAACCGTGAAAATCGGAACTATGCAACTTTTATACGTGTATTTTACCCTGTTCTTACAAGAAATTTAAAGTAAAACATTGGATCCGTTTTTGAGAAAATTTTGAAAATGTCCGGAGGTATTCATGTAAAGTACCCCAAAATTTTAAAGAATGTTTTTCAAATATTCAAAGCTTCAACTAGAGCCAGAAAGACAGGGTTTTCTTCAATTTAGAAAAGATCGTACGTGTGGTTTAGAGGCTAGTTTGTTCACATACGTCAGACGGACAGACGTTTTGAAGAAGAAAAAAAAAAGGAAAAAAAAGAAAAAAAAAAACCTTTTTCGGTATCAGGGGACCCCAATACGTGTATTTCCGTTGAAATCTCGAAATCGATTTTCCGCTGCATTACATAAATGTTTTCTTCTAATGTTTCCAATGAATAGTGCTATCCATTCTTTAATATGACGTAAAGTTCATTTTGCTGTATTCCTTGTTTTGTTTTAAATTACAAAAATTGAAATTTTTTAAATTATCTCTCACGCCATTAATATGCACATTTCCATCAATTCAAATACATTATTGCATTTGTTTAATAAAAGTACTTTAAATTACTTGAAATGAAATTTTTGGAAAACGCAATGAAAACCTGTGAAAATGAGCTTAAAATTTGCTTTGCAGTAATGCTTAATCGCCATTATCTTAAAAACGACTTCAAATTTTTCAATGAAAATTGCTATTTAGGACGTCGTTATGGACTTCTTTAAGATTCTTAAAATATAATTTAAGTTCTACTATTTGAAAACCGAAAAGTTGCGAAAATTTCAAAAAAAATTTCTTTGGGCCGCAGTAGATGGAAGTAGGCAAGGAGGATGAACAAGACTGTACAGTACCAGTCCATATTAAGGAAATTAGAAATCTTTACTACGAAAAAGTCTGTGCGATTCTGTAGCACCTCTAGTTTTGGCTTGTCTCTCACGTCGTAATATTTACATTGTAGGCAATTTGTCCACATTATTGCATTTAAGAGGATCTGTGCTTTATATGATGTCATATAAATTTTCTTGAAAACTACAATTTTCTGTGAAAATGAGCTCAAATTTCTGCATTTTTAGAAAGACTCAAACGCCATTTTCGTATAAACAGCTCCAAGTTTTTCTTCAAACTTTTAATATGGATAGTGTTTATTGCATTGTTTAATATGACATTAAATTCATTTTCCTGCATTTTTTTCCAAAATTACACAAATGTTTTTTTTTTAAATATCTCCAACGCCTTTAATATGCACACTTCCAGCAATTTGTATACATTATTGCTTTTGTGAAAGGAAGTGCTTCAAATGACTTCCCATTATATTTTTCAAAAACTCGAAAGATTTCTGTGAAAAAGAGATTAAAACTTTGCATTTAAAGTGCCGCTTAAACGAAGTTTTCTTAAAAACGGAACCTCAATTTTCAACAAAATTTCCATATTGGACGAGGTTTTACTCTTCTTTAATATTCTTAAAGTAATATTTCCATTCTACTATTGGAACATAGAAAAAATTGAGAAAATTTCAAAACAATGTACTTTGGGAGGCGATAGATGGCAGCTGGCAAGAGGATGGGCCCAGTCCGAAAAGCTACCAGACTAAAGAAATGTGAAAACTAACTAGTATGAGAGAGAATGTGCCATTCAGTAGCACCACTAGTTTCAAGATATGCGTCCATCCGTTCATCAGTCAGTCTGTCCCTCCGTTCGTTAGTCTATCTGTCCCTCCTGTTCGTTCGTCACTCTTTCCGAGAACAACACTAGCATCAAAACAATTTTTAGAATATTTTACAAAATTAATATTTCCCGATCGATCTTGTCCGACTGAAACCTGCGGTTTTGAGAAGACGTGATTGAATTTTACATATAGCCTCAGGGAAACTTTCAAAATTTTCCCTAAAATCAAATCCAAATATTTTCTTTAAATTTTGTATAAGAATAGATTAAAAACAGTGGGTCCAAAACTTTGAAGCCAGTTTTGAAAAAAATTTGAAAATGTCCCTGACCCTTTATGAAAAAGACCTCCATTTTTTTTTCTTGAAAATCCCAGTGTTTAGAACCAGTGCAGACTGAATAGGGAATATTAATTTCGGCAAATGTCTTAGGAATAGTTTAGGAACAAGTGTTGTTCACAACGGTTAGACAAACACAGAATAAGTCTCAGTTCTGAATTTTCAGAAAATTCTGTGTTCATTTTTCCAACGGTATCAGGAGATCCCAAAAGTGTTATTTCCCTTAAAATCTCGAAATGGGTTTTCCAGTGCGTTACATAACTTCTCTATACTACGTATAGTACGTACGTACGAACATACCGGTATTGGAACGTACTACATACCAGCATTGGAACGTACACACCGTATGTGGTACGTACGTACCGGCAGTGGTGGGTAAGTGCATCAATTGATGTCACTGCAGTACCTCTGATCGGGAGGTCCTAGGGTTCGAGCCCCGGTAGTGGCAGGATTTTTAACACTATATACATATCTAGGTCGAATTCAGCCGCTTCTCTGAAGAAGAATTCCAGTGACCGTATGCTCTGATCGATAGTTTTACATGGTTCCTCCGTTCAATGCCAGGCGAATGACGGAGCAGTACCTTAACAAACTAGCCACGGACTGCACGCGATCTCTCCTTCCTCTTCCTTTTCCTATCTCCACTTCTTACTTACACACAGTTACATTTACATGCAATGCACTACCACACATTTGGGGAGTCCAGTCGGAAGCTCAGATCGTGCCCCGGATGGGGCGGTGCCCCGCTGGTTAGAGACGCGCGCGTGGTTGGAGAGAATCCCATGAGCCGTGTAGATCGGCACCGTATCTCGCCATCCAGCGGTAGGTCACCGCCAACTCTCGCGATAAAAACGTGCACTACACTTACGGAACTAATGACAGCAGCCGACGCGCTCGGAATCATTAATCAATCATATTAAGCGCTGTAAGTTATTTATTGCATGCGGAGATGAAGTCTGTTTATGTGTTGGGGTGGGGGTGGGGAGAACATTTGTTTAAAATAAAGGCTCCACGTGGACCTACTGCCCAAGTCCTCTTGTTTTCCGTGTTTTCTGTGTTTCTCTTGTTCTTGTTGTTCAGCGTGGTGTTCTTTCTTCAATTACTGAAATACTAATTGATTTATCGGATTAAATCAAATTTGTAGCTTATAACAGGGCTTTCAGACTTCGGTGAAATTTCTCACCTTGTGGTATTCGCGAAAAACTTAGAACACATCAATTTTGGAAAGGGAGATGAAGATGGTTCTACGAAATGTCATGTAGACAGTAACTTTTCTCTTGGTTGGTTGTTCTCATGAACGAAATTTTATGAAGGTCGGAATAAAACTGTAGCTGTGCGTGAAAAACCAACACACATTCTTCTTTATATAATAGATAATTTCTGAAGAAAAGTAGTCTAAGTTGTACCGATAAACTATAGTTTTTGATGAGGTATTCACCGATAAAGAATACTCTTATTATCATCATCAAAATAACTCAAATTATCATCAAAATCTCGAGATTAGCCCTCCCGAGATTAGCCCTGATAAAGAGAAATATACAGAAAAATGTGTAAAGACAATTGAGTTGTTTTTCATAAAAAAACATGAGATCATAAAATGGTAGTTATTTTGACATGGCAATAGGATAATTCAATTTTATTTACATACATATTTATTTACATTATATTACATGAAACTAGAAAATCGTGACCTCATCCTCCCCCTTACCCGAACGTCTAGATTCTCTCCTGCGCCCGTCTTTCCTAGTTGCTTCACCGAAAGCAAAGTCTTCCTCCACCTCGCTTGCCTCCATAGCAGGTTCGCGTCCGATCGTCTCGTATTGCTCGTGTTGTCATTGCCAGGGGCACGCTCGTTGTAGCGGCGAACTCGGATGTGTGACTGGTAGTGGGAGTGAGAGAGGTAGTGGGGAGTGGGAACCGGGGAGAGGGGAAGGGAGGGCGGAGGAGAAGGGAGGGAGATGAGAGGCGGATCCCTGGCCTTCGCGTTGCTGGCGGGGCGGCAACAAACGCGTGCGCGCGGCTGACCCACACGCACGCACTCCAGCACGGTCGTGAGCGGCAGCGCCCGGGGCAGGAAGCCGACCGTCCCAACGCCAGCAACGGTGTGTGATTTTCGACGGCAGACGAGACTGCGAAGGTACGGCATTCAAATGTACCGTGTTTATTTCTGCGGAGGCTGCTTGCATGAATTGTATTGTATTCATTTTCTTTATTTTTGTAAGTTTCTTCTTATTTCCGACATTCAGGATTTTTAACAACTGAAAAGGATAGAAGATGTTTACTCTTGTTGTAAGTTTATTCACAAAGTTTCAAAAACGGTTGTTATCATCATCAGGCAACATTTAGCACTGTGAATTAATGAATGAAATTATGAAATTAAGGAATTAACATTTTTCATTAATTCATTGTTAAATATTGCCTGATGAAGACAACCGTTTTCGAAATGTGTGAATAAACAGACACACTACAACAGTAATATTTTTTCTTCAGTTTTTAAAAATCATGTACTTCTTCGTTTATTTGTTTAGCTGTTCAGTATTTGAACTTCTGATATCAAGATGAGGGTTGGAAGTTGAAAGGAGAAGTTAAATACTCTCCACCAATTAAATGTGATGATGATGGTCCGCCAATAGTAGTGCAAATCGTTTTATGATACAGATATGTCAATTCAACTTTTCCATCTGAGTGTGCATGCGCGAGTTTGCGTATATTTACATGAGCATTATCACCCGCCAAAACGTTTTAATTGTTTCTTTGTTATTTCCTTGTTCGTTATGGATTTCGTACCAACCAGTACGTGCGTTTCCGACAGACTCTCGAGGTCATTTTTTTTTCACGATTTCGTAACTTTATATTACGTACGAGACGGAAACAAGTTCATCCTACTATTTTCGATGTTTCTATTTTACTTTCGTATTAATTCCTTCAAAAGTATCTTGAATGTTTCGTATTAGTGTTCGAAATCGCAATCACAAAACAAGGATTCCTAATTTGTGTTCGCAGCAAAGCTAAGGGAAGTTGGCAATTATACTATGGTCGAACCATAGCATAAATGCAAATTATGCAAGCAATTGCAAAGTCGCAACAAAGTTTTAAAATTATTATTTGTTAAATTTTGAGTTTATTCTCCACTGTATTTGTCCTTAATTGTTCATGTGAAATAGCTTTATTTTAAAAAATCCTCTAAATATCTCAGGAATAATGTGCAATTTCCTGCCTCTCTTTTTATGTACAGTGCTTTGAAATAATATTCAGAGTAAACCTCGACAAATAAACAAAATCTTCTAACAGCAAATAAAGGAAAATTATTTTCATTTTACAAGGTCCTAAGTTCACCGATCTCTTATTATGTAAACGTTATCAAATACTAGTACGTACTTGGAGTTCTCAAACTACTGCATCATAGTAAAATTGGGAGAGGTTACCATGTGAGATGGTTTTTACTTTTCCATTAAAATAACTTCTTAATGGGGAAATAAAAATATCCATTTAATTATTTATTTAGGAACAATGATTCTATGGCGTTCTCCATAGACTTGAAAATCCCCGACACTGAAAACATTGCCAACCTGTGTTTGAATCCTAGTAGGCCGTGTATACACTAGATAGTATCTTTATGCCAAATATGGACGAAGTATCACCTATAATTTCGACTGTTGCTTATGTCTCCGCCATGTTAATTTTGTTGCGTTAATGAAGCTTTAAGCTTTATCATGAAAACTATTTACTAAAGCGTTTTGAAATTTCACACTCTATTTGATAGATTTGATCTTCATAGATTGTTTATATTTACACACAGATATAACACTGTGAATTACTTTTTTCAATGTACTACTTTTTCATCTTTTTTGTAAATATACGAAATGTCTGAGTTTTTAATATATCAATTATTAAATAATAATAATAATAATAACAAATCATGACAAATACTTGTTATGAAAATTTAAAGTTATATGCAATAATGTCTGAGAAAAAGATTCTTTAAAAGAAAAATAATTAAAATTCTAGATTCAATTAAAGTGGTAAATTCAAGACTTGCGATAACGTATCTCTAGCATAATCCAGGTGTATATTCTGATTCTAGTATCTTCATCCATCTGTGAACTTTTCCTTTTCTTACATAGCTTATTATTTAACAGGTTTACACCTCATTTGACTTTTAAGCCTTCTCAAAATGTATTTTAACAATCTTAATTGAATTTGCCTAAATGTTAAAGCACTTTTCTCTTACCTACGCATTTTTATGGAATGTTATCACTGCGACAAATTCGCCTGTGAGCCTTCTATCTGCAGCAATAAGCGTACACAAATCTAATAGTAATACCACAGCAAGTTAATAAGAAATTTAAAGGCCAAAACGAATTACAAACTTCACAATTGCTATATAGAGCTCTTCACTGTAGTGTTAAACACAAACACAATGCTACATTAAAAAACATACATTTCATACAAACATAATAAAAAAATATTACATTAATACATTTAACTAGATATTTATATGGATCATCACAATAAAGCAATCACTGTTGTAGGTGAAATGAAAACAAATAACATTTTTCTTGAAGCTCTAGCATACGCATGTCAAGGTCGCGGGCAAGGTATCTTCCATTTCAGTTAGCGGGCACTCCGTCTGGAGGAAGTACTGCTAAGTTTAAAAGTACAAATTCGTCTGAGGTGGCACTGAACAAGGGACGTGAACAGTAACGATCTTTCGGAGAAGTCTTTGGAAAAATAAGTTACTATTTTAATTTAGTCATCGCGTGTACTTAAAAGTGCAAAAATTGCAATAACTTCCCAATCTTAGATTAGTAGGTTTAACAGACATAGGTTCTTATCTGTTAAAAGACCGGACCAACCGTAAGAAAGGCTTGATAATTTATTTTCCATTTTTTCTTTGTACAACAAACAACAAACAGAATGATTTCATTAAATCTAACACAAAACGAAGAAAGAATTCGACAAAGACATTCCTGCCCCTTGCCAAAAATGTTTATTCAAGGCAGACATTAAAAATAAAATAAACGTGAAATAACGTAATCAGTAGTAAAGTATACTACAAACCTAATTCAAAGCTATGTGAATTCAATCGCTAAGAATTCTAACGGTCGGCTGCTCTGATCAGTAGTTTTTCGTGGTTTCTCCGATCTACACAAGACGAATGTCGCAGTAGTACTCTAACAAACAGGCCACGGACCGCGTGCGATCTTTCCTTCCTCTTCCTTATTTTATCCTCAACACCTACTTACACACACTTACATTACCATGCACTACACTACCACACATGCCGAGAGACCGCTCGGCTGTGGCTGTGCCCACCGCTGGTAGGAGATACCTGGTTGGGGAAAACCCCGCTAGACGACAGTAGGTCGGCGCCGGATATCACCATCCAGCGTTGGAAGATCTCCGCCACCTCTCTATGAAAAAACATGTACTGCGCTTACGGGAATAATGAGCTCAGTAGTTGACGCGGTCGGAATCACTATCAATCAATCAAAACCATAACTCAATCTTGGTGGTTTGATAGAAAATATTGAGCAAACGTATTTTCGTATGAAGCCAGCATTCTTCAATCCTTTTAGAGCGCTCTTTGACCTTTCATTCCCCGCTTCAGCATGCGCGTGTTTATCCCCTTCTGGGGTTAGAGGGGAAATGAGAGCGGAGTCAGGAGAAGTTGTCCGAGCTTACAGGAGCGCCAGGTTTCTCTGGCACGCAAGCAGCTCTCAAAGGTGCAGTTCGACATACTTGCTATGACAGCTTCTACCATTATTACAAGCACCATTCTCAGTCATGACTGCATCCTGTATCTGTCACTTCAGCTTCTGACAAATTGACATACCCTTTTTATATCTTCATATAGGTCCCGCACACTTTTTCGTAAAAATTATTTGTGTTGTAGCCTTAGTGACTAATTTACTATATCAGCAAATCCTATAAACACAGTAAACTGTACGTGAACAAGCTCAACAAACCAGGAAACAAATTACTAAAGCGAGGTAGGCTGTACTAAATAGTAAAACTAGAAGAGTAGTACTCTCTAGAAGTATTAAATAGTATTTTTTAGAAGAGTACTCGAAAGCATAAAGAAATTGTGTTGTATCAAATAGCAAAACTTTGGGTGGCATCTGGTGTGGTTAGACATTTGAAAACGCTTCTGACTACAATATCTGCAAAACCTTTATTGCAAGATGTCAACAAACATTGGACATTAAAACAATCTTAATCTATATATTATGTGTGTATCTTCCCTTTAAGAGGAAACCAGTGGTGCTAAAACAGCACGTACTTTCTCGCCCGTACTTTCACGCAAAATTACGCGAAAAGTACTCAAATTTTCGAAAAATTGAACCTGACCTTACTTCAAAATCTTTTTTTAAGGAAAGGATTTCATTAAAGGAAAAATATCTATATTTAATACTTTAGTTGTAAGAAGATACCGAAAAAGTTTAGAAATTTTTCAATTTTCGAAAAATCAGGGTCTTTAGCGAACAAATTAATAAGAAAACGATGGAGCCATTTTTTTGAAAATTTGGGGAATGTCCCAAGGGCTTCATGTAAAGTACCCCCTAATTAAAATATCCGTTTCAAATTCAAGGCGCGACACCAGCCAGATCGATTAGGGAATATCAATTTTGGAGAAAATCGGCTGAACGGTGTAGCCGCTAGCGTTTTGTGCCCAGACGGATGGACAGGCAGACCGACGGTCAGACATTTGCCGTTAATTGACTTTTCTCTATCAAGAACCCACAAAACATAGATTATGGTCTACACTACGTGTTACAGGATATTTTTTTCTAAATTTGGCAACTGGATTTATCCACTTTTTCGTTACTATGGCCCTGTAATAAGAGTTTTTCTGCCGAAAATTCGTCGGTTTTTTGCGCAGCATTTCATAACTTAATTTTTACTCCGTAGCGAAAAAGTAAAAATTACTTATCTTATGTCTGAGCAAAATTGTTTTCCTTTCCCGGTTTTCCATTTTTCCCCCGGAATTTCGTTGGAAATAATTTTGAGTATTGTTGAGTCTACGTTATTTTATTTATTCGTAGTAATCAGCTTTGAATAATTTGTTGTGATGAAGTGCTAACAACACGTCCTGCTCCAGAATGAAAAAGAGTATTTCTAACGTATAAAAAGTTTAAAACTCACATAAAATTATCATTATATTCCTAACTCTTCATTTTTAACATTTCTAAATTATATATTTTCCTGTTTTGGAGATTTTGTAGCATGGCAATTTCTGCAAATTATTACAATGCCCTGTTATGCTGATTGTGCATGTTGACGATAAAGTCTTTCACGAAGTAGGCGGAGACTTCTTGCAAGTCCAAGGTTCATTTAGATACGTAACGGTGGACTGAGAATAATGAGGAAACATTACTTATCTTCTGTGTGAGAAAAGTTGTTTTCGTTTCCCAGCCTTCCATTTTCATTTCCTATAATATTAGAAACATTTTTTTTGTTTATATATGTTCGTTTACATTTTATTAATAATGAGCTTTAAATAATTTGTTTTGGAATCATGACTAACAATGCGTATTGACCCAGAATAAGAAAATATTTCGTTTTTTATTTTTTATTTATTAGCTACCCGTTCGGCTGATGCCTTTCGGGGAGTTACAACGTTAAAAATGTTTAAAACTCGTACCATATTCTGTTTACGTGGGAAACTCTTCTCTTTTAAATTTTCGAAATAATAAATTTCCTCTAGATTTTGTTGTAGCGTTGCAACGTTTACAACATATTACGTTATCTATTGTTGAGGACGGATGTTGATGACAAACTCAGATCACTCACGTAATAGCCAAAGACTTCTTGCAAGTTCAAAGATCCTTTGAAGAAGTATCAATAGACTGGGATAAAATCGTTTCAAGGTCCAACTGTTATCATGTGAGTATGTTGATATTTTTAAGTACATGATGATTTGTATACTACGGCGTTTAGGTACTTTACTTTACTTTACAAGGAGATCAGAGGATTCTCTCTGGCGCATGTTTGTTAAATATTTTAGGCTATGGTATGAGATATCAAGGTAATTTTACTATAAGTTAATTGAAATCTTTCTCTCAATGGTAGAAAATCGACATTTACGTAAAATATATTGGTACTCTCATTTGCAATATTCGCATTGAAAATAACTCAGACAATTTTTCCATCCCTTTTCTGATTTGTGTGCTGTCCTTACAGTCCTTCTCTTGTTACGGTACGTTAGAAAATATATGGATTTATTTGAACACTAGTAAGGGTAGAAAAACCTCTAAAGAAAACACATTAACTTCAACTTTTGAGATTCAGTAAGTTGATCATTTTAATAGCTAGAATTATACCGTAAGTTGCTTTGTTCGAATATCTGCGAACATCGCCCGCTCCTGTGTTATCGAAATCGTGGTAAAAATCAGGGGGAAATAAGATTCAAGTGCTGTAAGCGCACCGCTAAGGAAATGGGAAAAATATCAATCACGCTATGATTAATTAATTATTTAGTTTTCGGGTATGTCAGCTGCTATGGTCATATGTCAGCTGCTATATGTCATTAGTCCTGTAAGTGTGGTGGATGATTTTATCGCGGGAAGTGCCGGTGATTTCCACTGCTGGATAGAGAGATCGGACACCGACCTACAGTCTACTTGCGGGGCTTTCCTCATGGAGGTATCTCTCATCAGCGAGGCATCACCCCAGCCGGAACAAGCTCTAAGCTCCCGACTGGTCTCCCGACGTGTGCGGTAGTGTAGTGCATGTGAGTGTAAGTGAACGTAAGGCTAGAAAAATGAAGAAGAAAAAGGAAAGATTGCGCGCGGTCCGTGATCCGTTTGATAGGATAATGTTCCGGCATTCGTCTGGTGTTGATCGAAGAAACCACCGAAAACTACCGATCAGAGCAGCCGGCCGCTAGAATTCTCCTCCAGACATCGGGTGTGACACTGCAATATTTACCACTCATAGTGATCTTCTTTTAGGTAGAGGCAATCTCCAAGATGACCTAAATCTCCTCATGTCTTGGTTCAACGATTGGCAAATAAAAATAAATCACCCAAAATCTCAAGCAAAAATGTTCTCCTTAAAACGGATTCTTCCCACTTATCCCTTAATAATTAATAACCATGCAGTTAAATGGCTTCCAAATGACACTCCTGTTAAATATCTTGGACTTCAAATAGATACCAAATTAACCTGGAAAACCCCCATAACATCAACAGCTAATAACACACATATAAAAATATTAAAATTGTATCCATTCATAAATAGAAAATCAAAATTATCAAAAATAATTTGCAAAATAAATTTTTAAGAAATGTTTTAAAAGCTCCATGGTATATCAGAAATGATCAAATTTTAAAAGAACTATCTATAAAACCTCTGAAAACTTGGATTTTAAAACTTTCTTCTAATTTCTACTCTTCTCTTTCATTTTGCCCCTTTGTACACTCTAGGTAAATCAGCCAATCTTTTTCCACGAATAAAATCAAGATATTCTAAAAACCTACTACATCCTCCTTAATTAGCTGTAAAGCAGGTTCCAACATTTCTAAATTAAATATTTGTTTTAATCCAAATATTGTATGCATTTTTCTGAAGGACCCTTCCTGGGTATTCTTAGTTGTTATTGTTTATATTGTAAATATTACTGTCTTCTACCATTGTTCATGCATGATGAAATGTAATTGCAACAAAATTGTATACTATGTATCATCAAACCCTCGAAAGACATAATAATGTTGAACAAGGAAATAAAAAACTATTAAAAAAAAGACATCGGGTGAATTCAACCTATCTATCTAGCTAGCTTTGAAAATCCTGCCACTGTTGGGAATCGTACCCTATGACTTCCCGGTCAGTGGCACTGCTGTGAAATCTACTGATTTCCTGAGCCACTTAAGGGAAAAAACAATTGGTGTTGGTTGTTTGTGTCTATTCAACATTTTCCAACGCGAAACCCTTCAATTTCGTTTTTCCGACTGTCTGCCGTTGGCTGAACGTTGAGAGCCTTTATTTTATCTTGTCATGCACGGCGTTTATCCACGGAAGTCCAATTAACGACAACGCCACGTACCGCGGCACCTTCACTTCTTCGACCTTGGCGTCGCTACCTTCTCCACCCCAGCCCATGGCCATGGACTTCCAGAAGATTTGGACATGCAATGGCACGCCGTGTAACCCATGTCTTGTTATAAAAATATCAAATTTGACTCTTGCCAAGGATGCCGGTTTCGTTAGAATTGTTGTGTAGTATTCAGTTGATTGATTGTTAGTGTTTATGGGCCCGCCAACTATCAAGGTCATTAGTCTCGTAAGTGTAGTGCATGTTTTTGTCATCGGGAGGTGGCGGTGAACGTCTCCCGCTGGATGGCGAGATCCCGCGCCGGTCTACCGTCGACTAGTGGGGTTTTCCCTAACCAAGTATCTCCTATCAGCAGGGCACCGCCCCTGCCAGGACAAGCTCTAAGCTCCCGACCGGTCTCCCAGCATGTGTGGTAGTAAGTATGCGTAAGGGGTGAGATTAGGAGAAGGAAGAGGAAGAAGTGATCGCGTGCGGTCCGTGGCTCGTTTGGTAGGGTTCTGCTCTGGCATTTATCTGGAGTTGATCGGAGAAACCAGGGAAAACTACTTATAAGATCAGCCGGCCGCTAGAATTCTTCTCTAGACAGCGATTGAACTTGACCTAGCTGAAAAGCTAGTGTCGAAAATTCTGTCACCGTCGGGACTCGTCGGGACCTTCCGGTCAGTGGCACTATTGCATTGAGCCTCCTCTCCTGGTTTATATTGTTCGAGAATGTCCAGGTATGAGATAGCATTGTTATTGCCATTGTGATTACACGCAAGTTGATTAAGGAATTCTGGTCAGAAATTTATAAATATCTTCGTGTCGATTTCGCACTAGAAACTGAAGAAAAAAATTCTGGATTTTCCTAACATGCCTCAGTATCAATTACCAATATTCAGCCACTATTATTCGAATCATGTGAACAAAGTCTTACAATGAAATTACGTGTATTCATTTGATTTGTTGTTATACACGTACTTTCTTTTTATTTTTTGTAGCCGCATTTATTAAAAGTATTTGAGTTCTCCGTAAGCATAGTGGAATGCCAGATGACCCGAAAATATATTTTCTATATCTTTTGTTTTTTCTGAGGAAACCAAGGAATTACTACCCAAGTACCAACATACTCTCCCCGGATCGATCTAGCAGTAGAATAGCAGTTTAAATGGTTAAAAAGAATATCAACGAGTCTCACGCCAATCTTCAGACCTGTTTCAGCACAAACTATTTCAATGTGGGAACCCAGCTTATCCTTTCCCACGAATCTGCTCACATCATTTAAGAACTTGCTACACCGTCAAATGCCTCAACTATGGGGCACCTTTTTAAGGGTTTTATACAATATCTCCTTTAATTATTTATCTACGGAACTGAAGATTTTACCCAACAATTTTCTTACTATAGATAAAATTATCAACTTACCAGATATTTGAAAGAACTCGAAGTAGTCGTTCCAGACTATTTTAATTTTTTTAAAAACAAGTTAACACTTCAGATACAAACTGTTGAATTGCTACTGACAAATACGATAAAGATTACGTGTTGTACCTAGTAACGGCAAAGACTGCAATGCCTATAGAACTATCGTTGAACCCGATACGTTTGTCCTACGAACAGAAAGAAAACCTCATTGTCTCTTAAACATGGTTGCTTTACAGTTGTATGCCCTGGCTTACCGTTGTACCATGTTATGGTATCAAAATGAGTTACTAATGTAATCAGTTCATAACAGTTTGTTTGTCTTAAAGTGATAATCATTAATTATCACTTTAATTTTTTAGAATCGTTAATTAAGCTTAAATAGTGTTAAAGTGAAAATCAGTTCATAGACCTAGCATGCTGTTAGAACAATATTAAGAAATCCTTTTCTGGGGTCACCTCAAAAAATTACTGCCATGCAATTTATATGAAAAATGTACGTTTAAAAAACTTGGAAGGCAAAAATATCTAGTAATGATTCGAATTTAAATACATTTAAAAAACGACCTGACAAAAGACCGGCTCAGCGCCAATCATATTGCCATTCCTTAAGTGCATAATTTAGTTGCCTTCTATAGCGCTCGTAAAATCTGTCACCCATTTATAAAAACTCAAAATTTGATCGAATATTTGGACCAGGTTACTTGGATGTAGTGAGGAGTAAAGTACTCCGAAAAATTTAAAATATTTCTTTTAAATGGGTTCAGTTGAGTCTGAAGTTTGTCCAAATAAATAAAAATAAATGTTGAAAATGTCGTAGGTTGAGTTTAGTATTTTTCACGGATGTCAAAACTGACAGTTTTTTAAAGAAAGAAAAAACATTTATTTAGAGTCAGGGACCTTTAGTATGCATGTTTGAGAACATTTTCAGATCGAGTTTTACGTGTGCTTTTACAATCTCTTAAGCACATTACGTGTGCGACAAAAAAGTTCAATTGAAACGTGTTGCTTGTTCCAAGATTGTGCTGATCAGTCGGGAGCAGATCATGCCGGATTCCAAAGTTCGCTGATCAAAGGCAGCATTAGACCAGAGTTGCGGTGCGATTAAAAGCCGAAGCACGTATCTTAAATCAGATACCATGTCGCAGAGGGGATAGTTTGCTAGTCATGAAAGACGTCAAAAAACACCAAAATTGCTTTCTCAAGTTTTTATGGTGACGTCGTGGGAACACAACGGCAATCACAGACACGAGCTTCAGATATTTACAGATTTATTAGTTTATTAATAGTTTGATCAGTTATGTACAGCTCTGGTAGGCCCTATCTCCCGATCGCAGGAGCGATCTTTAAATGATGCAAATCTGCTTGACTTGTGACCCCTCGTCACTCCTCAGCGAGCTTACGCGCACAGCGTAGAGCCCCGGCGACCGCAGTCATCGGTGAAAAAAAAAAGTTTCACAATGGCGACCCAACAAATGGATTGCCCTACGACCATAGCTCGTCTCCGCACCGCCCTGGGCGCAAGTTTTGGGGGTTCGCAAGAGGTTTTCACTCAGCTCAAAACCCACCCCCGCGCTTTGCCCTCTCGCTTATATACCTTCCAGACCATGTGACAAGCAACATCATCTCCCTTTCGCGCGGCACTTCATGCCACGTGACTGTCGCGCAGCCACGCATTTTGGGCATCCCTTCTCATGGAATTGTGGAAGTTCCCCAAATACCTCGGGGTGCCTCCGTCCCTAGATACCGTCTATTGATTGTACTTCCTTTCTCCACCCAGTATTCTCTGGCGCCCTAATCCTTCGACGCGGTGCCTGCAAGGCGCCTGTCTTTCTGCTTGTGTTAATACAATACGCTACATTATTTTATTTTCGTATCCCCACCAGACTGCGACCACTAGTATTGCCTGATGCATATGATGCCCTTCTATGATTGCGTAGACCTCCGCGGCCGGAGTTTGTATTGTCAAGGCTATTTGTGACGATACGCGTCTGGTGGCTGACATTTCGACCCACCTATTGTGGCCTTCCTCAGAGCGTACTGCTCACAGCAGGCATGTCGGAACCTCCAGAACGCAGCTCGTCCCCGATTGTCCAGGCAATACGTACACCCCTCCTCTCCCTCTTTTCAATCCCTCTACCTCCCCTCAGCCTCTCTTCCTCGTCCTCCGCTTCATTGCGAAGTTTGTGTGGGTGGGACTTTGATCGACGAGGACCATATGATCGGAAGACGACGTGGGGCGAATAGCCCCTGGCGCATGGCTTGCGTGGGAGTAAAGGTCCCGTTCCAGTCGCTTATCGCTGGACTCTGCCCTAAAAATCCGGGAACCCGGGCTTCGCGACACAACTCGGGCGAGTACGCATGGTACAGAAGTGGTATTTTGTTATTTTGTTGCTCATTGATATAATCGACTTCTTGCGCCATATCCTTGTCAGGGCGTTGGCGACCATACACTCGGACAGGAAGACGTGACTCAATGCATTAACTGATATTACTGCAGAGCCTCTGACCAAGAGGTCCTAGGTTAGAGACCTGACGGTAGCAGGATTTTTGACATAACTCAGAGGTAGGATTTTTGACAGCTACAAGAATCCTGTCGCTGCCTGGAGGAGAATTCTAGCGGCCAGCTGCTCTGATCGGTAGTTGTCCGTAGTTTCTCCGATAAACACCAGGCGCTCGCCTGCTTACACGCACTACACTATTGCACATGCCGGGAGACCAGTCGGAAGCTTTGAGCTTGTCCTGGCTGGGGCGGTACCCCGCTGGTGGGAGATTACTGGTAGGGGAAAAAACCCTTTTGCCGACGGGTAAGCCGGCGCCACATCTCGCCATCCAGCGGGAGATGATCATCGTTACCTCCAGCGGGAAAACATACACTACACTTACGGGACTAATAGCCTTTTTACGTGCACTTTAGTAAATGACGCGCTCGAAATCACTAATAAACTAAACACTGAGTAGTTAGACAGCGGAGGAATGAGGCAAGAGGGGGAGAGAAGGTAGAGCGAACTGAGAGTTGGCTTAAGTAGCGAGTGGAGTCGAGAGATGGTGTGAGGGAGCGAGAGGGGAGGAAAGGAGTGAGAATGGGGTGCTCAGGGGCTTGAATGACTAGAAGGGGCTTGTCAGACTCGAAAGGTCTTGAAGGACAAGAAGAAGCTAGGAGTGGCTATAAGAGCCGGGAAGGGACAAGAAAGGGGGATGCAGCAATGGGGGGAGAGAAAGCGAGAGAGAGAGAGAGAGAAGGGGAGAGAAGGGGGCAAGAGACGATGACTAAGATGAGACCCGAGGGGGGCGAGAGGGGGTAAGAGAGGGTAAGTAAGAAAGGGAGGTAGAGGGGGCGTCTGAGACAGCATATGTTGGCAACCGTACTTTTTGACTACTTTCATGACTGGCAAACTATCAACTCCGACACACAATATGTGTCTGTGGCTCGGCAGTACGCCACACCGAGATTCTAATCTAGTTCTCTTTGGTTGGGGAACAGAGAACAATTAATGAAATGAAAAATGTTGTAGATAAGTTCATAGTAGGTTGTGAGATAAGTGGTGGTTTGCCTTCACCTGCTGTGCTGTAATCATAAAGAGCAAATACCCATGCCTTACGTACGATTCAATCCCACAGCCTTGGTCTAAGTCATTACCGTGCAACAGTCTGCAATAGTTACGTTCTCATTACCATAATACAATTTGCTTATTTGCACGAAGAATCTTCTACAAACGCGTTTGCTGCTAAAGGATTGCAGCTGAATTTTCGTAATTATTCTATTGTGGGTGTATAACATAAATGTACAATTTCTGACAATGAATCTCTTGCTCGAAATTCTTGTTTATTCTTCAACCTTAGAATATGAAAAAGACTGCAAAAAATAATAGTTTCTAACATGCATTTAACACATCTAGATTTTTTACTTTCAGAAGACAAAATATAGAATATTACAGACGTTTCGCATAATATTCTATAGACTTAATTTAATTACAGTATATTAAGATTTGCATAAACACGTACTACAATTGAATAAACATATATTTATACTATGGTAGTATAGTTAACAATCGTTAACATGAATTGCGCGAGAAGAAAATTATCATTTTCGAATTGTAAAAATACGTATTTACCGATTATTAAGAGTTATTAAGAAGGATTATTGAGAGTTTCAGAAGTGAGTATTTAAGATTATCATTAAGTATTTAAGAAATTGACGACCTGGATGGCCGAGGTGGCAAAGAGCGAGTACCGACTTAGTGCTTCGGTCCGAAGGGTCGCGGGTTCGAGTCCCGCCTTGGGCATGGTTGTTTGTCCCTTGACGTTGTATGTGTTGTCGCGGAGGCCCTCGTGTTCTGCTGACCGCAGATCGGAGGAGCCAGCAAGTGTGTTGGTCTAGTGTATGGTCGAATATGCGTCCCATCGGGACGTAAAGGGTAACCGGCTGTCGGGTGGATAAAAGCCCGAAAAAAAAAAAAAAGGAAGTGTCAGTGCTATCAGTCTGGACGAAAACGAAATCGTTTTCCGTCTGGTTTTCTCTCGAATTCGTGCACGTGAACAAAGTTTACGCACCAACCATGCTCTTTTCACGAATCATACAGGTCTCGAGTTGCAACACCAACCTCAAGCAATTACATTGTCCGTGTACTCGATGCATACGGCTGCATTACGAGATTTTTACACGAGCGAGGCGAGTCGCCACGGAACTGCTCGGGAATTTCAAACAATATGACTGTTGCGTCCTAAGCTGAGAAGTTGTCGACAATGAACTGCTTTGGTGCACGTCTTTGGGCCTGGTCCATACCGCGCTCTCACGGTCATCTTTGGAAGAAGTTCAGCAGTTGAAACACGCGAAATGAATTTCTTCTCTCTTTGGAAGGTAGTGAGTGGTTTGAAACGTCCAGGGTAGGACGTTTTAAATGTATACCCTTTGTTGTTAAGTCAGCCCAAAGAGTGGTTATAATTGTATTCCAAGAACAGGCGCCAAATTCGAATTAATTTTGCCGGCTTGTGCCAACGACTTAATAAATAAATACAATTCCAATTTAAATTTTGAGTTGCATATTTTTTAAACATTTGAAAAGTTATTCACATTTTTCCTGCAAAAACTGTTTGCATGTTGATATTTCTCGCAGTCTGCAACAATTATCTCTTTTACTAACATATTAATTCCTTCTGCCAACCTATTTTTTTGTATGTACAGGCTAGGAACATACGAGAGAAAAGAATAAGAGTAAATGATGTCTTGTTGAAACAGTTTCAAAGATTCTCAATCGGAAGCCGGTGCGGCCTTTAAAATCGATTTTTCATTCGATCGAGTATAAAATTGGATTTATAATATTTTTATGAAGTTTCTATCAAGGAAGTTTGTAATACTTAAATTGAAAACAAATTAAAACTAGTTATGAAACAGAATGACACTGACTTTCTCGTACTAGTTCCTTTTCTTCATTTGAAACTGGTGTGCCGTTTTAGATTGGCATTGCCTCTAAAAATTTCATCGACCGCCAGAACTCCAAAAAGTATCCTAGCTTCTTGGGAGATATTTTCGCAAAATTTGCATTTGCGAACGTTTGCCGCATTTCATGGGCAAATCGCCCTAAAAAGTACTTGCTGGTATGGATATAGTGAATAGTTAGAATTCAGTACAGCTACATTTTGTGCACTTTTCTTGCTTATATGCAAAAAATTCACATACAAGATCACGCGTAAGCTGTTCTTCAGCGTTATCCTATAATCCTCAAATATGATCATTCTCGATTAGTTCCGAAAATTCTGTTACAAATCTTCTACAGAAACATTTCATTCTTCCCCCAATTTGCTTAACACTTCCATATTGTTGTCCCCTAATTTTTGAACAGTGGAAAACTCCAATTTCTGACTTGTGCTCACTTCTACGTCAACAATTCTCTATTAATCTTCTGATTAGGGAATCTATATAAGCATTAAAAGGTTTCTGTTATATATGTTTATGAAAATAAGGTGATATTTAAGTTTAATAAAAATAAGTTGTAGGTCACATATATTTCAATATCGGTATTTGCACATTTAAAACGTAAATGCATAAAGTTGAATATGGTTGAGCTTCCATTTTCTAACATTACTCAGAGTTCTGAATTTATCCGAACGTACTTGGAGTTTTCCAAATTTAATAAATTCCAAGTTAATGCTGTACGTAGGTGTTTGCAAATTTATTGTTAAAAATACGGTAATACGGACGAAACACTATACTTTTTACGTTCGAAGCAGCATCACTATTGACAGTTCTGCGGTGTGATTCACTTGTCTAAAAAATTAGTAGTGCCATCCTCGTAGAAGAAAACTATGGTGTTGTGGACCGAAAATTGCCCAAAACACTTTTTTGGAAATTTCTTAGAATTTTCTGGCCGGAACCGAAAACAAATGATCAGTTCCCTATCAGGAGACCGAGACGCGTCGAATGACACCTTCTATGTCTCGATTAGGGCACGGGAAGCGAGCACAACAATGAGTCACGGATTCGCACACAAGCACACTCGCAGATATTCAAATACTGTATAGGCATATTTCAGAAAATTCTTCCTAGGTGAGGACTTAATAATCGTTGAGAATTATCTGAATTTCTTTTAGTTATATTATGCTTTCCTGCAACTCAAAAGTATGCGTGAAGTTCTTCGTGTATGCCAAGGGGTACTTCATGAGGGAACAGCAAACTACAATCTGCAGATAAGTTTGTACAGTGTGTCGTGGAAGTATCTCACTTAACTAGATACTTCATCTTCAGACCACCATTGGTTTGTTTTCACCATTATCATATTTGATTTTTAACTTGTTACTTCATCTTCAGGCCACCATTGGTTTGTTTTCGCCATTATCACATTTGCTTTTTCATTAATGAGTTATTTAGTATACTTGAAATGATCAAAATGAAGAATAACTGCTTAAAATTAAGACGTGCTCCACGATTCTCGAAGTTTCGAGGAATGTTCATCTCCTAAGGAAATCTTACAGCAGGACAGTCATTGAAATCCAATGAATATTAAATGAGAGCATAATCAAGTATGTTACTCAAACATATTATCTATTTTCGAAACATACTTCACTGTTCTGTTTTAGTGCTTTCAATCTTCAGGATTGACGTCAATTCTACATGAAAACAATGCAATATTTTAGTTTTCAAGCGCTTTCACTTGTAGGTATTATATTGTTTCCTAGGAAGTTCTTTATCTGTACAAAATAGAACAGTAATTCGCAAAGAAGTGTTTATTTACGTGCAACAACTGCATGTTTTAAGCAGTAAGCTTTAAAATTTACCAAATAGCAAACAACTCATCAATTTAATACACAAACTCCTTGCATTGCACAATTTCTCTTCGTCTCTTCCTCTTTTTCTCACTTTCATATCCCACTTACCCATTCTCCTTGCTTTCCTTCCTCTCCTTTCCTCTTTACTTAACTCCGTAACTCAACACATGCTCATATGTTCACGCGTACCCACTGAAGCATTCACTTACTCATATAAACACTTTCATTATTTTATATTACATCTATTTTCATTTTAAATACAGTAAACCCTGGTTAGCACGAACTCGCTTAACAGGAATTTCGCCGTAACAAAAAAAAATCAAACTTTGGTCCCAGCTAGGAATTGCGGAAATACGGACATTTATAATACGCGGATAACACGAATTTTTATAGCACGAAATTGATTATTTCAGTCCCTTGGAATTCGTGTTAATGAGGGTTTACTGTGGTTGTTTCATTCTTTTTCGTTTATTCCCTTGTTTGTGTGAGTAAATCTATTCACAGGAACACGATCCTACAGTGTTGCCCAACCGAGTCTTTAAGTAGGTCTTTATTTTTGACATTCGTGTCAATACATGGGTTTCGCAACATTTTTTTTCACGTCGGATGCCATGTTCTCTCTCTTTCTGAATGAACTGTCAAAATTTCTCTTAAACGAAGTTCTGAACTATCCCCGATCCTAAGCTAGTTGTTTGAACCGGCACTTCTAGTAAAGGAATTTTACTGAAGATCCGCGGAACGCATCAGGCTCGCAAAGACGACATATTAAGTTGACAACAATTAAGATTGTATTCTCCTCAACATCTTATCAATTTCGATAATCTTCTTGTTATAAATAACTTCGCTTACACAATATTTCTTTTCTAACTGAACGAAAATGGCCTCAGGTAAATAATGGATTCCCCAGAACTTTTGAAAATTTAATTCAGATTAAAAAGAAAAACACACTATAAGAATAAATTATTAAGATTGTGCAAAGAAAATAGTATATTTTCAGAAAATAGTCTTATTGTTAATAAGTAATACCTTATGAAAAGAAAAAAAGCAGGAAGATGATAAGAACTTTCCCTATGTTTCTATCCCTAAGTTATTATCATATGCTTATTAACATTTAAATTTTTAAATGTGCAATATTCTTTGTACAGTATTAATTATTTATTCATTTTTTGTTTTGTTTCAAGATCCCATTAATATGCTGTGATATAAAACCCCATTAAATGGAGTTGAAGTAATAAACAATTTTATTACGATATATACTTATGACAAATCCTTATTTCCAATCAAAAAAAGACAAAAAAATCTGAAAATACGGTGGGATGGAAAACAGAGTTCAGGGAAAAAATTGCCACGAAATGTGAATATTTGGAATATGTTTCGTATCATCAAAAAATGAAAATAAGCTTCCTATCCGCGAGAGTGCTTTCGCTGGTGGTGCGCTGTATGGACTTCTGTGGTGGACAGATACATTCAAAATATGCGTTAAATACGAGTAACAAAAAAATCAAAATTATTCGAAAAATGCTTATCTTACATACAACAATTTGTATATCATCGAATACGTCTTTTCATGATAGACTGAAACTAGTGGTGGAACTAATGGCACAGACTTTCTCCTGGTAATGTTTTCTAATTTCTTTGGTGTGGACTGGCTTTACGGTCTTGCCCCATCCTCTTGCAAGCTGCCATCTATCGTCGCCCAAAGTACATTTTTGGACATTTTTCGATTTTTCCGGTTTCCTAACAGTAGAACAGAAATATTACTTTAAGAATATTAAAGGAGTAAAACTTCATTCTAAATAGAAATTTTAACTGAAAAATTTCAAGCCATTTTTAAGAAAATGGCATAAAAGCGATAAGTGAAGCTCGTTTTCAAAGGAATCTATTGAGTTTTCGAAAAACTTCATTTAAAGTCATTTAAAGCACATTCACTCACATGTGCAATAATGTGTACATATCGATGTAAGTGTGCATATTAACGGCGTGAGAGATATTTTAAAACAATTGTATATTTTTTTAAAAAACAAAAGAATACACCGAACTGAACTTTACGTCATATTAAATAGTGTAATTAGCACTATCCATTGGAAAAGTGAAGAAGTTAAAGAAAAAATTTGGAGCAATTTTTGAGAAAATTGCGTTTGAGCGTTTCTGAAAAGCGGAATTTTAAGGTCATTTTAACAGAAAACTGTTGAGTTTTTGAAAAACTTCTTATATATAGACACACCTCTCATACCTCTGAGTCATATGTTACAATACTTTCTATTATGGTACTGTATATATTTTTCTTTGTTTTCTTTGATAACTGGGAGTTCCACAGAATTGGATTTAGCATATTTATGACTCGTTTCCCTTGATTTATCGTTTTATTAATATCATTATTACTTGTGTCCTCTTTTGAAACTGTGAAACTCAAATATTTAAAATCATCGCATAATTGTACTTTATAATTTTCAATACATAGATCATTTCCATATTCTCCTGTTACCATATACTTTGTTTTGGACTCAATTATTTGCAATCCCCATAGATCAAATTCTTGTTTTAATTTTCAAACATATAGTTTATATCCTTTTCATTCTCAGCCATGATGACTAGATCGAAACTAGAGCGAAAAGTAGAATATCCAGTGTTGATTCTCCAATTTGCATTCCCATTACACTACATTTCCTCCTCCATTCTCTTAGAGCTTCGGCAATGTAAATGTTAAAAAGCATTGGAGACACACACCACCCCTGTTTCAATCCTTTAGAAATTATTATATCATTTGATACTTGTCCGTTTACTTTCACAGCACCTTTACTGTTTTTGTACAATTTCTTAGCGGCATTAACTTATTTAAAACTACATTTTTGTTCTAAAATTTAAAAAAATCTACTAATGGGAATGCTGTCATGTTTTTTGAAGGTCAACAAACAATAGATGAGAATCTCTTACATAGGTTTTCTTCTTTTCTAAAATTTTTGAAATGCAGAAAATGTTATCTACACATGAACGGCCAACCGCTTTCTACTTCCAGATTTTCTGTCTCGGACTCAATTCTTCCTTTAATTATTCGCCCGTACAGTCTACTAAATAAACTCGCAACAACAATGCCTTTATAATTTTGTTTAAAAATTTAAAGAAAAGAAAATCTTAAGAAACTTTATATGGCATTATTTAAAGCACATGTACTCATAAACATTATAATGTGAAGAAAACGCGTCTAATGTAAAGATTACCGACGTTAAAGACAAAAAGAATTACATTTTTGTAATTTAAAAAAAACAAACAAATGAAGAGAGCAGTGTGTCGTTTATGTCATCGTATAGGGCGCATTTGACACTACTCCTATCAAAAATGTAAAGAGAAACATTTGGAGCGGTTTTTGAGAAATTCTTGTTTTTAATTTTTAAATTTCAAACATTACACGCTCTCTTGCACGAAAACTACTAAAATTTTCAAAAAATCTACACGACCTTAATGAAAACTATTTATGGGCAACAAATTTCATTGAAGAAAAAAATCTCTGTTTTCAATTTATAGTCGTAGGAAGACGGCGAAAAAATCAAACTTTCGTAATTTTCGAAAATTGAGAGTTAACTGTGAAAATCGAACCTATGCCACCTTTGTAAGTGGATTTTACTGTATTCTTTCAAGAAAATTAATGAAAAAATTGGAATCATTTTTTGAGAAAGTTTTGAAAATGTCCGGGGGTCTTCATATAAAGTACCCCCAAATTTTAAAGAATGTTTTTCAAAATTTAAATGTTTCAACTAGAACCAGATGGACAGGCAATTCTTGTCTTTGGAAAAAAATCGTAAGCATGTTTTAGGCGCAGTGTTCACAGACGGTCGGACACAAGGGCGGATGAACGGACGGTCGTTTTGAAAAAACAACACTTTTTCGGTATCAGGGGACCCCAAAACGTGTATTTCCGTTTAAATATCGAAATCGACAAATTTACCTCAAATCTCTCGTTAAATACATGTGATAAAATATAAATGAATTCACGTGTCAATTAGCCCCTTTCCCACATGGCTTCCGTGAAAACTGCATTGCAATAACTTCAACTGTTCAAAATTTACAGGAAGTGCTAAAGTTACGTGACTGATCCTACATATTTGGTAATATAAAGTCCTTTCAGCTCTCTCTGAATTACTATGTCGCACTTTTCGAAGCAATTTTTGAATATTTTGTTTCACCTCATGATTAAGATGCATCATTTCGTCCAGCTTTCCAATGGTAAATGTTAAGATGCTTATGTAGTTTAGTTTTGATCAATGTTGACTATGATGAAGTCTATCATTTCATTCAAAACATCTTACAGTGAACAACAATTCATCGCAATGTTCATAATTCTTGTATTTTAAATGATCACAGAACCGGAAACTTCATGGGGTGACGTGATCGGGGCAACCAAGCATTTGGAAAGTATCAGCTAGCAATTCGACCGTCGCCAAATTTCTGATAGAGCCATTGTTGAACCGAACGAGCGATATGCTATGAAATTTCATCGCACATCAATACGAGGAGATGTCACAGGCTTACCCATGGAGATGCTTCGTAGAAATACAGTATGTCTTATCTTTTATAATATATTGGTCTGTTAAAGTAGGACCAGATACAGGCATATGGAATTAAAACATACAATTACAAAAATAATTGTAAAATTAATATGTAATAAGTAGATCTATATTGTATACCATTAAATTATTTTCATTATAATACTAGGTATGTTTTTATTATATTAAGTACATATTTAAAAACCTAATCTAACTACATGAATTGTATCTAAAATTCCTATTTCAGCGTAAAGATCTAAAAATGTATCTCCATACGCATTAGTCATATCCCTCCTTCATTTTGTAATGATAACGTTTACACATTTCTGTAGGCAAATTATCTCAAGGTAAGACAGTGTGGTTAAAGTTATCTTGGGCTGGTGGGGTAAGAAAATATATTCGGGTCGTTGAGGAGGCTTAATTGCTATGTGGATATAGTTGCCGATTATTCTTATCACTTTTGCGTATGTATCTAAATATGGAGTGTCTTTACGACCATACATAAAATGAAGGTTGATTAATGGGACTTGATGAATGTAAGTACTACTAATATGGTATCCATGTATGGTCCTCTATATATTTTAGACAGTCAAATGTTTCCTAAGAATGGAGTGATGTGTCGGGAGAAAATCTCGTAATTTATTTTCTTTATTATTACGTTTCATAATTATATTATTAATAATAAGACATAAATAGCATAAGAAATTATAGTACTACTATTTGTTTACCAACGTTTTGGAAAATTTATTTCCATCATTAGGGCTTTAGATGTACAGGATCAAAACATTAAAACGTGTTATTAAACCCTGTGGTCAATATTTCACTTACAAAGGAGTGTAAACTGTATGTATTTGGCATTATTGGGTCGGTAGTCCGACTTCGCCGGCCGGTGTTCCCCATACCTGGGCCTAGTTAAATTCCCATGCTTGGGGGTATGAGCGACATGAGGTGAACATGACGTATTGTCTTCCCATTAACTTGCAATATCCACCTGCTTGAGCTTTTCTTCGTCACACAGCTATAGAAACTGCTCTATTTTCGCCTCGACCGGGAATTGAACCCGGGATCACAGCACGAGAAGCTAGTACGCTGCCCATGAGCCGACCCAGAGGCATAGTGTAAACTGCTTAGTAATTAAATAGGATTATTTTCTAATTCTGATAATCAGGCGTAGTTTAAATAAAAAGTATTTATTTGGGTATTGTCAGTTTGGTATTGACATTTCCACGTTTTCTCCTTCATTAATCATAGATATAGAGCATTGTATAATACAAAATTAAGCTTCAATTTATTAAAGACAACTACATTATTACGTACACTGCATCAACTGATGTCACTGCAACGCCTCTGACCGGGGGGGGGGTCCTAAGTTCGAGTCCTGACGGCGACAGGATTTTTTGACACCAGCTTTTCAGCTATGTCGAATTCAGTCGCTGTCTGGACGAGAATTCAAGCGGCCGGCTGCTCTGATCGGTAGTTTTCCGTGGTTTCTCCGATCAACACCAGGTGAATCCCGCAGCAGCACCCTAACAAACGGGCCACGGACCGAGGGCGATCTTTCCTTCCTCTTCCTTGTCCTATCCTCTCTCCCCTTACACACACTTACACTAACATTCACTACATTGCCACATATTCCGGTGGACCGGTCGGGAGCTTAGATCTTGTCCCGGCTGGGGACAAGCTCTAAGCTGATGCTGGTGGGAGAGTCCTGGTTTTGGGGAAATTCTGTTAGCCGGTAGGTCCGCGCCGAATCTCTGCATCCATCGGGGCAACATGCACTACACGTACGGAACTAAAGACACAAGTTGTTGACGCGCCCTGAATCACTAATCAACCAATTACATACACTTCACTATTTACATAACAGTCTTTCTAAACTGCAACAAACTTGTGATAAAAATAATAAACTCCTTATAAATATAAATAGAGCAGTGTAGTTTTAACTGGAAAATTAAACAGCAACCATGCTGAGAATTGAAAATAAGAAGAGCATTCTTGACAAACGGTACCTCAGTAAATTACAAGTAGACTTGTTGTGATGTTAAGCCATCTATTATAGCAAGACATTTATATTAGCTTCTCGAATACTAGATGGTACGTGTATTTTTTCATTCAATGTACTTAATATTTTGATGTTTTACTTATAAATGTGAATTGTTTTGATTTTCATTGTTTAAGTAAGTTAAATTATTTAAGTTTGATGTAAAATCCTTGTTTAAGTTTGTTGTAAAATCCTTCTTTTGAGCCGTGGCTCAGCACGAACACCAGGGCTAAGATATATTAGCGCTGTTCCAAAGATTGTTAAGATTGGTGTTGGTGGAGTGGATATGCACGTAATTTTATAACCGAAATGGGTAAAGACCTTGATAAATATGAAGCATTTCCATAGTATTTAAACAAACAAGTCCAACTCGTTCTTCACAGTGAATGGTTATTTTGTTGTTCCAGAATTTGTAAATCTCTCTCATTTCATTACTCTTAGAGAGTTAATATTGAACGATATAAAATAAAGTTTTTTTTACATTGTACATACAAACTTGTCTAAAATCTGTACAACCCCAGAACTAAACGAGTTTTTTTCATTAAAAAAAAATAACTGCTGTCCAAATACGTATTTTGCTATTAAAACTGCTAAATTTGCATAATTCATTCAACACAGTTCTTCAAAATCGAAATAAAACATAAAAAATTGAAAGGATTTTATCGATAATAATATTTTGTGGTTCCACAGTACTTCAGAATTATTGCAACGTGAACACTTTTTTTAATCGGTCTCTTGATAAAACAGCAATGTTACGTGGCATGTAACGATAACAGTTGCACTAATATTGTTCTTACGTATATCTTTGGAATTGTATTACCAGAGTAACTTACTTGATATTATTGAGTGGAGGAAAGAAGCTAAGACTCTCACAAATGTGTTGCGTGTGCCTATGGCACACGCACGACGAACTATGAGTTAAAGTTAAAATTGTGCGCAGCGTTCACAGGCATGGCCCGGCTCTTCACGTGTCGATCCGAGCGAGAGTGTTCACGTTTCAGAAAGATTAGACCATAGCCCCCCCCCCCCCCCCGAGGCTTCCACACAAAATCCATCTTGTAATGTGAAAACTTGTGAAAAAAGAGTAAAATAGTGTGTTTGTTTAAATCATCGTCTCAAACGCACGTCGTAAGCACACCCTGCAGCTTTCATGCGACGTTTCACGTATTATACTACGAATTCAATATTTCCTACGTTTTGCGTATTCTACGTGGGTATCTGCACGAGTCAGCATACTCAAACTTTTTAGACACTTACAGTGAATTACTTATATTTGTTACACATTACATAGTGTTACGCATAGGAAAATTTTATAACAAAGAAGAACAACCATTAATTAATACATTAATCCTTAATAATATAATATTTTTAATAAGGAGAAGGCTTAAAGGACAAGTGACTGGCAAGGAATTTCAAACATTAATATTAATGGTGTGTTATGAATACTTGAAGACCGTTTAAAGACTGCAGTGATACTCATTTCTTAAAAACAACCTACACTAAATTGGTTCGAGCCCTCTGACCAACCCTTGTGCTATTAACGACAAGACTAACTGGGAGTGGAAGATAGTATCATGGTCATCAGAAATGTCAACCTAAATGAGCGAATGAGAATAGTCTATATTCTTCATTAATATTGTAGGCTCCGTTGTGATTCAAACTCTTTAAAAAATAGGTATGTGTGATGATTAGAATTTCAACGACGGGCTCTAATACATAAAATATTAAAGTTCTTGGCAGATCAAACAGAATCAACGTTTTGTCTGATAATGTAATTAGACAGTGGTGGAAAAATAGTAAGTCAGGGTACGTAAATGTTTTGTCTTCGATTTTGCTTCTTTGTAAATATGATACTCATTGTGGATGACAAAATTGATGTGAGATTGCTTGATGCGAGTTGTTTTGGAAGTTAACATGAACTTTTGAAGGTACAAAACTTTATTCAGAATTAAAAGGAAAGAAAAATGATTTCCAACATTTCGATAAAAGAATTTTCGGATATCTGCTTTTTGCACACTTGCTCTCTTGAATCTAAAGATAAACACGTTTTATTAATGTCGATTTAGACACTTTTGATGTTATCAAGAGTTAAGGCTCATAGGAAACTGATGAACTTTTTTTTGATGCTGTCAGTAAATTACACTGAATTATCAGTCCCGATATGATCTCAACACGTCCAAGATAATGTGAGAACGAAAAGTAAACAAACCTTTCTGCTGAATCCTATCAAGTGATTCTCAAATTTTACTAATTACGAAACATTATTTTGTTTCTTAAATGCAACTATAATGCTGCCGTGATATCGCAGATGAGTCAAACGTAATGTCTTGTTTTAAAAGCACTTTTATCTTCGAACGAGCTATGTCTATGAAGCGATCAAATAATACAGGTACTAAGTAGTTCGTATCAAAGTATAATTTTTGTATAATTTTTGTATAATTTTACAAAAGCCTTGAGATTAAGTTAGCTTGGTCATCTTAATAGGATGTTGCATGACAAAATAGTGAACAAGAGCTTTAGCTGGATCCCAGTGGGCACCAGGAGAAGTGTACGGCCTAAAAATAGATGAAAAAATGTTGTCAAAGTTATGAGGAAAATGAAGATTGAAAATTGGTTTGAGCACTCGAAGAATCGGGAAAATGGAAAAGGATAGTTGAGCAGACCAAGACGTTTATTTGAAGGTTGTAGAGCCGAAGAAGAAGAAGAAGAAGAAGAAGAAGAAGAAGAAGATGAAGGTGAAGATGAAGATGAAGAAGAAATGGTTTGTAGTTGTCAGTATTTCTTTTTCTTCTGTTTCTTCCTAACTTATTTATCTTCTTGACCATCAACAATTATTTTTATATTCTTTTTCATCGTCTTTTCATGATTTCGTATTACATGCAGTTTTGAAAGTATCGTATGTACGCGTAATCGTATACTGTTCCGCGTTCCATAGACCTGGGAGATTGACGCCGGAAAAAAGATATAGGTCTTCTCTACTAGTAGTGAATGTCAGTTTTTCAGATAGTATTTTGACGTTCAGAGGCTTCGTCTTTGACTGCCTCTCAACTGTGTACCAAGATAAGTAAGTTTTTGAAGGTGATATCGGAAAGAATTATTACTACATGATTACTACATTTCTTTAGGGTAAACGTATACAAGCACTTTACATCCGATTTTTATTCCCTAAAATGAAATGTGAGTCGGGCTCAAAAAAAGTTTGGCAAAACCTCATCTATGGTTTTAAACATATTCGAATCACTTATCATTCAATAACGTGCTAGCTTCTAGTTCACAGAATTTTCATTGCAAGCGATACAAATGTCTGCCCTAAAGTCACGTCCAACCGGATTTTCCTTGGAAGTCTCTTTAAGAACATTTGTCATTTCTCACGTGGTATTCGTTAAAAATGCAATACCGTGACAAAACCTGCTGTTGTTCAGTGCATGTTCTCAGTGTTATTTATTCACGATTGTATATGTATTATTTTCACTATTATTTTTATGACAAATACTTATCGCAAACAACGAGCACTAATGATGAATTGTGTATTATGCTGCTCGTCAGTGTGACACTGTTCTTCTCGCGATCTTTGGTTGATTTTCTTTACCGGTTCGAACCATTCAAAAAATTCTTACCACAGTAAAGAAACTGTGAATTCAAGCATCTTGTATTGATTAGGAAGAAATGAACAGTCGGGCGTTAAAGATGAAGAAATACAGTACCCCTTAATTATACTGACAAAAAAGTCCTAGAAGCTCTTTATAGTTATTTGAAAAAGCTCGATGTAATTGGTTTCTCGTTGACAATTTTCGTTTTCCAGAAAGTTCGTTTTTTTCTGCTTCTGGGCGCGATATTAAAATATTCTACGAGATTTTTGATATACATTGAGACACGTACTAGCTGCAGCTGTGTTGAGGGGTAGAAGAAAGGAGTGGCGAGGAGAGTCGATCTGATGTACCCGACATCAATAGGGAGGGGAGAACTCGAAGCAGAACACTGCAGTGCCTCTGACCGGGAGGTCCTAGGTTCGAGTCTTGATGGTAGCAGGATTTTCAACACTACCTATAAGGCTAGGTTGAATTCAGTCGTTGTCTGGAGGAGAATTCTAGTGGCCGGCTGCTCTGCTAGGTAATTTGCTGTGATTTCTCCGATCAATACCTGGCAAATTCCGGAGGAGCACCATAACAAACAGACCACGGACCGCGCGCGATCTTTCTTACCTCTTCCTAGACCTTTCCTCACCCCTTACGTACACACACACTTACATGTACTAAACCACCCATGTCGCGAGACAGGTCAGGAACTTTGAGCTTGTCCCGGTTGGGGTGGTGCCGCGCTGGTGAGAGATATCCGGTTTGAGAAAACCTTCCTGGCCGCCGGCAGGTCGCCTAACGACAGAGGCCGCCGTAGTTGGGCGGGGGAATCAATCAATCGAAGAAGAAGAAGAAGAAGAAGAAGAAGAAGAAGAAGAAGAAAAATCGTGCCGTCGCTGCGTCGTTCCTGCCGACATCACTACTCTCCTCAACCACTCAAAGCAGCACAGCTCCAGCGCTTGATTCGATGCAACGTTGAGTTTTTGAATAGTCTGCCAAATATGTCGAGTTTTCTCGAAGTAAAAAAATAAATATAGCTGGTGTATATATGTCGATAAGCGCATCTATAGCGATTGACTTTTATTTCACTTGCCCCATTTAAAATATCTACCACTGCTGAAAAAAGCAATCGCATCGTTATCTATGTGCTTCGAACTCCATTCTTGTCTTTAATCCTCGCTACGAAAATACAAGCAACTATCATTTGTGAACAACAACTGTGGATCCGCCACGTCTCCTAAAACAAGGCTAATGAATCTTGAGGGGGAAAAAGACATTACTCAACTATCTTAGTTCGTGCAGTATGGAAATTGCTTTTATATGTTCCTTTAAGTATTTCACGTCACTGCATTCATGCAAATAGTTCAGTGTTTGTTTGCATCACATCCAATCGATTAATCGATATGGAGGAAAGTGCGCAAGCTTCACGTTAGTAGGCAACAATTTCTGAGTTCAGTTTTGAACAACCCATCAACTATGGAATGTTTCTCAACGGAGGTGTAATGTCATATTTACTTCTTGCATTGAAGTGAATTAATGCCTTATTTTACGTGGCAAGACTCAGGCCACAAGGCCTGCTCTTCCGTCTGACCACGCAAATTTTGCTACGCCTCTTTCACCAACTAGGGGAGAAAGAAGGTATTACTTGGGCGACGGAACAGGCAATTTGAATTTAGCTCAGAGGCTTCATTTAGGCTTGGGAATCTTTAACATGCAGTAAATCTACTAACGTAGGACAGCCGGCTTTACTTCCCCTCCAAAGGAAGGCGTACAAAGGATATTTTTGTCCTTAAACTCCACGACATCGATCGGGTTTGAACCCGTGAACTTGGGTATAACAGTCCGACGCTAACCGTTACTCCATCGACGATCGAACTTCTTGCTCCTCAGCGAGTATGGAGGAAGAGCTGGCTTTGCGGCAGAAGTGTGAGAAGATATTCGTCGCGCCCCATCCTAGCTCATCGATGCTTAGAAGGGGCGAAGCGGAAATTGTTCTAGCAAACCGAGGACTGGACTGGCGCCGCAGTTTGCCACCGGGAATAACACATGCTAAAGGAGACGGAGCAGATGCTGTGAGAAGTGACACTCAGTGAATAGGATCATTTCAAGACGCAGTGATCTTGCTAGGCTGTGCATAGAAAACAGAGGCCTTCGTCCATTCCATTTTGCAACATGCGTGCTTTAAACGAGGTTGATGGCTAGTTTCCGATGACTTTTGGCTAGGGGCATCTGCGGCAGTAGACATTTATTGCGAATGTTCTGTGGACTACATTTCTTCAACTTTAGTTTGAGCTTTTGAATTTATTAGAATGGATAAGAAAGGATAAGATAAAAACATTAATTTTGTAAAACCTATTTGTTTACAACGATGACTGGGACCCAAAAGTACTACATTAGAATCTTGGAAGAGCGTAAGTTCGATAATATAGTGGAACATTGCTGTCTAACGGTTTGTTCTAGAAACATTTTGTATATGGTAAATTTGTAAATAAAATTAGTCCTTAAATTTGTACATAATGATTTTTGTACCTAGATGTACCAAGAAAGTTATTACTTAAAAAAATCAGTCCTAAATTTTCTTGGCCCAGAAATGTTTTCGCAAGGTATCTGGAAAAATACATTTAGTGTCCGGAAGCAAAGTATTTCAGCAGTCAAGGAAAAGTGGACGAAAAATAGAATCGAGATAGGAAACGGAAAATAAATGCTGGGAGTAGAGTTTCAAGATCGATCTCCAAGAATAAGAGATGTTTTTGCTTTTTTGCATTTGGCAAATAATTGCGTAATTCCTGCTGCACGTGTAAGCACGATATCGTATGGATTCCTCAATGTAAATTCTCGCTCTATCCTGTGAACAAACTGAAGTGTTCTTTTGACATCCCCATTAAGAATCCTCTGATCTACAAAACTTAGTAATCCAAGGACAAAAAAATATAAGAACGCAGAGTCATGCTTCTGTTAACGTATGGATACATTTGAGTGATAACGAGTGATAACAGAAAGTAACAAGAGACATAATTCTTCTGTTTGGCGACAAGTGATAAAGGAGAGCATGCGTTGATAGTGGATATGGTACTGAAATGCTGTTCTCCGTTGAAAGAGATCCAAAAGATGAAAAATGTGAATTAATTTTGACCAAAAAAATAGTTGCTTTCAGTGACGCAAGGGTAGGGAAAATATCTCAAAAGAAATGTGCTTGTTTGTCTTGGCTTTTAAACTTCGCATTATTTAATTGCTTCGTCACATTCTCGCGAATCTACGTCCAAAACAGCACTTCACTATCGACCGAATCGTGAATTTCATCCAGAGAGTGATTACATGCCAAGGCGAGTCATTGTTTCAATAGAGAAGAAAAATATGTCTCTTGAAAATGGATCATTATTTATGAGAGAATGTATTCAACTTATGTGTAATTTTCAACAAAAATTAAAAGAACGTGCATTGTCTTGTATATTAATTCTTTAAAAAAAGTATGTAAATGCATTTTTTGAGCAAGTGAGATTTTTTATTTAAACTATGGAGAATGTTATATAATTCAGAAAAAAAAAGATGTCGAAATTTCGAAAGAAATGTGCATCTTGGGAGTCCCTATTACCGAAAACTTTTTATCTACGAACAACCGTAGGTCCTAAATTGGGTAGAGGATTCTATTTCAAAACGGTTATTATTTCAATCGAACTGGCTCAACTTAGGTCCTTGACGCCCTGTGAGTTCACGGAGCTTTTAATTTTTGAGAGTTCTTTATAACAATTTCAAGATAGTTTCAAAGTTATCTTGAACTAAATTTTTTCTTTAATTTTTTCTAGAATAGTCGAGACAAATGTAAATGTGGTACAGGACCAATTTTAACTGAAACCTCTGAAATTTTGAAAATTTTCATTTGTAAACTTTTTCAAACTAGTTCTACATCTTCATTATTGAAGCTAGATATTTCTGTCTTAATGTAATATTTTCTTTGATATTAGCCGTTTGGATAATTTTGAGTTCACTATTTTTCAAAAGATGAGCATTATTCGCGAAATGTTGAGCAAATTGTGACAAGTTTCTAAAAATGATCGACAATATTTTCTAAAAAATATCACGAATTGAAAAAAACTTGAATTGAAAACAAAACACTGAAATACTTCACATAAGCACTATTTTGAATAAAGAATTTAATTAAAAAATTACCCTATGTAACTCTTTTAGAACATCTCAGATGTTAATACTTACATTGCACATGTATTGTATACTTAAAATACCCGCCTGGTAGATAGCGTCTGTAGCTCTACTTATTGTGACGCTACAGTGAAATGAGAGGGAGCTCACGAAACAGCTCACGAAGCAGCTCACGAAACAACCCAGTCATAATCGTAAAATACTTAAATGGTCTCCAAAGACAAAACAACATGAACTACCTACTGAAATTACACTAACTCTAGTACGCAGACCATTTTTCTATTGAAGTAATAGTCTTTTCAATGAATTAACAAGTTCTAAGACAACGCGTGGCTGTTTACTGTACAAATGAAGATAATCATTATTTACACATATGATGGTCTCTCACCCACAGACAGGCGGTTGTTTTTCTTTCGGCCATTCATCCTTTCGCTTCCACAAGCAGCTGAATCTCACGTGGCCAGCGGGTATTCTCGAAATAACTTCGGAGGTTCCGGACCAACTCAGTGTCTCCTGCAGCCTCGCCCGTGATTGGCGGCGCCACGCCTGGCAGCGCCGGGCACTCTCGGACGCCAGGTCACTCGGGTTCAACGTTCCAAACCCCTAGTACAATGGTCGGCCAGAAAGTAATGCCCCTCATTTTTTCTCCAGAAATATTTATTGGACAACTGTCTCCCATTATTATTGCATTAAGGAGAAAATGTGGGGCAATACTTTCTGTCCAACCCTCGTATTACCAAAGGCAGGGGGGCCAGGGGACCATCGAGGATTGTTTGTTTGTTTGTTTGTATCTAGGTTTTCTATTCGTTAAACTGAAACCCATCCCAATGCAGGGTAAATCTGTCATCACTCTGCAACAGTTCTGCTCCTTACGCAAGAAGAACAGTCACGAATGATACAGGTTTTGGATCTGTGTCAGTGCGTGTGCAGTGAGATTAGACAGTCATTCTTGACCTGTAACAGGCACAATGTCAAAAATAAGAATTTTGAGTTATGATCGTTGTTATAATTTTTATGATAATAATAGTATTTTTAAGACAACTTCTATGAAGTCTTCACATAATTCTTACTCCTTACTTCATTAATTATTAACTAGTGATTTCTGCATTTAAAATCCAGTAAAAAAACTCTAAACGTGTACCTGTGAAAATTTCATTTTTTGAGATTTGCGAGTGATCGATACAATACACGAGATTTTGAAGTGAAAGGCTTCTGCACAATTGTTTGATTATTGGAAACTACAAAACGTTTAGCAGAGCATTTCCGCAGGGGCATGTATGCGCGTGCAAGAAATATTTCTTGGCACTTATATTTGAATGGTTTTGTACAGGCATCAATGACTGTTTTATTTTTGTTTTATTAGCGTTTCGATAACTAAAGACATAAACATACACATTGGCTTCTAAATGAAACTGTATTTGTAATCTACATAAAGTTATTCAAGGTTTAATTTTTGTTTTTGTTTCGAAAGGGTATCAACTTACCTTTTTAAACCTATCAAGTAGTAACACCATCTGGCGTTTTGAAACTAGTGTAATCATTGTTCGTGAGGTTGAAGCTGAAAATGTTGTGGACTTAACAATTTGTGAAATACTACACAAAGTCAGCAATGCATCTTGAAATAGTGTACAACAAATAGAATCTTTTTCCATAAGCAATTTTTCCTTTTTGTGAAAGGAGAAGAGGTACATCGGGGTACAACAATACATGCGCAATGATAATAAATGTTTGGTTCATAAGACTCAAGCCTTTCAAAACACTTAATATTTGTTTATTTTCTAACATATTAATGATACTTTTGTAGTTTTTTCAGTGTTTTATGAGCTGCATTCAATTCAAAGTAGGGGTATATCATAAAGAAAAGCAGTAATATAAGTCCTGTAATTTTTAGAAGAACATCATTTTCCAATATTAATAATACTACAAAATGTACATTTTTTAGTTATGTAATTGTGACAGATCTTTTTCCCATACAGTGTATGAGGTAAAACTCCTAAATCAGACGGCATTTGCCCTCACACATAATGCAAATAGACTTTTCCATTTTCCACAACTGTCGTTCAAGGTAATTATACATTCTTCTTAAAAATGTATACATTCTTCAAGTAATTGGACTACTTAAAAAACTGGGCCTCGTGAATTGAAAATGCAGGTGAAACAAAAATGCATTACATGGATTTCAATATAAATATCCTTAGTTAATTCATCAATGATGAACGTAAGCGGATAAAACACAAACTGGTATTCCGAACTTCGCACAAGATACGAAAAATAATTTGAGACATTCTTGTAAAACATTCATTATTTGACATTTCCGGGTTTGTAGGCCGTGGTCTAGTGGAGACTTGTCCATACGTTTCGCCTGCAACTGTGGCAGGCGTCCTCAGTGGCGTTGCTGGCGGGGACGAAGTGTTATATCTGGCAGCACCGCGTTGACTGACTCGTCGACAGTCAACGCGGTGCTGCCAGGTAGAACACTTCGTCCCCGCCAGCAACGCCACTGAGGATGCCTGCCACAGTTGCAGGCGTTTCCGCTAGACTACGGCCTACAAACCCTGAAATGTCAAATAATGTAGAAACCGGCCGTGAAAACCTACATTGTATGTTAATTGCATACTTCACCACTCGACCGGCTTAGGTGGCTTGGGCATCAGCTGATGTCACTGCAGTGTCTCTGACTGGAAGGTTCCAGGTTCGAGTTCAACGGTGGCAGGATTTTCGACACTACTTTGATAGCTAGATAGAATTCAGCCGCTGTCTTGAGGAGACTTCTAGCGGCCGGCTGCTCTGATCGATAGTTTTCCGTGGTTTCTCCGATCAACACCAAGCGAAGGTCGGAGCAGTACCCTAACAAACAAGCCACAGACCGCGTGCGATCTTTCCTTCCTCTCCCTTGTCCTATCCTCCCCCTTTACTTACACACACTTACATTTACATACTCATACATGCCGGGAGTGTAGACGGGAACTTTGAGCTTGTCCCGGCTGAGTGGGCCCCGCCAGTGGGAAATATCTGGAAGAGGGAAAACCCTGCAAGCCGACGCGTAGGTCGGCGACGGATCTCGCCATCCTGAGTGAGACGATGATCGCCACCTCCCGCGATAAAACATTTATTACACTTCAGGGACTTATGACTTTAGTAGTTGTAAATCCGGGTATCACTAATCAATCACAATCCATCATTCAATGTGTCCCTGCGTGACAGAAAATACTCACTTGCATTCACAATTTCTCCATGAATCCATATTATTCATTAATTCCGTACATAACCTCAAAATGTCCGGTGCAATAGGCCTGACCTGACGAGCTCCGAGTGCGCCGCGAGTGCGCTATACTTGGGTTTTCGTTACGTGGCGGATGACATTAGATCATTTTTACACCTCCCGCCTTATAAAATGAATCTTTTTAATTAATTCGCGAACGTCCTTCTCAACGGAGCTCTTGGCCTCCAGCATGCGTTTATTACTGTAATGAATCGTTACTGAAATAAAGATTCATTTTATAAGGAAAGAGGTGTAAAAATGACATAATGTCATCCGCCACGTTACGAAAACTCATGTATAGGTCATTGTGTGAATTGAACACGTGTTTGCAATGGTGCAACCTAGCGGTAAAAGGTAATATGAAAGCTGTCCTGAATGTGCATCAGTGCGGCGATTGGAAACGGCAATAGATTTCGAGGTTTTTTTAGGAAACTGAAAATACTTGTTATTGACTAAATAAACCAAAAATCAAAATCAAAAACTTTTCACTATTGTATTTTGAGTTATTACACCGTTATTGGTTGTGAATAAAAATATTTATTATTCACTCGAAAACTGATCATTTTGAATACTGATCTGATAGCTGTAATTTGTTATTTTTTTACAATCTTAAAAATTGATATTTATAAATAATATCAACAGTTTTTGTGAGCCTATAATTAACCTAAGATTTATGTGCAAGCATTTTTTCGCACTTTAATTTTTGATTTTGTGTCAGTGGCGTTATTCTAAACCTGGCTGAATATTGATGTTTGAGAAAACTATAAGAGCTTAAACTTTGAGGATATAGCATTTAATTAGTCCATAATTAGTCTAAAAGTATGAGCTAGTTTTCTTTGTGTTTTGCTATAGTATACCAGGTTTATGCACATGGCACCGCCCCAGCAGAGACAAGCTCTAAGAGCCCGACAGGTCTCCCTGTATGTGGGGTAGTGTATTGCATGTAGGTAAGTAGGTCTAAGTAAGGGGAGAATAGGGGAAGGAAAGATTGCGCACGATCCGTAGCCTATTTGTTGGGGGACTGATTCGTCATTTGACAGGTATTAATTGTAGAAACGACCAAATACTACCGATCGGAGCAGCCGGCTGTCTAGAATTCTCGTCCAGACAGCATCTGAATTCGTCATAGCTGTCAAAATCTTGCCACCGTCGGGACTCGAACCTATTATGACCTCCCAGACAGTGACACTCCAGTGACAATAGTTGATGCATCTGAGACACCTCTCCTGGTTCGCGTGTCGACTTATATAGAATTACTCCAATAAACCTTCCATGTAATTCATCGATGTTTTCGGGCTAGTCAACTGCTGTAGTAATTAGTTCTTTTCCTGCCGTAAAGTCATTATCCAAGAAGGTGGCTTTGATTTCTTTCCCCCCTGGATGGGCAGACCTGGAGCCCAGGATGGGCAGACCTACACATCGGTTTGCGGAGTATTTCCCCTTTCACGTATCTTTCCCCAGGGAGTCCCTCTTGAGATCGGCAAGCCCTAATCTGCCGACATGTGTGGAAGTGCAGAGCGTATGTGTGTGCGTGTGCGTGCGTGTGTGTGCGTGCGTGATATGAAGAGGATAGGACAAGAAAGATGATGGAAAAATCGCACGCGGTCCGTGGCCCGTTTGTTAGGACACTGCTACGGCATTCGCCAGGTATTCTTTGGATAAACCATAGACACTATTGATCAGATCAGCCGGCTGGTAGAATTCTCCTCCTGGCAGCGGCTGAATTCGACCTGGCTACGTGTCGGAAAACCAACACCGTTGACTCTGCTGGCTCTAAGATAAGCTCACCCGGTCCTTGTGATTGAGAAAGATACTATCTTATTCATGTGCCCATTGCAGTGAATTTTTCAAAATGGAAATTTTGTAACTTTTCTTCATCACCAGATTACTTAACGAACGCTTCAATGCACATGTAATGCTAACGGCTGCCTACTTTAATCACCGACTGCTCTCCATTATAGATACGCTCATATTACTAGTATCTCAGATGCCTGATCCAAAGCCTACTGATGAGCAGATTCAGACTAGTTAATACGTCGCTTACGCTTGAAGTAAAAAATAATAAATAAGAAAAAACGCTTTGGACTGTGAATTTATTGCAGAGTTTGTGTGAATCTACAGACTGAATATGAACGTACTTCCCTCTCGAGATAACCAAGGAGTTGCTCATCCTTGACGCGTTCCAAACACGGCAACCTTTTCCTTGTTGTAAAAGGAAAACCGTACAGTAACAACTGTTGAGAACCGCAACCGCATACTGTCAAAACACTAATGAAACAAAAATTACGCAAGAATATTCCCTTCTAAATGACTCGATTGATTAATAGACTGATTAGTGATTACTGGCGCGTCAAGTGCTAAGGTTATTAATCCCATAAGTGAAGAGCATTTTTTAATTGTGGGAGGTGACGGTGATTTTCTCTCGCAAGATCGCGAGATCCGGCGCCCACCTACCTGTCAGTGTATGGAGTTATCCCCAACCAGGTATCTCCTACCAGCGGAGTAGTGCCCCAGTCGGGACAAGCTCTAAGCTTTCGACTGGCCTCCTGACAAGTGTGGTAGTGGAGTGTATGCACGTGTGTAAGGAGTGAGGATAAGACGAGGAAGAGGAAGGAAAGATCGCGCGTGATCTGTGGCCTGTTTGTTAGGATACTGTTCCGGCATTCGCCTAGTGTTGATCGGAGAAACCATGGAAAACTTGTGATCAGAGCAGCCGGCCACTAGAATTCTCATTCACACAGTGGCTGAAGACCTAGCTACGAAGTTGGGGACGAAAATCCTACCACCACCGTCGGGACTCGAACACTGGGACCCGCCGGTTAGAGGCACTGCAGGGACATCAGTTGTTGCTCTGAGCTACCTAAGCCGGTTCCAAACGCCTCGAGAACGCAACAGATAATATGTTGTTTGTATGCACGTAAAACTCCAACTAATAAGTTTCTATGAAAATATGACTATTGGAATGACATTTTTCGGATACGTAATGTGAATTTCTCTTTTTGAATTTTCCAATCAGCGCTGATACGACCTCGGGAAGGGGAGGTTTCGTGTTCCATCTGAGAAGTAGAGAGCACTAGTTGAAAGAAGCGCTTGTTTCTTTCCGAGAATGGCCCAGGAACGACAGTGCATTTCTAGCGACCAAAACTGACTTGAAAACTTCGCTGACGGTGAAGAAGTGCGAAATAGGATGACAGACACTTTGTTAGTTAACTATTGGATTAGACTCGGTTTTATCTTAAGAGATAATTTTGTCAAGATGGTGTAACAGTACCTATGTATAATATTTTCACACTGAAAGCGAGTTGTGGGAATAAATAGAAATATTTGTTCTCGCCACTATTCAAGCCCGGCCTTGCGAGTGGATTACAAACTGCAGCGTGGTTAGCAATTTCTCACCACATTTTTGAAAATGAACTTGTTACTGTTTAGCATTCTTCTTCATTTCATTGTAATTATTTCGTTTACCTGTTTGTAGATTAAAGGACTGCCATGTACAACCTTCGGAAACATGTCGTTCTAATATTTTTCTAACACATGTTTTAGCTCATTAATGCTACAACTTTTGTAACTTTAAAGTCCAATATGTCTATACTCCAATTTAAACATAGTGGCTCTTAAAGATAACGAACTGGAAGGGGAGGGGAACCAAGAATTTGAATAGTAACGAAGCTCGCGATTGGATGACAGTCGTCTCCTTTCCGTTCCACTCCGTCCAGCTCATGACCTTGAAGTGCCAGTATGTTTAAATCGGAGTATGGTGCCATGAGCGTCGCTCGCATTCCGCATTACTCATTGGCCAGCGTGCTCGCATTCCGTGAGGCTACCCCGGGCTCTATTCCCCAACGGGCAAGATTATAGTGTGCGTTTTCCTTGCAATGTCCCAGTATAAGTTGCTGCGTGACGATGAGAAAACTTCTCAGATTGAGAAGACCAAAATACGGCGTGGGGGAGAATACTTCGTGCTAACCACACGTATTCCCTGAACCCATGGCCGCGAGGTCGGGATGCTGCTCGTAGGCCATGGCCCGTGTTATGAATGTGCTATGAATGAAGCAGATGCCCTGTCGCGGGTGTGCGTACGGGACCCTGACCAATCAGGGCCCACGATTGCATGATCCTACGCTCTCGTGGCGCCCTGCATTGCGGGGCGGGGAATCTCCGTCGGTTGGTCAGGTGCTCCCAGCGAGTGAACACAGACGTCAAGGACAGAAAGATGCCTAAATAACTAACTGTTATCTAGGCAGTTATTTAGGCATCAGTCTGGATAACAGAAAGTCTCAGCTTGAAAAGCCCGGGGACCAAATATTTGCACTTCGTGACAAGCCATTTTCAGAAAGTTATGAATAGTAATGAAATAGTAGTACTATGTGGTGCAATAATCGTGAAGACAATTAAGGTTTTTCTGTAACGCTGACACTTCGAGCGATGTTATAATGTTTAACAATCAAGGATGGCAACAGAAAAAGGAAAGGAAAAAAACAAACAAATAAAGGCAATTAAGCCTTTCGTTACTGTTTCTTGTGCACAGAAACTAAAGTACGTAACGAAACTTAAGTCCGAAGCGCTGCGAAGAAATCTATTGACTAGTAACAAAACTGCCTCTGGAACGAAACTTTACGGCGGCTGGGAATTTAGTTTTGTTACAGGAACGAAACTATATCATCATGGGAGTTTATTTTCTATCCACGTGTCTTATTCAAGATTCAGTTTCGTTATGTAAAATTCAAGACCTCACAAAGAAGGTTTAGTTTGGCTCCCAGTGACAACTCGCAAGTAGGTTTTGGCGAACATTAATATTCGAATCTTTCATGACCTCACTGCCTGTTGAAAAGCGAATATCGCCTCGCGACGCTGCGGCGGTCCTGCGGTCGTTAATCGTGCGCTGCCGTGATAAATAAATACATACTTTGCATTTACATATACGGTAAATAAATAAATGCATACTTTGCAAACATTCCCTGCATTTTGGAAACAAAATGTTCACAACAACGGGGTCTAATAAAAAATGTCGAAACAAAGAATGTAACACAATCGCTATCACCGAGTCATCAGGTGCACAGTTAAGTCTCTTTTTCAGTTTCCTTAAGACGAGTAATAGCATTAGTTTAAGATATCCTTACAACTGCCTGCGGTAAATTATGTATGAAGAACTCGTGTCTCTGCTCTTCAAACTAAAAGGAGACCAACGGTTATAGCCTTTGCCATCAGCTGTGAAAGACCGAATGCGCTAGAAATCTGTTGATAAATGTCGCATTATGTGTCTCGCGCTGCCGATGCAGAAATTGTACAATATGTCCAAAGACAAGCGCCTTTCCGTACCAAGAAAAAAAACTTCCGTCCTCGGAACCGCCTTGTTAGTTGCCACTTTGTAAGAGCAGCGACGGCAAGTCCGTTGCGTATGCAGTTTCCGGAGGTCAGCGTTTCGACCCACGGGCGTTTACGGTTGACCCCAGGTGCGTGTGTGTGTGTGTGTGTTTGTTTTTGGTTGGGAGGGGGAGAGTGAGGGAGTGGGCGCGTGGGTGGATGAGCGCGCCTGTGCGTGTGTGCGCACGTGCATGCAAGTGTGTACACCAGTGTGGACATGCGTGCGTGCATTCTTTTTTATTTCATTAATAATCATTTCGTAAGATAATTAACAGAAAGAATTTATTTTCTCGTATGAATGGTGCGAGCGAAATTATTTTCCTTTTAAAATACCGGTATAATACCGGTATAACATTTATGGACGTCCATACCTGTAAAGACGTCCTATAAAGGTATGTAATCGGTAGAAAATAATAAAGGACCAAGCCCCCTCTTCTTATTTGAGGTATTTCCGCCGTACAAAACAATATTTTATAAAATTTCATGTCAAACTGTGTATTCAGCATGGTGAGTATTGCGAATAGGAATTGACCAAGAGCCAGGAATCATTTGAGGAGTAGTGAAATTATCGATAGAGGTCAGAGGAGAAGGCACAGATTATTACTAATGTTATGCAGTTCTGAAACAAAATAGTACGTACATAAATGTAACCTGGGGTCCAAATCCTCTCAAAGGATCTCTCTCCACTTTTGTTACTAGTCCTTCAACAAAAATTAATAACGAAACTAAAAAATGAAATAACGTTTCTTACCCAATGCCAGGAAATTCACTTTCGTTTCGTTTCAGTGAACAAACTAAACGAAACTAAACTGTCTTCAACGATCTAGTACTAATACAGACAGACAGTACAAACTAGTAATAATCTGTGCGTATAGTTCTCGAAGTCAATACTAACGGAAAACTCAATTTGTATCCGTGAATCAGCTTTTGATTAGTATTATTTAATAACTAAATTATTGAACAACAACAACAACAATTATTGTTCTTGTTCTATTGCTGCTGTTGTCTTTAATAGTACTGTCAGGCACTACACTATCGGAGGAATCTTGTTCGTCTATAAAAGACAAGTGCAATGCATCGATTGGCAATAAATGGCTTATTAGATGACTATATATCGTCGCTTGTCTATTTCGCATATTCGGTCATTATTTCGACAATCAAGGAAGTCAAATCAGGCGTTAACTAACAGATTTTCCTAGATTGTTCACCGGGAGCAGTGGCTCAATGCCTCAGTTGATGTCACTGCAGTGCCTCTGACCCGGAGGTCCTAGGTTCGAGTCCCGACGGTGCCAGGAGTTTCGACAGTAGCTTGTGAGCTAGGTCGAATTCACTGTCTGGAGGAGAATTCTAGCGGCCGCGTGCTATGATTGGTAGTTTTGCGTTGTTTCTCTGATCAACACCAGGCGAATGACGGAGCAGTACCCTATCGAACGGGCCACGGACCTCGCGCGATATTTCCTTCCTCTTCCTTGTCCTATCCTCACCCCCTTACCCACACACTTACACTAACATGCACTACACTACCACACGTGTCGGGAGACCGGTCGGAAGGTTCAAGCTTGTCGGCGCCGGATCTTGCCATTCAGTAGAGGAAGATCGTCACCTACCGATGAAAAAAAAGGTGCACTACACTTACGGGACTAATAATTCCAGTAGATGACCCGTTCGGAAACACTAACAATCAATCATAGATTGTCGAAGGAAATGTGAAAAAGCACCGAATCCTTCTCATCTCGTACCATTCTTAAATGAGGTATCATATAGACGAATGTTTCGTAATTCTGAAAACTGAAGGTTGACACTGATGCCTTATTTCCGCAGTTATCTATAATGTGGAGTTTGGAGATTTTCAAGGTCCGAGTATTGTTCGCAACTCCCAACACTAACGATTGTAATATAATCGCAGCCTGATAATGCTGGACGATGAAAAATGAGACCCCAATTTCTATTTAAAATTTATTTCATCAAATTCTCACGAAAGTTGTATACAGAGTTTCCTTAATAGAATTTATCAACCTGTTCAGATTTAAACTATTTTAAATAGTATTGTAAATTAGATTAAGGCTACTCTACCCATAGCATCTACTATACATATAGACCTACGTATGTATCTATACTCAAACTATAGTTTTGAATAATACTTCTCTTTGTAAACCCAAACAAAACAATGGAATAAAATGAAAAAGAATAGAAAATTAAAAAAACTGTAAACAGGCTTGATTTAGAATATTAAAAATGTGCAACTAATAAATTACAAATAACATCTGTGTGTATGATATCACATCAGATATCAATATAAACTCTCCGTAACGAACTTCTTTAATACGAAGACTTTCCACAACGATATTATTTGTGTTTGGTTGATTTGCTTTATATAACTACATTGATACATTCTCTGTATGTTATAACTTTCGCTATCGATAGAAGGTACTCAGACTCTTGAGTTTTGTTGTATAGTTTTCACTGCATTTTGAAACATTCGAGTGATATCTTTACAATTTGATGTAATGTTCTTTGCCTCTAATGATACGTGTTGTCATTTTATGGCCTACGTGTTGGTAATTAGAATTTCAATTAACTCTGCGTTTAATTTAACAGGTATATAAAACCTGCGGACGTCTTCTAAACGAAAGTTGATTATTTTCCATTTGGCCAGCCCCTCTGACGTTCACCGCATTGGTGAGATCGATGTGCAAGCCGTTGAAGTTTAGGCTCTGTGTCAATTATTATTGCTTTACATTGTTCCTTCTATCCTCCACAACTAGAAACTCTGCAAGGTCTAGTCATGTCTCTGTTAAGATTTCATAACGTATTTCCACCATACCTATTCCTGTGCGATTCCCCCGGCTGAAAAGGAGAAACGAAAACGTACCTGCCCCGAGCCGTTGCTACTCTGTAAACGAGCTAATGTTACGTAACCCGAGCTGCGCGTTGTTTTTTCACGAGGAACGTGAGCTTGCAAAGTCGTCGCGGCGGACGGACCGGCGCGTCGCCGGCCGATGCTCGCGACCTCGGAGACCGGAGCCAGCTGATCGCTGACGACGCATCGTCTCGTCCCCCTCCCCTCCCCCTCATTGTCTCGGCGGCGCAACACGCGCGTTTGTTCAAGGTCGTCTCAATGGCATGGAGACGTACACATGCAGGGAAAGATTAACGCAGGTCGGACGCTTCCTGCAAGAGTAACACAAGGACGGTCGGATTATTATCTAGAAAGATGACCAAACTGTAAGGTCTCCTCATGGTATTATTGAATAAATATAACAAACTAGTGTTGCTAAAATAGCACGTACTTTCTCGCCGAGTGTTCAGGTAAAATTATGCGAAAATTACTCAACTTTTCGAAATATTGTACCTGGCCTTATTTCAAAATATATTTTCAAGAAACAGATTCCATTAAGGGAAAAATCACTATTTTTAATATTTTAGTCTTTAAATTTTTGCCGAAAAATTTTTGAACGTTTGCAATTGCATCTTGCTCTTAAACTTACTCTACACTATTCCACAAAAGAAATTAGATTAAACACGATGGTGCTTCTTTTTAATTTGGAAAAATTCCCACGGATTTCATGTAAAGTACCCCCCCCCAAATTGAAATATCTGTTTCAAATGCACGGGGCCACGACATCAGCCAGAACAATTGGGGAATATCAATTTTGGGGAAAATCCGGGGAACGGTTTAACCCTATCGTTGTTCACAGACGGACAGACTGGTAGACGGATGGCTTTACCGTCATTCGATTTTTCGACATCAAGAACTCTCAAAACATGCTGCATCACGTGTTAGAGGATTTTTGTTATAAATTTAGCAACTGGATTTATTCACTTTTTCGTTACCAGGGCTCTGTAATGCGAGTTTTTCTGCCAAAAAAATCCCCCTTTTTTTCGCACAACTTTACACAACTTTCTCTCTACTCCATAGTGAGAATGTAAAATCAGCTAATAATTAATTGTAATCTTTGCAATTTAACATTACAATAGTTACAACATTACAGGTGTAACATAACAATATTTTCACATATTTATGGATTAATAAAATTCATTTAATTAAAACTGTTTAGTGGTTAAGTTTTGTGTTTGTTAAAACAGTTTAGTGCATAAAAAGTGCTTAAAATTAAAACTGCAAGTTTAGCCTGCATATGAATTAATACTTGTGTATCCTTGCACGCGAGTTTTGTGTGAATCAGGGATGTCAAATCCATTTTCGCCAGTGATTGATACCTCTCCGCTCTCCCCATAAAACTCGGTGCTGCGAAGGCTACCTTTTCCAAGGCAACAGTTGCAAAGACAGCTGCAGAAAATATTGTACGTTTAATTTAAAATCACATATCAGAAAGTATAATTTTATACTTAAAATACTACCAAAATATTAGCATATGTTACATCATTACATTTCTCTTTTAAGGATATCTCTATTGGTACTGAGAAAACTGTTCCTTTTAACAAATCAACAATGATAAATTTCTTGAAAACAAAAAAATAATTCAAACTATCGGAGTATCTCTACAATATTGTTTGGCCCGTGATTCCTTATTGTTGAGCGAACACTGCAATTCGAAATCGAAAACCGTTTATAAGTTCTGGGGGTGGCCAGTAGTTGGTGGGACTCTTATTTTTGTATGGGGGGAAGCCAAATGAAGAACGTAGCTAAATCTGCCACCAAAAGTTTAAACCACAATGGTGGAAGTGAGATGGTATGTGTGTGTTTGGGGGGGGGCATGGCGGCGAACGGAGTAGGTGCACTTGTCTTCGTAGAATAAACTACGGACAAACCCATTCAAAGTTTTAATGTCCATTTTGAAAAGTAATTCACATAAAACCAAGAGTATTGTTATATATAGGTTATAAAAATAAATGTTAAATTTTTATTGTTGAAAAAGACTGATAGTTTATATTAGTTGCTATCAATCTGATAATTGATTCTAATCAATAGTACTTCCAGGAATCGTGATTCTGTGTAGAATTACACTTCCACATGCAACAAGTAAGGAGAAATATGTTGTATGCCGAACCCTTGGTTAAGTTGAAAGTAAATTAAAAAAAATAGTGTTAACATATATATATATATATATATATATACTACTTGTATATACTGCTCTCTACTTGTATTAATAGATTCGTAACCGCATGTTGAAAAGTACTTTCAGGTTTTATCGTACACCCTGGACGATTTTTATTTTATGTTATCTAACATTAGAATGTGGGTAGAGTCTGTCATAATGCAAATTTTATTATGAAATCCAACTTAAGTAGTTTATGAAATGTATTATTACATCCCTTCTATCTCATTTTTGTTACGAAACATGGAGCGTGAGGCATGTTACCTGGAAGATTCCCGATAGTAGAACTGCAATTTTCTTTTGGAAGTCCCCATCACTATCGACGTGGTGCAATATGTGCACGTCGAACTAGGACATTGATAAAACAAAACTGATTCCCTTCAACACCTTTGCGTGCATGGCGGCGACGTTGAAGTGAACAATTAAAAAAAAATACCGATAATCTACAGTGGTTTCGTGAGTGAAAATATAAACCACTCACAGGAGCTATAGTTCTAGTCTATAGAGCTAGAGTAGTCCCGACGGTGCGTGGCAGGATTTTCGAAACTAGCTTGACAGCTAGGACGAATTCAGTCGCTGGCTGGAGAATTCTAGCGGTCGGCTGCTCTGATCGGAGTTTTTCCGTGGTTTCTCCGATTAACACCAGGCGAATGCCGGAGCAGTACCCTAACAAACGGGCCACGGACCGCGCGCGATCTTCCCTTCTTCGTCCTTGTGCAATCCTCTCCGCGTACACACACATTTACAATAACATGCACTACACTACCGCACATGGATCGGGGACTTGTTCCGGCTGTGGCGGTGGCCCGCTGGTGAGAGATACCTGGTTGGGGAAACCCCATTAGCCGATGGTAGGTCGGCGCCGGATATGGCCATCCAGCGTGGGAAGACCACCGCCACCTCCCGAGCAAAACACGCACTACTCTTACGGAACTAATGACCATAGTAGTTAACGCGCCCGGAGTCACTAACAATGAATCAAATCAATCGTGAAATTGAAAGTTAATGACCTTTGGTTTATTGGTAAACTATTATCGGCAACATTCCAAATACAAGAATTATATTTCATATTTCTCGTCTTGTAGTCTTCTAGATAACTTCTCCTTGTAAACGGCACTTCCAATAAAGATGCGTGTCCACTAAAATACTGGGTCTCTGTCACTCAATGGATCCATTGCAAACAGAAGGCACCCACTGTCTGTTTCCGCAACACGCCTTCACAGGAAGAGATCAGAAGCGCGGGCGCCTCCATGTCAAACCAACTCTAAAGCTCAACAAAACGAAACTACTCTTTTCTTTTTAGTTGAGGGACGTTGTCATGGCAATAGAGGAGGCGCGAGTCAGCTTGGGCCGTCGGTTTCAGTATCCTGTAGTAAAGTTCTATATTTTTCTCTACGGACTCTATCTTGCAGGCACAAGCAATGCTAATACTTGATGGTGCCATCTATATGTAGCATAGAACAGCTTGGCTCATCTCGAATTGTTACGGTATATTTGCAGCAAGAGAAACGACTTCTTTTAAACGTTTACTCTTGCCTTAGACTAAAAAATCAGCTTTTTAAAAAAGGGCATGTACGATTTTTGAAAGGACGAGTATATTTCGCGAAATTGTGTCAGAAGTTTATGAAATTTCTAATGACTTTTTCTCTAAAAATCTGCACCAACCTTTTTCGTTTAATGTTTCTCCTCGTACGTAACAACGTAGCGGAGCAGTTAGAAAAAATGAGAGTAATTATGTGCTGTTGCAGAACCACTAGTTTTTAAAGGCTTTTTAGCAGTCCTCATGGTCAGAACTGAACAGACACAATGGTTCCACTGGACCAAGAGGAGGAATACCTTGAAGCTCATTAGAAATTAGGTAAGAGTCAGGAATTTTACGTAAGATTTGTCGGGCACGCGCCATCACCTTACAAAAAATCAATGTGTAAGATTCTCTTTCGCGAAACAAGCCCATAGATATGCCACTAGAGACTTTCTTATAACTTCAAACTGTTCGAGTTCTTCTATAACTGAATTTGGAATCATTGGATTTGACGGTACTTTTCGTCTGTTTACTAACATAGTCTCGTATTCCGTTCTGTCCCATCAATGCTCTTTGTCTTCTTTTTTCTATAATGTTATCTACTAAGTTCTTGCTGGTTATAAATAGTTCAACTCTGTTTACTTGATATCTTTGATAATATGCATAAGTTGTTCAAGAATTGCTAGCGCTTGAATTGCTACCTCTCTAGCGAAGTACTCTAACTCTAACCATTTCCGTCGATTCCTCCTTTGGACTTTTGCTGGATACATTGCATTTCGCACAACTTTATTATAACTTGGGCTACGTTTACGTGTTCCTAATTTTACAGAACCACGGTCTTTACGTGTAAACAAAAACAATACAAATTTCATTTTTTACTCAAGCATTGTTCATCTTTAAAAAGTGTTATAGACGGATAAGACTAAAAAAGCCAAATAATTTGTACAATTATTTTGATTAAAATAATTTTCAAATGGTTACTACTCCACCCATCTACGAAAAACCAAGTTTTTCATTCTATTTTTTAACGTTTTTAAGCATCGTACGTATGTGTATATATATATATATATATATATATATATATATATATATATATATATATAATTAAAAAATTAGTTGCGTACCAGTCTGAAAACATGCCACTCCACTCTGCTTTGCGATCTGACGTTTACGATGTCCGAAGCAAAGGAATCGCTAGAAGTTTGAAATTTGTATTTATGGTTTTAAAATCACCAAACCCATTATTTTCGAATTCTATTCCCGCCGTCTTGCGTTGCATACAAAGGCTGGCATGCGAAAAATAATTCGCGTTGCGCGTGTGTCATGCGCTTCCGATCCGATAGGAGTTCAACAGGCCGGCACTCCCCTCCCGAAGCCATTTCCCCTTCCGCTGAATGATGACCTACGTAGCTCGCAAGCGAATTTCTGGTCTAGCACACCGGGATCGTTTCGCGCCGGCTCTCGGAGCCACTGAGTGGAGCATGCCTGACTTTGAGAGAGACAACAAATCTACCCGGTGTTTGTAGCGCTACCTAACAGTGACAGCACATTATCTTTCAATATTTTGAAAGGTTAGAAGTGAGCTGATATCGATTGATTTTCGATTGTGTTTCCGGGTGAGCCAACGGTTTTGGTCATTAATCCCGTAAGTGTAGTGTATGGTTCTCTCTCGGGATATTGCGATGATCTTCCCCTGCTGGATGGCGAGGTCCTACGCCGACCTATCGTCGGCTAGTGGGGTTTCCCCCTAACCGGGACTCCCACACCAGCCGGCACCGCCCCAGCAGGGAGAAGCTCTAAGCTCCCGACTGGCCTCCCGGAATATGTGGTAGTGTAGTGCAGTTAGTGTAGGTGTGTGTGTGTAACGGGAGAGGATAGGACAAGGAAGAGGAAGGACAAATAGCGTGCGGTCTGTGGCCCATTTGGTAAGGTACTGCTCTGGCATTTGCCTGGTGTTAATCGGAGAAACTACGGAAAACTATCGATCAGCGTAGCCGGCCACTAGAAATCTCCTCCAGACAGCGACTGAATTCGACCTAGCTGAAAAGCTAGTGTCGAAAATTCTGCCGCCGTCAGGACTCGAACCTACGACCTCCCGGTCAGAGGTGCTGCAGTGACATCAGTTAATGCACTGAGCTACCACTCCCAGTAAGCTTATATCAAATGTCCATCTTCAATTGATCTAGAATACTTCTCACAGCATTCGAAGATTCGGGATACACCGCATTAGCGCCAAGATTCACGAGAACTTCCCATGTGTAGAGAGAAAAATACCGGTATGTTGTTGCTTTTCCATTGCGAAGTTTTGGCGTTGCACACCGGCCTAACCAAGAAACTGAGTTTGTAAACATCGAAACTTACATGATACGCTCAGAATACAAAGGTATGTTTCTATAATTCTTCTTTAGTAGAACAATTTCACTGTAGTCTCCAGGATGGTGTTTTTTCAGAAGTAGAAAAAAAGGCCATTGTTGAACTGTTGATGCATAGTGATCAATTGCACAGAACTTTAGAGACCAATGAAGCAGATGTTATTTATTTCAGAAAACAATGAAACGAAACCACTTTCCATATGGTATGTTGATGTTTGGACGTTCTATTGTGATTGTGTGACTCGAGCCGATTGCCTCGAAGCACCTTCTTGCAGCGGGCCTCAGCGTTGCCCGCAAGATCAGCGTTGGGCCAGGGCACGCCATGCACGATCAGCGTTGGACCCCGCGCGTGAATAGCCCTTCCTTACATACTTCCCTACCGCCTAACCTTACATCCATTCTAATGGCGTTTTGGGTCGGTAGTCCGTCTTTGCCGGCCAGCTACCGGTGTCCCTCTTGCCTGGGCCTAGTTAAATTCCCATTGGGGGTAGGAGCGGCATGAGGCGAACTCTTCGCCGTAACTAGCAAGATCGGCCTGCTTGGGCTTTTCTTCGTCACACAACTATAGAAACTGGGGCGATTTTAAAGGAAAGCTACAACTATATTTTTGCCTCGACCAGAAATCGAACTTGGGGACCACACTACGGGAAACAAGTACGCTGCTCATGAGCCATCCCGGAGGCCATCCATCTAATAACTCACCATTATATTCGAAAAAAAAAAACTACTGGCCTGATGCAGTAGTAGTAGTAATACTGCTAAACAAATCACACAAAACAATTTTTCAATAAGCACCTCATGCGCACTTCAACAGCAAAAAATGAAATACTCTCTTATAACACGGCAATCAGTTAAGTTTTATTTGTGAAAAACGTCAGGAATACTGCAATAACATACATAGTATTTTATATATATATATATATATATATATATATATATATATATATATATATATATATATATATATATGGGATACACAGTACAATAGCTTTTTACATACCATGATTATAAAACAATGCTGTTCCATAACTCAAAACAGAAACTGTTCCTCCCCGTGTTGCTGCCTCTTTTTGCCTTCTTATCGCATTACGTCAGCTGTGTTGTAAGAAGTGACGCACTGTATACGAGAATTCTGTCGGTGACCGCAGCATGAAAATAAGTGGAACAACACAATCAATATTTGTATTTTTCAGCAAAATCCAAACAACAAGAATTTCATTGTTTCTGGATTTCTGCGAGTTCATGGGCATCTAACGAAACCGTAGACACATCTCATACGACCGGAGACTGTATAGTTTTCATTCCATTTCTGGTGCATTTGAAATTATTAATGCGGATTGGCAGCACGGAATTTTTCAGAGATCTATCATTACTCACTTTCAGTCATCTGACGAATCATTTTTGATTTAGTTAATAAAGTTTTTGGAGTTTACTCCTTCAATTAAATTTGGTGTAAGTCTTAGATTGATTGGTGATTCTAGGCGCGTTAACTGCTTAGGACGTTCGTCCCGCTAATGTAGTGAGTGTATTATCGCGGGAGATGGCGGTGATCTTCACCGCTAGATGGCGAGATTCGGCGCCGACTTACCTCGTCGGCTTGCAAGGTTTTCCCAGTCAGGGATACCAGGTCGGCGCCGGATCTGGCCACTCAGCAGGGGAAGACCACCGCCACCTCCCAGGAAAAAGCACGCAGCCCACTTACGGGACTAATGACCATAGTAGTTGACGCGCCCGGAATCACTGACAATCAATCAACCCAACCAGGTATTTCTCACCAGTCGCGCTAAGATCTAAGCCCCCTACTAGTCTCCCGGTATGTGTGGAAATGTAGTGCATGTAGGTGTAAATGTGTGTAAGTAAGTTGTGAGAATAGAGTAAGGAAAAGGAAGGAAAGATCACGCAGTTCGTGGCCCATTTGTTAGGGTACTGCTCCGGTATTCACCTGGTGTTGACCGGAGAAATCACGGACAATTGCTGATCAGAGCAGCCGGCCGCTAGAATTGTCCTGCATTCGTCTTAGCTGAAAAGCTAGTGTCGAAAATGCTACCACCGTCGAGAGTGGAATATTAGAACCTCCCTATCAGAGGTACTGTAGTGACAACGGCTGTTGCCCTTAGGTACAGAATCCAATATGAAACCTTTGATTCGCTGGACAGATTTCTGAACATTGGCCATACTACAGTAAACCCTGGTTATCATGAACTTGCTTAACACGAATTTCGCCTTAACACGAACCAAACTTCAGTCCCCGCAAGGGATTTCGGTAATAAGGACATTTATAATCCTTGGATAACACGAATTTTTATAACACGAACCCCGATTATTTCGTTCCCTTGGAGTTCATGTTAATGAAGGTTTACTGTATTATCCCCGGCGATTAATCACGCCTTTGAATTGGTTTAGCTGACCACCCAGCAGACTCAGAGTGCTGATTGCGCGCGTGGGCGTGTGCAGGTGACCATGCTGGGCGCCGCCACCTCGGCCGCGCGCCTGGGCCGCCTGGCGCGCCGTGGCTCGCGCGCGCTCTCCGCGGCCGCCACCTCCGCCCCCGCCCCCGCCCCCGTGCAGCTGCGCATCGACGACGCGCACCTCGTCCTGTCGAAGCATTCCATCAGCATCCCCGTGGACACGCTGCCCGACCTCGTCTGGCGAAACATGACGCACTGGCAGGACAAGATCGCCATTGTGAGTCAATCACTATATACTGCGGTACTATATAGCTGCGTTTGAAGTAAATCAGTTGTTACGGTGTCATCCAATCGGAAGGCGGAACGCCACCAATATGACGTCACTGTAGTGACCTGTGAGGTCCCATTTTACGGCACGGTAACAGCTGATCAAATGTCAGGCGCAACAAAGTGAAAACCTCAGTATACTTGGATTTAAACAGAACGTCAGTTGACGTACATCAGCTATAACGGTGTCCGTCAATCGGGAGGTTGAACATCACCACAGTGACGTCACAGGAGTGCCGTATAACCTCCCGATTGAACTTCATCGTAGTAGCTGATGAGCTACCAAATGAAGGTCCAAATAAATCGAAGTATACGTGCAATAATGTGTGCTGAATAGTTGCATAAGTGATTAGATAGGTTGACAGAAAGATACAGACAGATGGGTATAAGTATATATCGATGACTGGATAGGTAAAAAGCGTAATTTGATCGAGACATGATTGAAAGTTTGATCAACAGGTGTAAATTGTTCTATAAAGAGATGGTCGTATAAATGAATAGAGAAACACGAATACGATTCAACTTATTTCATTTAATAAATATTTGGGTTATGAATGGCGTAAATTATTAATCTATAAAAACAATGTACTAGTAAGGGAATAAAAACATTTTAAACGTACACTAGAACAAACAAACAAAAAAAGAGCAATGAAATTCAAGAACAGCATTAAGACTATTCAACAAAGCACGTGCCATCAACCAAGACGACGTCGTCATCCACGTATACGACATCGACAGCAACGAAGACGACTTTGATTACGATGACATGGACCACAACGTTATGAAAGACGAGATAGACGATGGTAAAACAACAACAATAAACTAGAGGTGCTACAGAATGACACAGACTTTCTCGTAGCAATTTGTTCTAATATCCTTGGTGTGGACTGGCTTCAAGTTCTTGCTCCATTCTCTGGCCAACTGCCATCTATGCTACTCTGCCCAGAGTACATTTTTTGACATTTTCTCAACTTTTCAGTTTCTTTACACTAGAACCGAAATATTACTTTAAGAATATTAAAGAACAGTAAAACCTCGTCCTAAATAGAAATTTTCATTGAAAACTTTCAAGCCGTTTCCAAGAAATAGCGATTAAGCAATACTGTAAACGCGAAATTTGAAGCTCTTTTTCACAGGAATGTATTGATTTTTCGAAAAAGTTCATTTCAAATCAGTTGAAACACTTCCACTCAAAAAGGCAATAAAGTGTACAAATTGATGGAAATGTGCGTATTAACGGCGCGTTCACGAACGGACAGACAGACGGACGGACGGACGGACGATTTGAAAAAACACTTTTTCGTTTTCAGGGGACCCCAAAACGTGTATTTCCGTTGAACTCTCGAAATCGATTTTCCGCAGCATTACATAACTTTCTCTATACTACGTATATTACTCCTTATATACGTACGTATGTATATGGGAAAGTAAAAACGGCGAAACCATGCGTGGTGATGGGTTGGTGTGGTGGTGCAGGAGTGCGGCGTGACGGGCCGGCGCCTGACGTACGCGCAGCTGCGCGACGCGTCGCGGCGCCTGGCGGTGGCGCTGCGGTCGAAGCGCATGCTGGGGCCACGCCGCCCCGAGGAGGAGGAGGGCAGCCAGCGTGGAGCCGACGCCGCCGTGCTCATGGCCAACGCCCCCGAGTTCCCGGCGGTGATGCTGGGCGCCGCGGAGGCCCGCGTCGTGCTCTCCACCATCAACCCCGCCTACACGCCAGGTATGCACACGCCGCCCTTCAACTCTTCCGTCTTCTCCTTGTCTTCGGGTTCTCGTACTGGGAGCGGGGGCTCAGTGCATCAATTGATATTTCTGCAGTGCCTCTGACCGGGAGGTCCTAGATTCGAGTTCCGATGGCTGCAGGATTTTCGACACTAGCTCTTCAGTTAGATCGAATTCAGGAGTTGCTGTCAGGAGGAGAATTCTAGTGGCCGTCTGCCCTGATCACTACTTTTCCGTTTTTTCTCCGATTAACACCAGGCGAATGCTGGAGCAGTACCCTATGAAACGGGCTACGCACTACGCGCGATCTTTCCTTTCTCTTCCTTGTGCAATCCCCACCCATTACACATACACACTTACACTAACATGCACTACACTACCACACATGACGGGAGACCGGTCGGGGACTTAGAACTTGTCCCGGCTGTGGTGGTGCCCCGCTGGTGGGAGATATCTGGTTGGGGAAATCCCCGCTAGTGAACGGTAGGTCGGCGTCAGATCTCGCCATCCAACGGGGGTGCGGCATGCTTACCGCTACCTCCCGATGGATGGGCGCAGCAAGCTCACCGCTACCTCCTGGTGGAAAAACATACACTACACTTACTATACAAATGACATCAGAGTTGACGCACCCGGAATCATCAATCAATCAATTATGTTCTCCTTCCTCTTTTCTGTTTCGCCACCCCCTCTTCTTTCTCTTTCTTGTTCTCTTTCTTCCCATTCGCATACTCCTCCTCCTTCTTCTTGTTCTTCTACTTCTACTTCTTCGTCTTTTAACCTAATGGCCTATGATATTGGATTAAGAAGCAGGTCGTCTTCTACTCTTGGGCGTGTAGCCTAAATCAAGATGGGGGTGTAACTATATTTCTGGACCCTTCGAGGCCCGATTTCCCTTCAACTGTTTTTAATTTTCTTGAGTCATATTTTACTAGGAAATGAACCATATTTCAAAGATAATGAGACTAGAACTTTAATGTTGTGATTAAGATAATTGATTTTTTGTTGGACCATTTGCAGGTTTGCCTGTGATTTGGAAAGCCTCTTCTCCAAATGTCGTGTATCAATTTTCTTTGTTAACTTAAGAAAAGGGGCAAGAAGAAATTTATCATATTTACACAAACAAAATGTCTTATTAACCGGTTCCTCTTTCGAATTTTTCAGGAGGGCCACTGTCCCCCACCCTCGCCTGTGCACATCCCTATGCTTTTCCACGCTCTTCCTCACGATGTGCCATTGTTATCTCCGGCGACTCGCACCGTTCTCCTGACATATTCATCCCATCCTCTTAGACATACAATTCTATCATATGAATGAGGACTATCTGTCATAGTAAATTTTTATTCCGTCAATACTTGATTTGCCAATATTTTCCCCCAATGACTTTAACTTTGAAGTCTCTAAATTTCAAAGAGTGGAATTCCCTGGATCGAATTGTGATTTCTGAGGTAATACAGGAGTGACTGCGTCATGTACACTAGAAGAAATAACAGGAACTTCTCTAACGTTCTTTTACTACACAGTTCTATGTTCGAGAATTTAGCTTTTTGACAGTCAAAGGTTGTGTTATCTTTTCTTCAGTGTAAAATAACCCTTCAAGTCCATTAGTGTTGCTTATAATGGCCTCAAAGAAAACAAGAAAAATGTGTTTCTGACGTGACTCCCGTATCCACGCATTTCAATTTGTCGGCTCCATCCGACTACTGTGGCTCATCTGTACACCCACGGGAGTTCGCGGAGAAGCTCTCGTATATGAAGGGAGTGTGACAATAGAAAGGAAAGAACATGACCAGTAAATATATTCATTATTATTATTATTATTATTATTATTATTATTATTATTATTATTATTTTCATCAAAAATCGTTTCGTGGCTCTCCTTAGCCTTGCGAGTATCACTGAGAAAGTGAGTTGAAATTCTGGACACTCAATGTCGAATTTATGGAAGACGAAAAGCAGACCTTTCGAGATTACCTCCATTTTCCTGTTTTTCATTCCACCACACTTTCATCGTGAATCATCTTATTATGATCTCCTCTATTCACAAGCTACCTTCTGGTCACGTAACGATTCCCATTCACTGGACCTCACCTCAGCCACAGATAAGCAAAATAAATGAAAAAATGAAATGTATTAACAATTTATAAGTTGGCGCCTTGTAAGTCGATGAAATGTGCTAGCTTTTTCTAAAGTGAATGAGATGTTACGTGTGTTTGCTGCAATGAAGGTGGAACGCTCAGCTGTTGTACGACGTTGTGTGCGTGCTATTTGTGGACGCGGCATGCATACCATTGGCTCAGTGCCCACAGTTGGTGGGCGTACATAATTGCGTGACTAAATAAATGAAGTGTACGAATGAGGGTTAAATGAATGATAACGCCAACTCGTGATGCCATATTTAAGTGATAGTCCAAGTGAGAGAATGAATGATAGCTTGAGTGATGGGTGGATAAATGAGTGAGAATATTTAATGAATGAACAATAATGACACAATAATTGAATGAACGATTAACGAGAATGAATGAAGTGCCATGCTGTGGTCTCATCCATTGACATTTAACCGTTGCCAGATTTTTGCATACTAAATTCATTCAGAGGCTTCTTTTTACTACGTTGTGTGTGGTGTTCCACGTTAGCGGCATGCATGCCATTACCTCGGTGTCCGCAGTTACTACACCTGCACAATTGCACGTTTCAATAAATTAAAGGAAGGGATACGCATAAAATGAATGATAACGCCAACTTGAGATGCTCTATTTCCGTGATTGTTCAAATGGGAGAATGAATTAGGGAGTGAATGCATTATTGAGTAATCGAAGAGTGAGCGATGAATGGAAGATGAGCGATGAATGGAAGAGTGGGCGATGAATGGAAGAGTGGGCGATGAATGGAAGAGTGGGCGATGAATGGAAGAGTGGGCGATGAATGGAAGAGTGGGCGATGAATGGAAGAGTGGGCGATGAATGGAAGAGTGGGCGATGAATGGAAGAGTGGGCGATGAATGGAAGAGTGATGGATGAATGAATCGAACAACGATGAATACATAGTGGTCTCACCCATTGACACAATCATTTCCAGAACGTGTATATCAGAATCCTCCAGTCAGGTGCTCCCTGTTGCTACGTTTGTGTGCTGCGTGCGTGTTGCAGAGGAGGTGGGGCGGCAGCTGTCGGACAACGGCGCGCGGGTGGTGTTCGTGGACGCGGCGTGTGTGCCGTTGGCGCAGGCGGCGCTGGCGCAGCGCCCCGAGCCGGAGCGGCCGCTGCTGGTGCGCGTGGGGCCCGGCGACGCGCCGCTCGGCGTGCTGCGCTTCGAGGACATCACCGGTAAGACATCGCTCCCCGCCAGCGATAGGGCTCTTTCACACAGCAACTGCAAATGAGGCTAGTTGACGTGATATTCAATGGAACCAGTCGCTACGGTAAACGTAAGCATGAACAAAAGCGTGCGACGTATCCGTGGAAGTTCGCAAGCTGGTATTGTTCGTGGTGGTTCGCAAGCTTGTTGCCGTGATGGATGGATGAATAAGTGACGGATGGATGGATGGATGGATGAATGAATGAGTGTGGAATGGATGGATGAGTGAGTGATGGATGAATGAATCGAACAAACGAATGAATGGTGCCATACATAGGTCTCACCCATTGACACAATCATTTCCAGAACGTGTATATCAGAATCCTCCAGTCAGGTGCTCCCTGTTGCTACGTTTGTGTGCTGCGTGCGTGTTGCAGAGGAGGTGGGGCGGCAGCTGTCGGACAACGGCGCGCGGGTGGTGTTCGTGGACGCGGCGTGTGTGCCGTTGGCGCAGGCGGCGCTGGCGCAGCGCCCCGAGCCGGAGCGGCCGCTGCTGGTGCGCGTGGGGCCCGGCGACGCGCCGCTCGGCGTGCTGCGCTTCGAGGACATCACCGGTAAGACATCGCTCCCCGCCAGCGATAGGGCTCTTTCACACAGCAACTGCAAATGAGGCTAGTTGACGTGATATTCAATGGAACCAGTCGCTACGGTAAACGTAAGCATGAACAAAAGCGTGCGACGTATCCGTGGAAGTTCGCAAGCTGGTATTGTTCGTGGTGGTTCGCAAGCTTGTTGCCGTGATATTCAATGGAACCAGTCACAACGGTAAACGTAAGGGTGAACATAAGCGTGCGACGTATTCGTGGAAGTTCGCAAGCTGCACGGGCTTAGGTGGCTACGGATGTCATCTCATGTCATTGCAGTAACTTTGACCGGGATTTTCGACGTTGGCTACGTAGCTAGATCGAATTCAGTCGCTGTCTAAAGGAGAATTCTCGCGGCCGGCTGCTCTGTTCGAGAGTTTTCCGTAGTTTCTCCAATCAACACCAGTCGGACGGTTCATAGACTATACCCGAACTTACACTTAACATGCATTACACTACCACACATGTTGGGAGACCAATCGGGGGGCTTAGGGCTTGTTCCGGTTGGGGCAGTGCGTCGCTGGTGGGAAGTACCTAGTTTGAAGAAAATCCACTAGCTGACGTGCATGTATGTGTGAGTGTGCCGGATCTCTCCATCCGGCTGTGATCATCACCACCCTTCATCGTTGCGAAATCTGTGAACATCACATCATCGAATAACGCAGCAAGTTAACACTCACGTTTCTTTCACAACGAACCTTAAACTGTAGGTGGCGGGCTGAGCAGTAGTCCACTGACGATGACCAGTGGAGATTGGCTTCGACGTACTACAATGGGTTTCAAAAATGAAGTAAGTGGTTCAGGACTGGGCAGACTTGCAGATGAACTACACCATTGTTTAATATCATCATTTAGTCGGCATTCTGGGGTTCCCAAAACGCATTTCTGTAAAAATTTATGTTAAGGTAGTCCGTTCTCAGTCTAAAGTCGCCTACGCTCACTGTTCGGAAGAGGCTTGGTTGATAAAACCGCGTGTAACCAGACTTGCCCATTTTTTTCCGATTGCCAGCTTTGATACGGGTTTTTTGTTCCACTAGCTCATCCCGGAGCTTTGTTCCGAACGTTATTCTAAGTTCTGAACTAAGATTCTTCTTTGTTGTGAACTAAGATTTGGATGTCTGAAGTAAAGAACAGTCGATGGTTGAAAGAGTTTCTCCTTGCTCTGTTCGCAAGCGATGAATAAACAAGAGCATCTCTTCCAGGACCTGGCACGCCGCTGGACAGCCCTGACGTCCCCGAGGGTGACCCGAACGCCGTGTGCGTGCTGCCCTACAGCTCCGGCACCACAGGGCTGCCCAAGGGCGTGCTGCTGGCGCACCGCGCGCTCACCGCCAACATGCACCAGATCCAGCACCCGGACGTGGCGCACATTCGGGAGACCGAGGGTGAGAGTCGTTGGCAGCTGATCGTACACGGACCGTTGAAATTGGAAATAGGATTAAATGTTGTCAAAGAAACTTCGGCACTACCTTTCCAGCGCATTAATTAATAGTTAAAACATTTTTTAAAACTTTGTGTTTATATATATATATATATATATATATATATATATATATATATATATATATATATATATATATATATATATATAAAGTTTTGGCCTAATGATTATTCAGAACCATTTAAATGCTATACACCAAAGTTTCGATCCTTTATTAAGCCTTCATTAGGGCATTTATTCCTACTTCTACTTTCTTCTCATATGTTAAGAGTGTACACATTAGAATCACATAGAAACATAAGTATCTCCCTCATTTTTACATCCATTTTTTACCGTACATCACATCTGCTAACCGTTTTTTAAAATTTTCCATCGGAATCGTTTTCAAAAAAAACGTTGCAACATTTTGATGGAGTAAATGGACGGAAAATGATTCCATTTACATTTAGACTTAATTACTTAGCAAAAGGTATTTACTGAGCAAAACAAAGATTCAGGTGGTGCTAGGTCTGGCCTGTTGGAAGATTATGACTGCGTGGTAAAGTTTTTCGAAGCCAGGACTTATTCCACCTATAGCAACCACGACGTACAAGGCCTACGCACTGGAACTTTCAAAGCCAATATGATGGATTGCTGATACTGAAAAAACTGCAAAATAAAACATTGCAATATTAAATGAAATATCTTGCAGTGCTTATGATGAAATTAAATGAAAACTGGAATTGCTTATTTTGGACGATTATTGTCCTGTTATTAATAAAGAAGATGGTATTCTTTTTCAACATATTGATTAAAATTCTGTCTAAAATTATGAATTCAGTTTAGGTGGATAAAGAATTGAAACTCGGTGTTTATTATTGTAAAAAAGTAGTATTAAAACTTGGAAGCATTAAAATATTAGATACTGTATATTTACAAATGAAATTAATCATGTTTTAGAAAAGGTTAGGATAAAGTTATGTTCTAATACTAGTAGTTATAACAGTCCTTATGATGGTTTTGGTTTAATTTAGACATCTAACTTCAAATCGATACAACAGTTTCACAATTTGGCAAACCTGTTGCTCTAACGCTGGAACAAAAAAAACTTCTTACCTAGAAAAGAAGTGCATTTCAGTACAGTTCAGAGTTTTCCATAATGTCCTATTTACCATATAACCATATTCTTATAAATATTTTAAACATTTAGAGTTTTCAATATTTCCTCATCCTAGTGAAATTAGGAGATTGTGTTCTTCATTTGGTTGAGAACCTCAAATGGAACATAGTGAAACAAATTTTTACAAGAAACAAATATTTACATAAATTAATTGATGGTGATAAATTAGTGACATTCATGATGGATGAGATACGTTTAAAATCGGGACTTGCAAAATATTTTGGAATCAAAAGTATATTTGGATTAGAACAGACAGTTTTCATGTACACCTCTGGGAACATAAATTAACCGGTACCGTATGCGATTAAGTTCAGCCTTTGCACAGCTTGGGCAGTCCTTCTCGTGACGAAACGTTGCAGGCGGAGCCTCACAAACAGCCACAGAAAGAAAGGGGGGAGAAGTGGCCTAGCAAAACAACGTAAGAAAAATGGCGGACGTCGCTAGTTCATACATGGAAATGTTTCCAAAAAACAACAACTAAATGGGTTGAAACTTTTATGAACATGAAAGAAAATGAATGGGAATGAAATGATCGGAAATGAATACATACGTTTAACCAGTTTTAACACAATTATGTTTGAAGATATTACGTTGATACGAGATAAAAATACTGCTCATACACATTTACTTTCAATATTATTGTTCATAAATGATCCAAGAACTTTATCATATATCCAGTTTACTATAGATTTTATCGATGGGAAAACTATTATAACTGCAGATTTGCAATTTTTCACATGTTTATAAAATTTGCAAAAATTGCAAAATTATGTATTTTTCGAATCTATTGCAGGCTTCTAGGTAACAAATTTAAAACAAAAGTAGCAAAATTCAAAGATTAAGTTTATATACAGTATTTTAGCACCAATTAAAGTTGGTAGTAGCAATAATTTTGAATCTCTGGGGAAAATTGTTATATTGCAATATTAACCTCGGAGACAATTTGGGAACATTCGCCAGGAGGAATTGCGCGAATTTCGAAATTGTTTATAAAATTGTTAATTGTTACAAAATTGTTAATGTGCAGTTTTCTGTTCTGGGATATCAGAGAACCTTCCACATTTTAGAATTGCAAAAAATTGGGAATTGTTTTTAAATCGGCAAATTTTGCAGAAACAATTTATTGCATTTTCTAAATTATCTTTAAACGAATTGCAAAATTCCCCAATCCAATCGGCGTTATCTTTCGTTTTCAAGATACGTAATGGTTTATAAGAAATTAGCATCTCATGACAACTCCAATTTTTTTGGCTGTCAATCCTTACGCCACAACTTAAGTCCCACGCAAAATTTTCCTACAAACCGTTTTGCTACGGCTAGCTTAGTTTCTCTGCCACATACGTTTGATGTTCCTAATGGGGGTGGAGTGGACATAAACGGTCACAACGCTCGCATACATTGCCAGGAAAATTGTTGCTGGTTAGGTATTTCCGGTTTTCACTTTCTTAATTTTTCGTTTTCTTCTAAATACTTTAAGTTCCGTTTATTTAGCAATTACCGCTTAAATTTTAAAAATACTACTCTGGTCGGCTATCGACCAATCCCGAACTCGGAAGAAAGAGTCAAAAATTGGATTCCAGACATACCTCCCCCTGAAAATTGCCTCCTTTCACTACACGTTTGAAAGCAAAAAAGGTAGAGCCTCTTGTAAGCACGTATCATAGTACTCTCTTCCCCTTTATCCACCTTCTTAGGAAGCCAATTCTTCATAAGTAAAATTGCGTATTAATTTGTGTAACATAATTCAAGTTAAATAACAAGAAAACAATAGTTTTGCATAATGTATTATATACATAAAAATATAGACACTAAGGTCCCCGGCTTCACTGTTTTCACACGTTCCAAAATGTAAATGCATTGATATAACATTCACAATTTCATTCTAAGCAGTAGTCCTGCTGCCTTTAGAAGCAGATAGCATTAGCATCGAGTATGCGAAAAATTAATAATACCGTTACAGCAGAGTTGTGGCATTTATTTATGGACTTTGTAATTGAAAAAATATGAACACAATAATGTAGTTGAGTAAATTTCAAGGTGAAAGAGCGTAATTAAAACATATTTTTAAAATTCAATTATTCCAGCTTCAGAACAGTTCCTACAAGCATTAATTTCCATTCGACACTGACCCACCAATGCTGTTTGACACTACCGATAAACTATGCTCTATGACTGCGTTTCTTCCCGGGATACTCCCCTCCTCCGCCCACCGTGGAGACATCTGACGAAAGCTGTATGGTGACAATCTTCGTATGTTTTTCAACAACATCAATACACATGCTAAAGATTTATTTCCTAATGTAATACTTCTTAAATATTAAACTTTAAAATACATTCATTTAAAATTTTGTCTGAAAATGCCAGTAGTTTTTGCGAGTTTTCAAGAGTTTTCTCTGGTGTCTAGGACATCGTTATATTAAAAAAACTACAGAAGTGATTTGTCCACCTGCAGTGCCTTAGAGTGATTAATTAGGGGGCGTTTTGATGTGTTCAAATCCTAGCCGGCACCGTATTTTTAAAAAAAATTGTACATTAATGCATGTATGTGGCAAGTGACTTCGAAATCAATTGTAGACATGGGATTTATATATTGTTTTGATTTTCAATACTTATATATTTTCTGGTCTCTTGGCTGTCGTTTCGTTAAGAGTTTTATGAGAAGAATGAAGTGTTAGTAGTGCAAAAGTTTTAATGTATTACGTACCCGTTACTACTAAAGAACAGTTTTTTTTCTATTTTATTTGTAGTCAGATGAACAGAAAGAGAATAAGTGTGTCGTTTACGTGGTACGTTTTTTCTTTAATTATCTAGTGATTACCTACTGAAATGGATCTCTGATTTTCTGACAGAAAATTGTTACTCTTCAAGGAGTTCGGTAAAGTAACTGGTGATGCTTCAGGATAGCACTTACATTTTCTTAAAAGTTAGTCACTCCATGGCTAATGGCGGAAAAGTACGTGCTGTTTTAGCAATACTAATTCAGTTAAATAAATTGCCGCATGTATTAACCAGGAGTCAAGCAGAAAGCTTACATTTACTATGCGAACGAATAATATGAAATAGTTGAATATTTGTAATGTTGAATAAGTAAAACTTTGTAATGGAAATAAGATTTACTATGCTTTTAAGCACACTTTGCAAAGGATTCGATAGCTCAGTGACATCGTTTCAACATTCCCTGTAGCGTCACTGACCGGAAGACCCTAGAGTTGGACTGCTGACGGTGACAGGTGTTGGACTGAAGTTACATATGTAGGTCGACAAACTTTGGAGCCGTTTGGAAAAAAGTTTGAAAATGGAGGAGGACACTAGGATCTCCTAGTGTCTAGGAACTAAATTACCCCCAAAATTTAAAGAACTATTTTCAAAATCGCAGCATCTTGATTCAGGCCAGATCGATTATAGAAATTTATTTTTTCAAAATTTCTACGAATAATGTTGACACTAGTGTTGTTTACAGACAAACAAATAGACCAGGTGACACACGATCGGACGAACTTTTAGAATAAAAACGTTTTGGAATAAAAACAACACTCTCTGTAACTAGACGTATAATTATGTTGAAATCTCGAAATCGATTTACTGCAATATTACATTCATACCTCTCTAAATACTACGTTTTTTACTCCGTACGTTTACGAGAAAGTAAAAATAAATAAATATAAAAATAAATATACTTTCACACACCACAGAGCAGGTTATACACAAAAAACAATTACAGAAGGCGAATGCGTGCCCGTCAGAATACAGTTAAAATGTTATTGCATATATAATATAAACATTAGAAACCTTATGTATCATGATCAATGATTAATGAAAGTGATTGCAGTATTCTGAGCGAATGAACAAGGACGACGAAAAACTGCCTCGTAGAGGAGACCTCGAAATGCGACAAATTCAGCTAGCTATATTTTCTTAATTAAACCCCATTATATCCAAGTAGTTATTTCAAATTCTATAAAACTCTACAATTCCATTGCCAATAATACTAATTTCTGATTTTCTACAAACACTTACAAGGAGATGTGAACTTCTTCATACTAAATCGTTATTTTTAGTTTTAACGATTGTGTTAATGATCAGTAATCAGAGACACGGAGCACATTCGAAAGAACACAATAAGTTAAAGAAATTGTCGATATTATGTCTATTATGTTGTACTGGTTCGTTTTTGAAATGACGACTGATTCTTCTATATACTCAGAGGTTTTCTGTGTTTCATTAAGATGACCTCAACATTTACGTATTTCGCACATTTGTAAGAACTTAAGTGTCCATGATTGTGACGCGATGAGCAATGACCTCAAACATCCCACTGGGATTCTGAGGGTAGTGACAAAGAGCATTGGCGGGTCAGTGTCGAATGGAAATGAATGCTTGTAGGAATTATTCTGAACTTTGAATAATTGAATTTTAAAAATATGTTTTAATAACGATCTTTCACCTCAATTGAAATTTACTCGACTACATTGTTATGTTCATATTTCTTCAATTACAAAGTCCATAAATAAACGTATGTCAATTCTCTGCTGTAACGGTATTATTAATTTTTCGCATACTCGATGGTAATGCTATCTGCTTCCAGAGGCAGCAGGTCTACTGCTTAGAATGAAATTGTGAATGTTATTTCAATGTATTTACATTTTTGGAACGTGTGAATACTGTGAAGCCGGAAGCCTTAATGTCTATATTTATATTATATCACACTTTATGCAAAACTATTGTTTTCTTATGTATTTAACTTGAATTATATTTCACAATTTAATACGCAATTTCACATGTGAAACAATCGATTCGAAAAATACACAATTTTGCATTTCTTTGCAAATTTTATAAACATGTGGAAAATTGCAAACCTGCAGTTATAATAGTTTTCTTATAGATAAAACATATAGTAAACTGTATATTTGATAAAGGTCTTGAATTATTTATGAACAATAATATTGAAAGTAAATGTGTGTGAGAAACTCAATGCTCTAATATGAGTATAATTTTTATCTCGTATCAACGTTATTTCTTCAAAATAAATTGTGTTAACAGTGGTTAAACGTATGTATTCATGTATACATATTCGGAAGTATTTACTTTCATGTTCATAAAAGTGTTTTAACCCATGTATTTTTATTTGGAAATATTTCCATATCTGAACTAGCGACGTCTACCATCTTCTACGACGTTATTTTGCTAGGTCATTTCCCCCCCCCCCCTTTGAGATTGGCTGCGGCTGTTTGTGAGGCTCCGCCTGCAACGTTTCGTCACAAGGGCTGTCCAAGCCGTGCAATGGGTGAACTTAGCCGCAAACGGCCTGGTTAATTTATGTAGCCAGAACTGTACTGCTCGTTGTGATAACAGTATTAATAGAGTATATGCAGCTTGTTTCACTTGATAAAGAACTTGTATTTATATACAATCTTCCAGCTGGAGAAAGTAGACCTCTCTTCTTACTTGATAGTGTATTAATTAATTATATATTTTCGTCTGTGATCCACAATTTTACTTCGCACAGTTAGTATGGCCTTCTTAGACGACCATCTTAAATGACTGCTCAGGACTTGTATGTCTAGGTGGCGTGGCCTATAGAGACTTGTAGACGTACACATTATCATGATGGAGAATCGAACTGCCAACATTGTTCTGTTTCTCACGATTTCTTTATCTTAACCGTACAAGTCCCTTCAATGAATGATGTACGAGAAGCATTGTTTTAACTTTTAATCGTTTTCTACTTTTCTCATAGAGAATTTCATTTTTCGTATCCGGATCGTACTTGAGTACTAGAGTTTCATAGTTATTACAAGGACTAATAAAAATATCGAAGTTCAAGTAACGTAATCTACCCTCCGGGTCAACTCGCAAATCGATTGACGCTTGTCGTCTATCTAATATATCACACCTTCTACCCATCAAGAAATATTTCCCATCAATTCTTCAATCACACGAGATTCATACATAGTAACTCTCATTAACACATTTATAAATGATGTGTTTGAACAATCCCTGCGACCCTTCAATCCGACGCGGTATGGACCTTGTTACCCACATTTGCATCTCTAATAATTATGTTGTGATAAAACATTTACTCTTGTGTACGTTGTAATAAAACATTTGCTCTGTTCGTTAGCCCTCCCTCGACATAGTCTGTTTTTCTGGCAATCTCGTATTTGATACTGCTCTACGCTCTCTTTTAGTTAAAAAATGTGGTCGTGTCTTCCAGCGCCAAGCATATTAAAACTGTATTCTGAGGACTCGTTTGAAACGCGGCTTATTTTAACAATTTATCCAGCCTTTCGATTTCATGACTAGAGACACATTTCCTCTGTTAGAAATCAACGAAAATGATTTCGCAGGCGACTTCCAAGATGTGATCCCCGCCGTGCTGCCCTTCTTCCACATCTACGGCATGGTGGTGATTCTGCTCAATTCGCTGTGCATGGGGGCGAAGGTCGTCTCGCTGCCAAAGTTTGACCCCGCGGGATTCGTGCGCACCATGATCGAAAAGAAGGTAATGCGGCTCGCAATTGGTATTAGTGAATGTAGTAATTCGAAATTATCTTTAATTTCCATAATGTAATATTTATTCTTAAATTCTATTTACATAGCTAACTTATGGCCTAGATTACAAACTACATACAAACTAATCTAAATCTACTTTGTCTTACAACCTGACTTAATCTAACAACGAACATTATTTACATTATTTACAGTAAGCAGTACATACACATATAATACACATATAATGCTTCTCGAAGAAACAAGATTCTATCGTGAAGTGAAACTACTAACAAATGAGATAACTATCCAGTAACCTAATGGCTCAAATTTGAGACGTGTACAGTTCATGTCACCTGTGCTAATGACTCACATTGGAGTTGCAATCATATTTACTTTTATAATTCCCTTTTGGACTGCGTTGAATATTCTGTCCCCTCAAACTACCATCTGGGTGGCTCTGAACTCGACGCTCATGGCCTTCCTCGAAACCTTAGGCTGCCCCTCCATTTAGGAGCTTTCACCAGTGGCTGTTGGTGTCCCAACAAAATGGAGGTTGCACTTCCATCGAATAATGGAACTGAAATTTCCAATATTCAAAATACGAATATATAATAAAAATGTATGAAATTCAAATCAATTAAAACTGAGTTAAATAAAAGTCTGTATTGAATCACTGCTTACATAATTTTTGCATCGTTTCCGCGTAATAGTGTACACCTGCCACGCAAGTGGTTCTGGCTTTAATTTACATTGGACACATCAGTGCGATCCATTACATTGCAATAAGCACTATTGCTTCGACACGTTTCATACAAATAAAATTATTTTATTTCAAAACCTTCATTCGTAAACGTTCACAATGTACGTTTTGAATAAAAAATCTAATATCAAATGAAAACAAATTCTTCAAGTATCATAAACAACGCATTGAATATCGTCAATAATGGACTGAACTTGTGTTCTTCCAATAACAAGTGAAATTCATGAAACTGCGGTGCAGCGAGGTAGACGAAGGCAGAGTATGAGTATTCGCCTGAGACTCTCTCCGTCGCCGCGGAGCGCTAGACAGCCTCACTTGCCTGGTTGTGTCAACAAATTGCAGCATGTTCCCCCTGTTAAATGGAAGGGCCAAAGAGTAAAACAGTAAACTCCGTAATACAGCTAAGGGCGAAGAGCACAGTGCAGTTCCTGGCAAGGCACGAGACACCGAAGAGAGCGCCAGTTGGACGCTCTTGGTTTCGAAATTATTTCATATACATCGATATTGATGCAATATCTTAGATATTGGATGTAATTAAAATAAAAATGTATATTCCTAAGAGATTAAGAGATTCTTTTTTTTCTGGGGGTTGTGCAACCGTGCAACCTAAGGACGGGCCGCCAGTGGCTTTCACCACTAAAGTTGGTTGAGGGATATATTAAAGTAACCCCTCCTGGGTTAGGAGGATTACCTTCGCATTTTTCCTTGACGATCAAAAGTTCGTCACACTTAGTAATCAAAAGCACTCGCCTCTCAACTCCACCTCTTACAACCACCGACGTTAGTACCACCGAGGTTCTCAGAAAAAGAGTTTTGATATTCGCAAAGGATAGAAAGGGCTAACGATATTTTTTAAACCATGCGTCCCCGACATTCTGTTACGTATAAAATGTTTGTATTGGGATGATATGTATGGGGTATAGTGGTCAGACTGCTACCATCACTGGGACTGGAAATAAAATTCAAGTCGATCATTGTAGAATTTGGAGCGGGAAAAACAAGTTCTTGGAAAGTTATCTCGGAGTTCTCTCGTTTCTTCTATCTCTCATTCCATGAATGTTCCCATCATCATTCATTTCATATCTTAATAATCGCTTACTCAGTTCGACTGTTTACCCAGTTCTAGGCGTGGTTACATGAACTTGGCGTGGGATCCTAGTAAATAACACTGGATCGATACGTACGACCATTTCTCATTCTGTAAACTATTGTTTAAAGTAAAAGATCATAATACTAGAACCCAACTTCGAAAGTTTCTGATAACCCATGCTACATAGGCAGGGCCATCCCAGATTGTAATAAAAGGTCTACAAAATTGAGATTACGATACAAGGAACATGACCTGGGTCAAGGAAGCATGATTTACAGGCCGAACTCTGCCCCGTTTTTAAGTCGTAAACGATTGTAGCGAAATGTACGAGTCGACTTGCATGTGTGTCTGATATTTTCTCTTTATTAAAATCTACGTCAAAACTCTGCGTTAACGTCTGCGTTAAAATTTAAGACAAAAAATAAAAGTAAAAAATGAACTAAAAATTATAATTTTATTTTTTCGTCTTACGTTTGATGTATGACTGAGTAGTAAAAAACAATCTCTATCCAGCAGTAGTACACTTATGGGATTTTCTGTTGTTGTTTTACAAATAGCCCAGAATCGTCATCTTTGATAAGAGTATTATGTATGAAGGGCTTGGCTCTAGATATCTCTTTGCCACTTCGAGATCATGCTGAGAAATAAGATAAATGTTTCAAACCGTCGTTCTTCATCACGGATTAAAAACAAATTGTTTCAAAATTCAGCGGTATTTGTTACACCAGCATCTCAATATTTACACACAATTATAATAATCAATCTGGCGAGTACGTTAGTAGGATTATCTCAATTTCGAAGAAAACTGGCGTACAAGTTTGATCAAGTTCATTTGGTGTATAATTTGATGAAAAGTTTTCATAGTGCACTAACATATTCGGTGCGAGTAAATTTTCATCAATAAAACACGTGAACATGTAACTATCAGTATCATCGCCATCGTTCCATCTTCAAATAAAGGTATTGTGTTAATTCGGAACAAACAACATAAGAAAAAAGGTACTATATATTTATTATCATATTTATCAAGTTTTAAGCACAGCTACGAGTAAGTCACACATTCTCAATTTTGGAACGAGCAATGGTAACCAATAGCAGAATTCATCTACAGTGAATACGAAACTTTATTCATTCAAAATATTCAAAGCTAATGTGAGCATTTCAAATTCATTACCTTTGTATTGGTTCTTAGTTCGAATTTTGAAAAGCACATGCTTCAAGTTAGGAAATATAATTAATTGCAAATTTAGATTGTTTTTTCCAGTACATAATTTTATTCACTAACCACTCATTTTACCATTCCTTTAAAAAATATTCATATTTCCACTAGGTTTTGAGTTGGATTTCTTTCATATCATAAGGAGCTACCAGAGATTCAAAAGTGAACAATCATTAATAATACAGGTATTAACTAACCAAAACCAACTATCCAGAACCGAGCGCTTGATTTATATTCGAATTTGTTAACGTGGCTCCTCAAGGTCACGCGTGAAAGACGGAAGGCAAACTCCAATAGGGAGCCGTAAAAGTCGGATCTGTAATGATGTTGCAGCTTCCCATTGGAGTCTGTCTTCCCTCTCCCTTTTTCGCACTGAGAGCGGTAGCTCAGTGCATCAACTGATGTCATTGCAGCGCCTCTGACTGGGAGGTCCTAGGTTTGAGTCCTGACGGCGGCACAATTTTCGACACTAGCTTTTCGGCTAGATCGAATTCAGTCGCTGACTAGAGGAGAATTCTAGTAGCTAGCTGCTCTGATCGGTTTCTCCGGTCAACACTAGGCGAATGCCAGAGCAGTAACCTACCAAACGGGCCACGGACCGCGCGCGACCTTCCTCTTCTTTGTCCTATACTCTCCTCTTACACACACACACACACACACACACACACACACACACACACACTTATACTAACATGCACTACACTACATATTCCGGGAGACCGATCGGGAGCTTAGAGCTTGTTCCGGCAGGGGCGGTGCCCCGCTGGTGGGAGATTCCTGGTTGGGGGAAACCCCAGTAGCCGACGGTAGGTCGGCGCTGAATCTCGCCATCCAACTGAGGAAGATAATCGCCATCTCCCGAGAAAAAAAGCATGAACTACACTTACGGGAATTATGGCCAACGCCGTTGACGCGCCCGGACACACGAAAAAATCAATCAATCAATCAATCAATCAATCTCCCTTTTTCGCGCGTGTCTTGAGATGCCACCAAAAAAGTATGAAGGGAGATGTAAATCGTGCGCATGCGCGGTGCGCAGGCGACGGGGCTGTTCGCGGCGCCGCCGCTGCTGCTGTTCCTGGCGGGCCACCCGTCGGTGCCGGCGGAGACGCTGGCCACGCTGCGCTTCGTGCTGTGCGGCGCGGCGCCGCTGGCCGCCGCCGACGCCGAGCGCCTGCTCGCGCGCGCATCCCACCACATCGACCTCGTGCAAGGTACTGCGCGCCGCGCTTGGATGGTTGATACAGGGTGGTCAGTTTAACACGCAGCCCACAGCAGGGGGAGCGAATGGCACTGGCAACCATGTTTAAGCGGCTGGCGGTTTCAAGCAGGGGAACATTCGGGAAGTAAGCTTAAATCCTTCTGCCTTAATGCCACTCAAAGGATGAGAGCAGGTGACCGTCGTGGCTACGAGTGGCTTTCAGCAGGTATGGCCCAGACCACAGAAAGGACGTGGGTGATGAGTGAAGGGACTGTCGAAGAAATGCAGTCAAAGGGAGTTGTCCTAGAAGCTGTGTTGCAATTCTTTCACTTTTCTCTCAGGGTTGCGTTTTAAACTGATCATCCGGTACTTGGTTTTTTTATTGTGGCATCTAGGGTAGTATCTCCCAGATGGAATTCGGCACGACTTTTTGCGTCTTTCTTGGTCCTGTCGCAAGATGTAGTATAATAGCGCCCGTATCAAGCAGTACTGCAGATCAAGCGACTCTTGCGGCAGGACTGAGAATGAAAGCAAAACGTCGTGCCGAATTCCATGTTGGAGATACTACCCACAGATGCCACGTTAGAAAAACCCAAGTATAACACCATGGTTTTCTGGCTGCGGTGGCTCAGTGGCAGCGTTGACGTTGCTTCTGCAGCACGTTCCGGGTTTGTTTGATATAAAATTATAATTTCCTGCTGCAATGTCTCACTTGCAACATTGCCCTTGCCTCTGAAATGCGCACCGAGATTGGCTGGTTTGAACCATTGGTTTTCCGGCTGCGATAGCTCAGTTCCAACATTGCCGTTGCCTCTACAGCACGTTCCGTTTTTGGCTGATATAAAAATCATGATTTCCTGCTGCAATGTCTCAGTTACATTGCCGTTGCCTCTTCAACCCGCTCCGAGGTTGGCTGGTTTGAAACGTTGGTTTCCCGTGTGCGATAGCTCAGTGGCAGCATTGCCGCTGCAGCGTCGCTTACTAGAATGTCCTAGGTTTCAAGTCCCGACGGTGGCAGATTTTGGACATTATCTGCATGTGATTCGGACGCATTCAATCATTGACTGGAGGATAATTCAAACTGATCGGCGGCTCTGATCGCTTTTCCGTATGGTTTCATAGGTCAATACCTCTTGAATGCAGGAGGGGTACCCTAAAAAAAGGTTCTATGGGGACCGCGCGATGTTTTGCTTTTTCATCCTTGTCTTCGCTTCTCACCGACACATACACACTGATACACACGCACTTGCATGTACTATCCCATCACACATGTGGGGAAAATCTGTGGTGTGCTTAGAGTATGTCGCGACTGGGGCGATGGTCACTTGAGGAGATACCTGGAGATGAAAAAAATCGCAAGCCGTAAACCGTCTCATCCGATGGCCAAAGGCGGTAGCTGATCTCACCATCAAAAGGGACCGCCACCTTGGGAGATAACATGCATACGACAACAAGCGATCATAGATGTTGACAATCATTAAACTACGGTGTTAATGATGGTTTCAACCACATGTTTTTTCGCAAAACTATAATTAAATTTCGCAAAATTATAAAAAATATATATTTTTCAAATTCATATTTGCTTCTTAATGTCAACATACCCTTGAATATTCTGAGTTCTGATCTAATGTTTCACATTTTTTATTATTTTACACGTCTATTTATTGCTGTATCAAGTTTGCTGAAATAATTAGTTGTTTCATTATTGCCAACCATAATTTCCACAGTAAAATAACAGAACTATGATATTTAAAAAAAAAGTCTAACTAAATTTAGCTTTAAAAGGTCATCTATTAAAAAATACTAAAAACTAAAGGCAAGGGTGCAACAAAAAAAACTAATTAAAAAACATATATAAAATAAACCAAACACTTTATTTTTATTAGTATGTCAAAAACAGTTAACAGCTGTGTGTGACGTGCTATGGGGAGAAGTGAATTCCGTACGCGTATTCAAAATTCTGAGATCCCTACTTTAAGCCATATACTATTTAAATTTTGAATACAGGAAGAAAATGAGCGTTATTTGCAAGGATTGTTAACAAAATATTCACTCCAATGTAATAAAATCTGTTTTTAAGCGTAAATCAGCAATAAATTAGGTGTCTTATCCCTCATCATGTCCTTCGTCAAGGAATAATACTTCCTGCCGCAACTACGTGGAGAACGATAATTTAAATAACTAGATTTCCCACTGAATTCTAGAAGACGTGCACAGATAATGAAGTTACAGATGTCCAGAGGAAAACTAGAGGCCATCTCAGCATTTGCTCAAAGGATCAGAGAAACTAGACGAAAAACCTGATCGTAATGGGGGTCATTGACCCAGAATCTGCGGTTAACAATACTAGTTATAGGTTGTTTAGAATTATACAGTCCAAATGGTAAATAATACATGAAATATCACTGTTAAAATTAATGTTACTTTTCTTGTGATGCTAAGTATAGTCTCTAATTATATAGAAACAGTTATGTAGCAGAAACGATTTCACTTTCGATTTAAACTTTTCTATCGAATTTTAACTTTTCTATCGAATTAATGTCATCTGGCAAATTGTTGTACAATAATGTAAATGTATTGTATGTGAATTGTTTGTAATGAGCTGTTGATACTGTCACCTAATGAATGATTTCTACGTCGAATGTTATAGTACTAGACATTGGCGTTTTCTGAAAATATTTTCCCGCTCTATTGCAAGTCATTTTTAACAAAAAACACTGATTCGTAAATCAACAGACGAGGTAATGGCAAAATTCCTAGATTAATAATAAAGAATGGACGTTCCATTTAAGGTTTGACTGAATTGAGCGACCTAAACATTTTGTTTTCTTAACATCAGTCAATGGTACATTGTTCATTTTCAATGGTGTACAGACTTGTTTATTTGAAACGGAAAACTGCATTAAAACCGTTTTCCTTTCATTTACTATTAATTTGTTAATAAGGAACCAATTTGAAACCTCTGATATTGTACTATTTACGGTTTCTTTATTGCAAAGAAGGCAGTAGTGTCGTAGCGATCTCGAACCGAAGGGTCGCATTTCGATTCCCGCCTCGCCCATGGTTGTATTTGTGTTCGTCCTTTCACCCCTTATCATCACCATATCGTTTCATTTTCACAGTTACCACAACGTTAACTTCAATAGTGGTCACTAATGACCTAGATGTTGATGCGGCCTTAAATAACAACAACAAAAATGTTCGTATTATCTGCAAAGAGAACTGTTCTTCCGTTTTGAATAGTCGAGGGCATATCGTTTACGTATAGTAGGAAGAGAATAGGGTCTTAAATCAATCCCTGGGTGACTCCACGGGCAATTGGCAGAGTCGGAAAGGCGTCTACATAGTGTTCCATCATTCCAGTGAGGTATTTCTATTCTGTTAGATCGTTGTTTAAGGTACGTACATAACCAATCTAAGGCAATACCACGGATTCAATATGAAGGTAATTTTAAAAGTAAAATGTCAAAATCAGTGAAGTCAAAAGCTTTTGAGAGATCTAAAAATAATCCAATAGGTGCTTCGTTTTGATCCAGTGATGAGGCGACATCTTTAAGAAAAGAAAATATGGCTGTTTCCGTAAATTTTGATTTTCTAAATCCGTGTTGGCAATCTGAAAGCTCTAATATTTTTGAAAAAACTGACAGGAGAGAAATCCGCCGATAATTTTGAATTTAATTTTTTGTTGCCTTTTTGAAGAGCGGTTTAATCTTATCTTTTTTTTAAAATGTCTGGAAAAGTTACGGTGCGTTAGGATGCATTAAATATGTGAGTTAACGGGTGTATAATGGCAGGTGCACAGGTTTTTAACAAAGAATCCGTAAATTCCTCGAAACCGGCCGAATATTTATTTTTTAGTTTACCGATTGTTTGCCGATTGAGAATTTCATAGGAAGAAGTTTCGGTAACGTACATAGTGTCTAAACGTTTTGGGGAAATGTCTGATATTGAATTTATTTCAGTACAAAAATTATTAAAACCATATTAATAAAAGAAATTTGATTTAACCCCAAATATTGTTAACAAAAATGTCAGATCTGTTTTTATTTTTAAAAAATACTTTTTGTACCCTTATATTACCCTTTTATACGCACGGATTCGGAGATGTAGTTGGGAGTACGAGACATCTTAAACGCACTTCCCCGAAATTAAAAGAAGTCTTATTTAATTTTATCTAATATCCACGCTCTGTAAATTTGTCAATTTTTTAAAAAAAGATCTGTTTTGGTGTATGTTCGCACCGATTAAACACACAATGATAGCAACTGTTTTTTTTTACTTGAACATTCGTCGCCATGGATCGACACAAAACGACCTGACTCATTTATTTGTTGATAATGCCTCTTCCTGGCTTATTGAACCTTTCTGGCCCCGATTAAAATGGAACATGGTGGGATCCATTGAATTGCAAAAAGTTGATTTACATTTTTGCATGCGCATGAGTGATATGGCACACTAGTGACATGGTTTACCATATCTCCCTCTGAGTGCGTAAATATGTACTAGACACAATTGTGTGAAACCTTCAAAAGTGAAACTTGTTCCGTTAAACACGCTTATTTGAACAGGTTAAATTAGGCATTAGGGGACACCTTCGAGATACGGTTGAATGAGAGATAAGCAAAGTCTGTTAAAATGTCAAATGTTCCGAACGTCTGTGGGTATTTTTAATGTACAAAATACACCGTCAAAATACGTTTCAACGTTAATTTTTCGGTAACTGGCTTAGAGGTTTCTACTTAATATGTATTAACCTTATAATTGTCACATTGACCTCGCTTGTGAAGTAAACTTGTACTAACTTCTTCGCATATATACATAAGGTTTTAAGAGTCTTTTACTAGTCTTTTAACGATACTACATAGGGTATTGAGGTTGTCTTACTCAAAGGCCCAGAATATTATCGCTAAGTTCATTATTCCTGTTCGCTGCAGTTGCTTCTTTCTTTGGTTCTGCATTCTGATGTCATCGAGTTTTTAGGTCACAACATTTAGAATTAGTATTACTTACACACTTCATGATCTACATAAATATCATTCAGATATTTCCCTCAAATCGTCTGTTAAATAAAAAAAATGATATTTAGTACAGAAGGAATATTACACACGAAGTGCTAACAATAATAATTGTATTTATCATAACTTTTTTTTAAATATAACGTTAAACTTGTAAATCAAACGGGTGTATGATCTCCATCCACTTTATGGGTGGTAAGTTTTTTGATCTCTTCCTTTCTTTCGAGTTTTTATTTTTCTTCACCGCCATAGCCTTTTTATGTCCCTGTACTCGTAGTAAAAGATGCCTCGATAATAAACCACAATGAATCATTAGCAGTTTAACGAGTAAGATAAGTACGTATTAATGTATTTATAATAATGCTGTTAAGTACTACTGTCAACAATGACTATCCTTCCCAGGATGATGGCTTCCATATGGTTTTGGTTTCTGCTTTCAAGATGATTGACATTTACGGGCACGTCAACTGCTTTGGTCATTAGTTCCTTTAGTGAAGTTAATGTTTTTAGGCCTGAAAGTTGCAGTGGTCTTCTCCCGCTGGATGGCAGGATCCGGCTTGCGGGGAAATCTCATTCCAGGTATCTTCACCGGCGGTGTATCGCCCCACCCGGGACAAATTCAAACCTCCCGATATATGGGGTAGTGTAGCGCATGAAAGTAGTAGGTGTAAGTAAAAGGAAAGTATAGGTCAAGGAATAGGAAGGGAAGATCGCGTGCGGTTCGGGACCCGTTTATTAGGATATCGCTCCGGTATTCACCTGGTATGGATCGGAGAAACCATGAAAAACTACCGATCTGAGCTGCCGGTCTTTAGAATTCCCCTCCAGACAGCGGCCGAATTCGACCTAGCTCTCTAGCTGGAATCGAAAATTCGCCACTGTAGGGACTCGAACCCTACCCTCCTGGACATAGATGCTGTAGAAACAACGGCAATCCTGGCTTTGAGGTAATTAGCAAATTAGTAATTATTGAATATAATGAAAAAATAAAACTTCTTCCAATGATTTCCAGGAGTTGAATGACCAATTAGGTAACATAACCAAGTCATCATTACTCCATTAAATTCTCAAATACTCATCTGACCGAATATCTCTGGCTCTGATAAGACATGAAAGATGAAACGTGAATCTATTGACCCAGACACCCCTTGTCAAATATGTGAAAAATTCAACACACCCCTTGTCAAATATGTGATTAGACTGTACTTTTAAGTGATGTTTGAAAACCCGAACGGTATCACCTTTTGTAAAAGATATCAACAGCCAAATATAAGGGATCAATACTTGTAATGACACTTGTACAAATGAAGGATGAAATAAGAAAAAAACAGTAAAAGTGGAAACAGGCGAGTCAAAATATACACTTTGGAATCTCGAATTTGGTGAGAAAAGAACACAAAATGTTATCAACTTCAACAACTTATCAAGGTCCAAGTGGCACACAGTGACTTTCCAAATCTGAATCCAACTCCAAGAGGCGTATTTTAAAAGGACCTTCGTGAAAAATTTTGTGAATAGCCTGATACGAACGGGACATGCAAAAGGATCCTGATTAATGCCCGGTAAAATCAAATCCTCCGTCAATCTCAGACGCGATCAGATTTAATAATCTCTCAGGGAGAGAACGATCCGAATAATTGAAAAACTGACTGAAAACTTATCAATCCCTGGCGGCAAATTGAGAGAAAAAACAAATTGGACCAGTGGACAAGTTTCCAGAGCCTGGATGTAGGACAACGATATATAACAACTATAACGAAACAAACTTATTGAGGTTTGAGTAGCCAAGCATTTGTTCGTAGAGAGGTGACGCAAAAATGAATAGAGTTTAAGATGTCGAAATTTGAAGACTTCGGTCTTGGAATAAACGAGGTTCCATTTATTACTTGTACGCGTAATATTACTACTTTCATTCCTGTGTGTCTGTGGTGCATAAAACTGATAGATGCATCAAAGCAATTGTGAATTTCTTGTGTAATTTTAGTTTAAGCCGTATGTTTTTTATTCCTTTATTGAAGTTAACTAGATGCACGATAGATTAAAGTAATATAAATTCTATTCGTAAATTCAATAATACATTCTGACGGTAAAGGTAGGAAAGAACCCCAGACATTGAGACGATGGCGGAGATGGTGGCAGTTATATCATACAAGTAAGTATACAATATTCTTAGCCGCTTGTTGGTTATCTTAATTTACAGCTTGCCCTCCCCTTCTTATATGTTACTACCCTGTATTAATATGGATTCATTGGTTAGGCGGAAGAGCAAACCCTATGGCGTGAGACTCGCCATTAATATTACTATTAATACTATTATAATAATATTATAATTATATTATCACTATCACATTTTAACTTGTTTCCACTCGTGCATCTCGGTTACCATGAACAAGAGATACACGTTCCAACTGTCATAATCAGCACTGGATCAACCATCAATGCTCAGAAACTTCCCCACTATGTTACATGTGTCTAGTATGACAATCTTCTGCAGCTGGGTGTTATTATCATCATCATCATCATCATCTTTTAGACACGGAAATCCAGGTTTGGGGAAATCCAGCCCCACATCTGCCCAACTGTTCGTCAGTATCTTTGTAATATTTCTGCATCAAGCAATTTTGGCTAAAAAGGGTGGTAAAACTTTTAGAGTTTCAGTCTTATCGTTGTGAAATGAATAAATAGAATAATTAGTATTTATTATGTATGTACGTAATGAATTTGAATGACCAATAATCTTACACCGAAAGTGTCTTTAGTAATAGAGTAGAGACGTGCAACAGTAAAATTGCTGCAGAACAAATCCACACAGTAGTTACCCAAAGAGTAGCACGTATTTGACTCAAGAACAACATATAAATACACTCGTATGCAGGCAAATAAATATTTTAAGAAAATGGTTTTCACAAATACCACAATACCGTGGCGTAATATAAATACAGAACAACAGATCTATACACACCAAGAATTTTAAAAAAAGATGCAGTTTCGTAACGCAGCACGTGAATAGAAAATATATGATGACTGCCCACCTCTTCTTTGGAACCTTGCTCTCGCGTGATATCCACAGTGTCGTAAGCAGTGATGCACTGAGTATGAGAATTCTGCTGGTTCAATCAGTGAGAACATGGGGGGAAAACAATAAAATATTTGTATTTTACAGTCTAAATCAAAACTGTTTAATGCTTTTTGTATTTTCCCTATTTTCTATCGAAGACATAGACACTTCTCACGTGGTAGGGGGTTGCATAATTTTCTTTCAATTTCTGAACACACTGGAAATAAGTAATACAGATGAAATTAAAAAAAACAAACTAAAACTGAATATGCTTGAAAATATTCAGGGGAGCGTCCCTGTCTCCCCACCAGAGCCACTCCAATGGTTTCAATTAAAAGAAAAGGTTTATGTGGAGAATCGTGAGGATATATTTATAATACGAAGTCTAGATCAACATTACGACTTATCAATGAAATACAAATGTTGGAGAACGCGGTCTGAAGCACCGGGAGCGGTAGCTCAGTGCATCAACTGATGTCACTGCAGCGGCTCTGACCGGGAGGTCCTAGGTTCGATTCCTGACAGCAGCAGGATTTTCAACACTAACACTTCAGCTAGGTCTGGAGGAGAAGTCTAACGGCCGGCTGCTCTGATTGGTAGTTTTCCGTGTTTCTCCAATCAACACCAGGCGAATGCCGGAGCATAACCTAACAAACGGGCCACGAACCGCGCGCGATCTTTCTTTCCTTGTCCTATCCTCTCCCCTTACACACACTTACACTAACATGCACTATACGACCACATATTCCGGGAGACCGATCGGGAGCTTAGAGCTTGTCCCGGCAGGGGGATGCCCCGTTGGCGGGAGAGTCCTGGTTAGGGGAAAACCCCACTAGTCGGCGGTAGGTCGGCGCCGGATCTCGCCATCCAGCGGGGTAAGATCACCGCCATCTCCCAAGAAAAAAATGCACTACATTTACGGGACTAATGATCAAACCAGTTGACGCGTCCAGAAACACCAAAAAAAATCAATTAATCAATGAATCAATCAATTGGTCTGAAGCGAGTGTGTGCGTGCCCAGGGTACGGCATGACGGAGGCGTCGCCGGTGCTGACGCAGGGCCGCAAGGGCTTCATGGCGGCGGTGGGCCAGCCGGTGCCGGCCACCGAAGCCGTCGTCATCAACATGGACACCCTCTCGTCCGTGCCGCACGGCCAGGAGGGCGAGCTCTGCTTCCGCGGGCCGCAGGTCAGTGCGCGCACCCTCGCCCCCGACAAATCCAGAGCGAAGAGTGGTGAAAAAGAAAGAATTATTCGGCTGCTCCCTGCCAAAACAGTAATCAACATTCTTTCCAAAAATGCGATGTACTTACTATCGCGTATACTATTGTCGTACAGTGGGCTATTGCACAGTGTGCAACTTTTTAACCAGACGTTTTGTGAATACCTTTAGTATGTTCAATGATTTCTCTAGCTTAAAATACAGTATATCAGCAAAAAAATATTGAAAATGCATTTTCTCAAAATAATTGGTTTTTCAGTTATTACGTTTTGGCAGACAGCAGCCGAAGAGTCTCGAACCGAACTTCTGTAAATACTTAATTGATTGAAGAGGTTTTGACATCTTTTGTGGTGTGATTTTTTTTTCAGCCATTGAAACGGGAAAATGGAAAGTTGCATCAGAGAAAAGTATTGCGTTGATGTTTTTCCATGTACTTATGTGATTTTTAGTTTTGAGGAATAAGATCAAAAAAATTATTCGTTATAAATAGTACATATATTCAAAATTAAGGAACGGAATTAAATATATGTAGAAATGTGGGATGTAAGCGTTACTTATAACACCGAACATTTGTAAATCTGTAGGATTTTGTAATTTAGGAAGGTCACGGAAGACACTTTTATTGTTATTTTCTGAAGTATTTAAAATAATTGATGATTAACATATTTTAGAAAATAGATTTCATGTCATTTTTACAATTGCTTTTTGAACATAAATGGGAGTTTAGAAGAAACAAAACCATTTTTGGCACATATTATGTATCTTCGATTGAAACCACGATTAATAGAAAAGCATAAAACACAATATTAACTTATCTTCTTGTAAACTTTTTCGAAATCTGCAATTAAATCTCCCAGAAGTTTGAAAACGTCCCTAATTGATACAATGGCACTCGCGGGAACAAAAAGGAGGAAATCGAAAGAATTATGGGTGACCTCGTTTAATCACCATACACCTTCATCCTTTATCTTCTTCTTCTTTTTAAAAGGTCTAAGATTTGTTCCTTTCCAAGAATTATAAGGAGTATTTCCATCTTCTCCTTCGTCTGCGAGCTTCTCTTCTTCCCGTCGGCCTTTCATCTCTAGCAATTCTCACGATTTTTTCACCTTTATGTACAGTACCCCTCGAAAAAATTTACCGGCGAAATTCTAACTTCGCCACCGCGCCAACGAACTTGGACACCCCGCGGCCAGGGGGTACTGTACTGTACTGTATTGTATTTTAGAATTTAACCCCTGAAGTTTTTGCGAGGGCTTCTGTACCATCTTAATCTCCTAAATAAATGGGGAAAATTTCTAACCTTGTAACACGGTTTGTTTGGTTTGCGCGAACATGCTCTTAAAAGATGCCTCTGTCCCCCAGCTGATGAACGGCTACTGGCAGCGGCCTGAAGACACCGCGTCGACGCTGGCGGCCGGCGGCTGGCTGCGCACGGGGGACGTGGGCCGTCTGGACGAGAACGGCGACTTCCTCATCGTGGACCGCGCCAAGGAGCTCATCAAGGTCAAAGGATTCCAGGTGGGGCAAGCATAGGCGAACACATCTCCTGTAGTGCGCCAAATAACCACACAGGAACAGCGATATTCATGGTGGACAAGCAGCGAGAGGAATTTTTAAAGTTGGACAGACAGTATTCGATTAGACTCTAGTTGAAGTATTCATTTTGAAACATGTTTTGTTTCTTATCTGAAGCACAATAATTTATCATAAGAAGCTGGCTGCTCTGATCGGTTATGAGAGCTCATCTTGGCATCATCGTTGGCTGAGGGCGTTTTCCCTAATTTCTCCCATCAACATCAGTTAGATGCCGGAAAACTAACAAACAAAAACCAAACGGGCTACGGACCGCGCGAGATCTTTCCTTCCTCATCCGTGTCCTCCTCCTACCATTCACATGCATCCTGTATTCACTACACTGACACACATGCAGGAAGACCGGTCGGAAGTTCAGAGCTTGCTCCTGCTGGGACGATGCCACATTGGGGGAGATACCTGAATATTTTGTGGGTCCTTGATACCGAAAAATCGACTGACGACAAAATGTCAGTCTGTGGTAAACGTCTGTCCGTCTGTGGTAAACGCTAGCGCCTACACCGTTCAGCCAATTTACTCCAATACTGATATTCCCTGGTCGATTTGAATGAACGTGAGGTTTTGAGAGTTTCAAACGGATATTTTGATTTTTGAAAGTACTTTACATGAAGCCTGAAAATATCTTCTACATTTTCTCAAAAATACTTTTAGACACTTGACATACGAATGCAGAGAGTTTATCCATTCCCTCACATCGTAACGTTTAATGACTCAGTTCCCAGACGATAAGTCTGGAGTGAGACATGGTGTGTCTCTGTGTGAGTGTGTATGAAATCTTTTCTTATTTTTTTAGTGAGGGAGGTTTCTAAATCCCGAAAATAAAATTGCATTCAAATTAATTACAGAAAAGAAACTGGAATCGATATATTACGATTGCCTAATTTACTAGTACTTAAGCTTTGGTCGATATGGTAATATTTATATACGTGGTAGTATTTTACATCTAGTTAAGTCAAATTCGAAATCCACGGAAGGCATTTCAAATATTTTGTAAATTATGGGACATATTTGATACATATGACTAAAATGGAATTCTTTGATTTTTTTATGTTCACTTCTTTCAGAAAATGATACATATTAAAAGGAATAATTTTATGTTTTATTACATTCGTTTAGGTTTGATTATTTTGTTTTATTATAGTCGTACTCGTCGTTAGTTGCAGATATTATTTGTACGTGTTAGTGATAACGGTTGCCACGATGAGAAATCAACATAATGCGTGATTCAGTTTCGAAACATTCATGAATGACGCAAATCGTCACAAAGATGCAAATGCTTCTCTTATTTTCAAAGTCACAATATTTTAATCTTCATTTAAAATTCCTTTTAACTAGTGTTATCACTATCAGTTGGAAGCTCATATTCGTATAAAATCTCACCAGCTCTCTTCTAAAAGGTGACGGAATAATCATTCTTGAAGACTTCGCGCAATTTCACTGCCGGGGAGAATTTTTGAATGAAATCTATGGTGGAAAGAAATATAGTACATACCAAGAAGTTTGCTTAATACTCGTACGCTCATGTATTGCTAGTAGCATTCGTACCTCCTTCAGTTTAGAAAATAAGTTGCCGATCTGGTAGACTTGTTCAAAAATGTTGACAGTAGTACACATTTATTAAAATATGTATAATTAAATATTTTATTGTTTCACCAATAATTTTATTATATTCGTACAAATGAAACATTTAAACGGAGAATTACCTAATTTAGAGTTCACGTAAGCAGGTCGAACTATAAATAGTTTTTTTCTTTCTTTTTTTCCATCCCTTCCTATTTCGTTCCCGAGGTACCGGAACACCGTTCTGGCACGTACCGCCAGAAATCTAGCCCTGCATATTAGTGTCGAATCCTGAACATTATTTCAAGTACACTGCACTTTATGGAAGCTACCTCTACTAATGTTTTTTTTTTATTTTTTATTTTGAGCTTCTCTGAAATCCCAACACTATGAAATTCCGTCCTTAATAATTGTTGTATAAGACAATTACACAAACCACTAACTTCTAAATCATGAACACACGCCATTTTCACAAAAAAATGAGAGAAGCGTAACTTAAAACGACCAGAGAAGGACTGTTCCCCGCAATATTTTGCGGTGCACACGCGCATCCTCCCCTCTCCACGCCCTTGAAATATGATGAGCCACAGGTTATCACGGCCGGCATGCGGTGCCTTCGTCTGCGCCGAGCGAATTCTCTGGGAAGCATTTAGAACGGTTTAAAACTTCTCACTCTAACGTACTTCATAGCGCTTACGGATGCGAAAGACTCACTGGCTCTCGGTAGTAAAACCGAGTTATTTTTTCGCATCTGTTTTAATGCTTTCAAAATCTCATTTTAGAGGATTGTCAGACTTATTAAAAATTCCTTATACACTTCGAATTACTAGATATACCGGCGGTATACGCTGTGTATCGGAGAATTCGCCTCTGCTGGTTTACTCGTATGGAGAATGCTGATGCCTGTGTGTGTGTGCCCGGCAGGTGGCGCCCGCGGAGCTGGAGGCGCTGCTGCGGCAGCACGGGGCCGTGGCGGAGGCGGCGGTGGTGGGGCTGCCGGACGCGCGCGCGGGCGAGCTGCCCTGCGCGTACGTGGTGCCGCGCGCGCCGCCGGCCGACGCGGCCGCCGGCGCCGCCCTGCGCGCCGCCCTCGCCGCCCACGTGGCGCAGCAGGTGGCGCGCCACAAGCACCTGGCCGGCGGCGTGCGCCTCGTCGCAGACATCCCCAAGAACGCCTCGGGCAAGATCCTGCGGCGCCGCCTGCGCGACGAACCGCCGCCCGAGATCGCCACGTAGGGAGGACGCGTCCACGGCTTGGTGGGGACGCCCAGCGGCTAGGCGGAGGCCCATGAGTGCGATGTCTGATCTGTTGTATACTCCGATTTAAATGGAGTGGCACTTCAAGGTCACGAGCCGGAAGGAGAGGAGAGCATTTTCATCCAATCGGGAGTTTCAATACCAAACATTTACGTCGTATCGAAGCTCACGATTGGTTAACCGGTGACTCTCTCTCATGGTCGGTACAATTAGTGACCTTCAAGTGCCACTCTTTAAATTGGTGTATAGTGAAGTTTTAGACTTCCGCGGCCGAGATCTAGAGTGTCTGGGAGGCACATTAGCATTCTTTCCGTTGTTGGAATCTCGAGAAAATCAAGAACCGTTATTGGTTAGAATATGCAGGGGTAAACAAAATCCACGAGTATTATCTGCTGCCCGAGGCGTGAAAAATGTGAATTTATTTGCAACTAGCTCCACATGACCCCGCCACCTACCATTTTTAATGTCAAGATCGTAGGCACGTAATGCTACTCAATTACGTTGATGACAATCTACTTTTAATTTCAAATTGACTTGCTATCACTCATGCACTTTCATGTTGACTGCGAGGCTCTGTCCTTCAGCCTCCGCAATATTTATAAAACAAAGCCGTGTTTCAAACGAATGTTATGCTAACATTGTTTTAGAATAAGGTTATCTCGTGATCACTCGCAAATTTTCTAGTTGAACGGGTCCGGGCTTCGATCTCTGCAATTTACATAATACATTCTTGAATATGTGCAACGCATAATTTCCCAGGCATATTTATGGCAAAAATTGCATAAAAACACGATCCAGACGTGTCCAAACTAGCGAACTCGAAAACATCACGCTAGGACGATGTAAGAAAGCCACTACTTCGGTTCCCAGAATCTATGTTGAGATTATAGTAATCTGAACGCGCCTGCGATTGTAATGTTAGTCGTAGGTGGGAGCAAATAACGGAGCTAATTTTTTTCGAGGTTCCGAACAAGATCTGGCTCTCCCATTGCAATCTTCTTCAGAGCAAATGTGTGGACTCCCGGACTCTCAAGATTGGGAGAAATGGAAAACTGGCTCCATTGCCTACGTTCTCCGTCCAGTATTGTCGACATCTCTTGTAATCTCTAGTGGACAAAGGTAATTTTTCTACATGAAATTATCAAAATATGTCTCAAGGCAATAGTTTATGCTCTTTGTTCTAACTCACTTAACACTCATTTTTTGACATTTTTGTCGAGCACTCTCCCAGAATTATCATTTCGTCCTCCAGACCCCAGTGTGTCACAAATTCCGAATAAGGTTTCGGTAAAGACCTTCGGCCAGCTATCACGCGACGAACTGCCATGGGAATTTTCCATCTTGCAGGAGTGGCGGATTGCGAGAATCCGGCAAATCGGCGACCACTAGTTAGAACGTCTGCCAGTGTTGTCCGTTCAAAAATGTCAATACGTCTTTTGCGCGAAACATTGTTTCAACTTATTCTACGATTCATCATTTTCCGTTCCTTCATTTCATCTCTCATTGGTACGCATAATTTTCTTTCGCAAATTCAACATTCCATCCTTTGCGTTTGTGTACTTCTCGAGATGGCCTCGTAAGGTGTACAATTAAACTTCAGCTGTAGATCATCACCGAGAACCTCAAAGAGAATGACAGCTCACGACTCGTTGCGTCCTGTCGATTTTCTCTGTTTAAGGATGACATCTCGTGAAAAATATCAAATATAAGATAGTGTTCCAAGTTTCATCATTCTATTTTATATCATTTCTACTTTCTCTTTGTAACAACCACTCATTACATTTTCGTTTGTATACATGCACCCCTCTCTTTCCACACTTCCTTGTCAGCCTCAACCATTCCATCATTCCACTCTGCCAGTCTGTATGTCACTTACGCTGACAACGGTCCAATGCACCACCGCCATTCTACGCCGTTAATACCCCTATTATACACTGCCGGACCTTGCCCTTTCGGTGACAACTTACGTCAGAGAACTGACGTTTATTGGTTTCCAGTATATGGAATTTGTGATGGTCGATATTTTAATGATTGTAAGGCAGTTTTCCCCCTTTCAGCTATTCTATTTTATTATTAACTCATATGTCACTTCTCATTCCTTCATCATTTAATTTTTTCAACATATCATGATTCAGATACGACTATCGCAATAACCCATTTCCCGTAAAATGACAAAGCGACATGCCTAAACGAGACAATGTATTGCTAAATAACAAATGCACGATAGAATTTCAAGGGATTTAACGTATTCGTGGGACAAGTAAGAGAAGGAACCATTTCACTAGACTACAATAGCCGTTGCACAAAGTGCAATAAGTAACATTATGCACATAGTAATATTAGATATTAGTTTTCATTCATTTTGTAGCATTATGTCCACTACGCTCTTAGTAAATCTTATCTGGAAACCGGCAGTTATGACAAAGGAAATTATGAAAAATTTGTTACTTTATGTTTTATTTACTAATTTTTATTTACCATGTTGAAGAGCACAATGATTTGTTAAAACACAACAGCGTCAAGCTGTTTTTATAGGAAGATATTGTGTGTGTAATCTAATTAATGTAAATATGTTTGCACCATTATGAGAGAAATGTACAAAGGTGGTTGATAATAATGAGTGTTCAATTATGAAGATTGAAAGTGGGACCAAGTGTGAATTGTGTATATTTGCGCACCGCGAAACTTAGTGACAAAAAGCCTTATTCTTGTTTGCAAAGGTGTTATCACAACATAATTCATTCAAATTTATGCACATCAATTAATGACCGTACTGTATAGAAATACCTAATGGTATGTTTAAATTAGTAAATATATGGACACGTTAAATGACAAAAAAATATAGGACAAGCGTTTCTGAATTTTAATACAAAATGTAGAATGAATTTGCTATTTTAAAGTTAAGTAGTCTTTAATTAAGCATAAATCAATAAGGAACGCGTGAGAAGGAAAATTGAATTTTAAATAGTAGTGTGTTTTTCAAACACCTTTTGTAATAAATATATTGCAGAAATTTCATTTATGAAAATGTTTTTAACTGCAACAAGTCATTTATTATACAGTAAACTATACTCTAAAGAATCTATCTCTGTTCTTTCTTTAATTGGATGCTTTTCTTTGCTGAAAGTGCTGATTTTTGGATTAAAGGAACCAATAAACACATTTTTTTGTTTTTTGCATTTTATAATAAATGACAGTTGCAAGCTGTTTATTGTTTTACCTATAGAACCACAATAATATCTCTGCATGGTGATAAATGGTGATGTATTTGTTTGTCTTTAAAATACAATATTTTTGTATTTTATTACAACATTGTTTTCTTTCATTTCTTTCTCTTCTACAGTTTCCTGGAACTGATATCCTATGTTAACACTGATTTGGTTCTCCTCGTAATTACTTGCAGAACAGAAAAAAGTTTTCACGTGACGTCTTACAATCTTGCCTTTAAAAAAAGTCACACACTCGAATGCCCGGCAACTTCTCGTGGAGAAAGAACATTACGTTAAAAGAAAATAGACGTTAGTGTAGATCAGCTCCTGGACTTTACCCTTTACGTAAAAAGGTATAGTTTTGATGTCATCAGGGCGCGATTAAAGATGCTACGAAAGTGATTTCGAGCATATTAGTCAGCTTAAGACTCCTTAAACGTACAAATTCATTACAATAGTAAACCGCGATATTTAAATACATTTCTAGATGGCTGCCACTATTTCTTTTATTTTTTAAAATTATTTCTACGACAAAAACAGTTAAAAACTGCGTGGCGTGCTACGGCGAGAAATGAATTCTGTGTCATTTCAGAAGCATCGGCACTGGTCAAATGAAATGGGAGGCAATTGCCTACTCAAATTCATTTATAAATTCAATTTAATGATGGTTTAGTTCAATGTCCTTCACTTACACTTAGTTTATACAAATCATTCTGATTACTTTTTCTCTGAATATACTTTCGTGATCACATAGAATTTACGGCCTTAGACGACACAACCCAACTTATTTTTGTTTCGATAAAAATTGAAATTCTGATTTTTGTTAAAAATCATTACTCTTCATATAAGTTAAAAATATCGTAATTAATGTTCAGCTGCCTCATTTACAAACTTTCTACTCTTTTTTTGTTTGATGAATGCATATTATTAATATTTTAAGGCTTTTTAAACACTTGGTCATACAGCTACTACTGTTATTGTTGTAACTGTAGGGGGAACTCACTCATAAAATCACACGAAACCACTAAAAAACTCAATCACACGAAAACGAACACGAAAGGACGACACGAACGGACATAAACATCCATGCCCGAGGCGGAATTCGAAAACGTGGCCCTTCAGCCTTAGCGACCTTGGCTATTCAGGCCGGCTATTAATATTTTTACTTGCTGTAAAAAAAATATTTGTTTGTTATTCATATAAATAAATATGTACTTATGTTCACCCGAGCGAAATAACGAATTAACATTTATGCGTTTTGATTTTAGCATTTTTATTATTTAACTATTTTAATAAATGAAAAATAGAAATAAAAAATATAATCGTACACTTTACATTTACAAAAGTTGAGTATGTCTTTAAAATTAAACTGAGTAAATTTTCTTGATCACATTTTTAGTGAAACTGACTTCCCACGATTTTAAATGAGCCCTCAGACACTACTCTAGGTAGACTGGAGACGTCAAATTTGTTACCAAGGGTTTGAGGCATCCTTACTCCTCGACAGATTGTTTGGAATGAGAACCCAATTTCAAGATTCACTCGATCCCCAGTATTTCAAAAGAGCCCTCAACCACCTCTGTAAGTCAAGCCTACTCTACACAGTGACCAGTGGCAGTATAATATTTTTAACATCTTCTGGTAGTGCAAGGATAATTTCTCCTTTCTCCGTAAACGAGAACATTACCGTCTAGGAAAGTTTTGTAGTTTGAGAAGTGATTGTACAGCGCGCAACTAAGATGATGCTCTATGACCTCCCTTCGGTTTATTAGTTCAGCCGCTGTTCAATCTCGCGATCAAATTTTCAATCTCTCCACCAAGGCGCAGCCCCTAAAAGCTTTCTTCCCGCGCGGCCACCCACTATTAAGAGCGTACTTTCACCAACCTCTCACAAGTCGCTCTCTGTGCATGCCAGCACGCTGCTGCACTTCGAAAAATCCAACAAAAGGGCAATAAAAACATTTACAGTGTCTTCCACGCAAACCGCCGTTCTCACGGGCCCACGCCCGCCAAGAACATTGACCGCCGCTTCTCGGCGCCGCCAGCTGGGGTTTAAGCCCTCATTAGCCTAGGGCTGGACCACCCCGGCGCGCGGGGCCCTTCACTCACCCCATCGCTCGCTACCTGACAAGCGACCAAGAAATGTGTACAAATATTTCTGGGAATCGCTTCGGGCCTCCCTCGCAAATATAAGCCCGTTAATGTATCTCGCCGACAAAGAGAGCTTCAGGTGCACTGCCGGCGCGCCGCCCCGCTCCTTGGCCACCTGCAAGCCAGATGCCTCAATTCCCGTGGGATGGAAATCTCAAATACAAACGGGCCGCCATCGCGGGCACCCCACGTGCCACCGCCTTTGCTTCCGATCGCCGCCAATGTCACGTGACACTCCTCTCCCCAGGCCCGAAGGCGCATCACGAATAGGGAGCCGATCGCGGGCACTTCAAACTTTCCCGCCTTACCATAGGCCCAAGTCATAGCCACGTGACTCTCCCCTCCACGGCCTCAATCACACCCGCAATATAATAAATACTGCGACTTCGCTCCCACATAAGAGAACAGACTAAACAGAACCGAGAATGAATTGACAGAATGACAGAATGAGCACAATCGACAGAGACAATCGACAGAGGAGAATCAACAGAACTTCTCAAACTACACTGCTCCGAACTTGTTAAACTGACTGAGCAGCAAAACTCATCAAGGTCGGCTGTTCCTGCTTCGCCTATCAAGGCGATTAGTACGGCCAAATCAAGCCTGCCTCAAATTCGTGCCACTCGCGGGCCGCAGCCGCCACCTGGCCGAATTCACGGCAAACTCCACCACCAGCTCCGGTCATCTGAGTCCGCGCCCATGCCAGTTCGCACCACCGAACTTCCTGGAGCCTATCTCAGCCCGGACAGCGACACACTCATCCGAGTGATTTGGGTTGGTGTCTTCCTTGCTACAAACTGTAAGCTAAACCCAAGTGTACTTCAAGAAAGAAGAGCAGTCAGTAACTTTATAAAGTTTCAATGGTCCTCCGGCTTTTTATAAACCAAAACCAGTTGTATTCATAATTATTATGCAATTGAATTTATATTCATTCTCATTGCATATTGTCTATCATTCCCCTAAAGGCAAACAATCCCCTGAAACCCGTTCTGATCCCCGTATGTAGTCGCACTCGCAGCACGGCACCTCCCAGTGCTGCATCTGCTACAGCCGCTACATTTTGTGCAATGGTATGTCATACATACTTATTTCTAAATTCAGGGACGTGGGCTCTCTGCACTCTCTTTACAACAATTACGCAAATTAAGCTTTCAAAATATTATATAATCTCAAATCTAATAAACAAGAAATTTACAAAACACAAGAACACAATTAACCCTCTTGTTAAACACTTAAATTAGTACACACACATCTATCAAAATTCTACATGGTATTCAATTACAAAAAGTCTATGTAACCTTTGGATACAATTACTTAATCCATAAAAAACAACACAGTTCTGTGTCCTTCACTAATTTTTGAATTCTTAAATTGAATTTATTATACTTGCACTCATCTTTCTGAGCCAATGATAACACTTTTAAAGGAAAAAGAACACAGTTATCTGAATCTCTGGATTTGACAATCCATAACCTCATATATAATCTCTATACACTCTTCACAATTACAATTTCTCATACTTCAATAAAAGCTGTGCACTCCTTTTTCTCAAAATCACATTCATAAATTTGAATAACACTCTTGATGTTTATTCTTTAACCTCTCTGCATTCACACTTTACTTATAATAACGTTGCCTAGTTGTTTTATTCTCTCACAGCATCTGTGATAACTAACTTCATGGATAAGGAGAGGGATATTTTCAATCTTCCAATTATGTCCTATCTAGTAAAACACTTGAATACATTCGTTGAACTGACGAAAGTCCTGAATAGCTGAAATTTCGAATGGAAACGGCCTTACTTGTATGCCAGCAGGAGGAGAAATCTGATGTGTTCTGCCCACTGAATTTCCCTTAATCTTCTTCATACCTGTTATTGAAATTTCAATTTGTACTTATTCCGTCCGCATCAGCCCTTGAATGATGATGATACTGAGACGTCGCTTTACGGTTTCATTAGCACCCATACACTAAATAAGTACGCTACGAACTGAAAGAAATTGAGAACAAACATGTACATGAGTTCCTATTTCTCCTCCCGATGCCAGCACACATTCATTACCTCGCCGCGCAACGTATGCTAAACTTTACTCGTAGTCTGTTTCGTAATAAATTCCTCTCAATTAATTAATACATATTAATGAAAATCTAATTACTTTCTTTTATTTGGAGTGGTGAGTTTTGCTTTTCGATATATGTAGTCGACCCTGTGATATAGGCTCATTAGAGAACGTCTCGTAGCTTGTCCATCCACTCAAGTCCCCAGCCTTCGCTAAAAAGAAAGCTGGCGTTCGTCGGAAGGGACTCGCACCGGCCTCCCCCGTAGCGATCTCTACCTGCCAACTTCCTTAGGCCTCATTCACAATGCAAACTTAAACGTAACGTAAGCCGTAAACTTATGCAGTAAACTTTTCACGTAAAAACGAGCATTCACAATGGCAATCGTAAGCTGGAACGTAGGTTTTGCCTGAACCAATCAGAATCCAACATATTGATCGATTCGTTTCTAGCATTTTTTTCGACTCTCCTATCGATTTCGCCTTTTGCATTTGCAAGCAGCTGTTGCGCCCCTAACTATTGAGGTTATATGCGAGCAGTGAGCTTTAAATTGTGTACCGCAAATATATTTAACACCACGTTCAGATTTTGTCATCGAGAGAGATGTGGGCGTGCATCTTGTGCTGTTGCAAGCTTCTGCACCTTCCTTCTCGCGGATTTTGTTGTGCATTTTGTTTTTGTCATGCTGCTCTCTGATTGGTCTTCGGTAGAATTTCGACGTAAACTTAAACGTAGAAGCTTGGAGCTTGCGAGCTCTTTAAGTTTACGTCTCACGTCTACGTTTACGTCAAGGCATTGTGAAATGATCGCTTTATAACCCATTTCTAGGTTTTGCGGCTACGTTACGGTTACGTTTAAGTTTGCATTGTGAATGAGGCCTTTCTGCCTCTGTTGCGTAGAGCGCACACTCCAAATTGAGTGGACGCTCGCAGCGGTAAATGTGACTCGTTTTCTTCACTAAGGAAAACGGGTGGTCACAACTCTTCACGATCAACAACAGTTGTCACTTTCACAGTTTTTCTATATTCTTTCAATAACATTGCGACGGACGCATCGCGCGACAGTCCCTCTGTCATGCCAATTTGCTCCTCGGCGCAGGTGCCTTCCCGCACATTTCGTCATATCCAGTATCTAAGGCATCCCTCCCCACTTTCGCACCACAAAGAGATTCGCAGGCGTACAAAGGCATACTCCCCGGGCCTCCTCCGCGAGCCGCTTCTTCAGGCGGGAGATGCCCTTTCCACCACCCGCCTATTTCTTAATCCCCGGCAATCGCCGGATTGAGTTCGAAGACACATTAGAAGTCAGTGACACTTCGTTTGTTAGTTCCTGAAAGAAGGCGCCATAAAATAATCAGCGAGACAGCAGTCACCGCCTTGCCTTCTCGAGATCATATGCGAAGTCTCCGTTCCATTACTTCCTAAATGTAGAAAATTACTTCGAATTCGTTGTGTAGCAGAATTCCTTTTGTAGGTCCTTGATACCGACAAAAATTGTTTTCGGTAAAACGACAGTGTTCGTGTTTGTGAACAATCTGGCGTAATCCGTTAGCACGATTTTCTCAAACATTAATATTCCCAAGCGATTTACTGGCTTTGATGGTATAGTGACGGGTATCATACCGGGGTAATTATCTCAAGTTCGCGGAGGTAAATAGCCCTCCCGTAAAATCAGGGGATTTTAGGGAGCCAAAGATTTTTGCAGTCGCCACCTTGCCTTCTCCGAGATCATGTGCCCATGATCGCATAAAGGCGACCAATTGAAAACATAGCAAAATAGCTCGCTAAGGCAAGGGATTTCTTAGACCCAAGCCAATCGACGGAAAAGATTAGTAGAAGGTTCCAGACGCCTAATGATCGAACCAATCAGAGGCAAAGCATCACGCACGTGACAGAGCACAGAAATTTTCAAATGGGGTGGGGAGAAGAAAGCGAGGGAGCAACAGAGGATCTAGGAAAGGGAACACTGGAGCTGGGTACTTGAGAAAGAACAGTTAAGATGACTTGAAGGAGATGTCTTGAGCAGAGCACTTGAGAGGGAACACTTGAGATGACGACTTTATAGAGGACACTTGTTCTGAGAACTTGGTTGGACAAAAAGTGAGAGTCATACTGTATAGAACGAGGTGGAGAGAGTAAGTCTTCATTAGACGAGACTTAAGCAACTTATGGCGGAGTCAACTATCTACGGGCGTGTGACTGACCAGTACCTGCCGATCTAAGCAATCCGACTATCCATCACTCACTCAATCGGAATTAATTCCGTGTGGTGAATGAGTCGGACCGGCACTCTAAAAGCAATTAAAAAGATGAGCGAACGCAGAATGGTGGCGTCTGAGGCCTTGTCTTGCGCACCGACATCGTGATTCGTCGTGTCGAGCATGGGCGCGGGTGGCTGCTGATATCCCGGGTATGCAACGGGAGCACGCGATCCTCCCTACGAGGCCACTTCAGCCATGCTTCATCGTGACTCCACAGCCGGAATTGGCCTGTAAAGGCCCGCGTGCGTGCAATCCCACCAAAGTGAGGTAACACGATCATCGCCACCATTATTTTTGTGTATTTGCCCATCTCCATTTATGAATGATCTTGGCTGTCCGGGTGACGCCGCGTCGAAGGCTGTGTTGCCGACGTTTCGACCATCTTTTCGTGGTCTTCCTCAGGGCTGGTCTGCAGACCACCCGTCACCCGGACAGCCAAGATCATTCACGTGACTCCGGCCGCGGAAGCCTACGATTTCATCTCCATTTATGTTAAACATCGGTTCTGGACTGGAGACTGTTAAGTGAAATAGTAACTTTAAATTGTACTTAAGACCTTTCTATTTGTCAATAAACGTGTTCTCGCCACTTAGACGGGTTACACTTCATAAAATTCCATCTCTATGTATTATTCAACTATCTACTAAACAACTTCCCTTCTATCGAAAGCACCTCAATCCTTGAGTTCTCAATGCCGGAGCAGGATGGCAGGTAAGATGTACGCTTGGCACCCACTAAAAAAATGTAGTGTGTGTGCCTTGTCACCCATCAATTACTGGCGCACTCCGTGTTGTGACGTAATCCCCCTTCTGTTGTGGTTACTCATCGGGGCATTACAACATTTGACATTCCTTTTCCGTTTGATTTCTTCGAAAATTATGATTTTTGGTAGCCGTTGGTCATCATTTCGCTTTGTTTAAAATATCTCTGGATTTAACAAGATTCACTTAAAAGTTTTCTTTAGTATCCGAACAGTCACTAGAGCATGTTTTTTATCACAACAAAAGGGAATTAAAGGATGCCCCAAGAGTGAAAATTGTCACCCTTAATATTGTTTCCTCAGATACTTTTATTTTTTCTCATTGAAATTAATTAATTCTCATATTACCCTTTAGTACCGTAAATTATTATTGCACCTACAAATCAAATCAAAATAAATACTTTTTGTTAACGAATTTAATTTTTGATGACTTTTTATCTTTTTCGCAACAGCTCATAACATGAATTACTTTCTTGCATACTACTTACGTAGTATAGAGTAATATTACTTTCTCATATTGCAATGCTGGGGCAAAAATCGGCGATTTTTCGACGGAAAAACTCCTATTGTAGCATGAATTGTAGGGTCCTGGTGCCAAAAGAGTGGTTCAATCTTGTTCCAATATGTAGAAAATTACTTTCTAAATGTAGAAAATTTCTTCGAATTCGTTGTGTAGTCAGAATTCACGTTTTGTAGGTCCTTGATACCGAAAAAAATGTTTTCGGCAAAACGTCAGTCTGTTGGTGTTTGTGAACAATCTAGCGGCTAATCCGTTAAAACGATTTTCTCTAAAATTAATATTCTCCAAGCGATTTACTGGCTTTGATGGTATAGTGCCGGGTATCATACCGGGGTAATTATCTCAAGTTCGCGGAGGTAAATAGCCCTCCCGTAAAAGTCAGGGGATTTTTGAGGAGCGAAAAATCAGCGGCATGCATGTGGACGCTTGTTGGCATATAAAACAGATCCCAGGAACGGCACTTGGCCGATCCTGGTAAAATTAAATCCTCTAGCAATTTAGCACCAATCAGAGTTTCGATTTGAATTACTGGATAAGATTTCGGATATTGTATCTTGGCTTGGGCTATCTGATATTCAAATCAAAACGTCAAAATTGGCGCACCAGCGCCCCGAGCGAAAGCAATGGCCAACTACCCTAGGTGTACTTTATACTTGATCAGGATAAGTCAAATAAGAAGGTGCTAGGGTATTCTAGACACTAGCCTACGCACTAAAGTGTAGTGTAGTGTAGACACTAAAAGAAGAAGAAGAAGAATCGATCTGGTTGATGATGGTGCTCTTTTTTTAATTTTTTTTTTATTTTTTTTGCAACCAGAGCATTGAAGGTAAAGGTTTATCCTAATGAAATATGTCCTTCAGACACAAATGTTTAAATTAGGGCATCCAGAAATGCAGAATTTTTCAAAAATATGAGCAGTTTTTGCGTAATTTTGCGTTTTAAGCAATATAGAAGAAATTATTTTTTCAAAAATTGTTCCCTATTTTTTCTTCATTTTTTTTTCAAATAGAGCAAAGTACAGCTATAAAATTAGCTTATGTCTCATTTTCGGTGAATTCTCTGTATTTTCGAACATTTCAAATCTCAACATTGATAAAAAATTGTTACTTAATGGAATTTCTTCTTTAAAATTAGATATTTAAATAAGATTGTGAACTTTAAAAAATGCATCCTTCTGCGAATTTTTGAGAAGTTTTGAGATGACCACAATTAATGGCAAAATCGTGACAGGGCAGTTTGATATTCTCAGAATCACTTCTAATTGTTAGGGGAATTTTTTGGCTGTAATGAACGCAGTTTTGAATTGTCGAATTTCTGTTGATTTATTAGCTTCAAAAGGATAAGTTTTCGCATCTAAAACGCTACGATCGGTAATGAGATTTGCAAGTGATGACTGAGATATGTTAATAGGAACAGAAATTCCCGTATTAAAATTTTACCTAACCCTTATTAAAACGAGAAAATTAGTGTTGTTGTAGCACCACTAGTTATTTATCTTCTTTAATAAGGTAATCTGAAAAGAATTCCAGAAATCTTGCATTTCTTTCGGGATTGGGACCAAGAATGTCATGTTAAGGTGAGGCATTTAATGAGCTGTAGGAAAGACGTTAAACAGTACAATCAACAATGTGATTGTAATAATATTTATTTCCCCAGAAATGAATAAGATTTTCCTAACACAATGAATGGCTGTGTCAGGTAATGAACATTTGAGTTATGTTTATAACTTAATTATATTTTTAACCCTTTAGAAAGAATAGAACAATGTTAATTTTTTTAACTCTAGGGAACAAAGTAAACTCCAGAATGATAAAATAAGTGTAGTAAAAAGTGTGAAAAATTAATTATGCTCGGCAAAATAAAAATCCAAATAAATGTCGAATATTTACATTACGTCCACATTGTGAATCATCAGTACTGTTGTCGATCAAGCGAGATCAGGAATATCTGACTGCCATTAAAAAAGTTTTGGATATTCGGTTCTCCAAACGCGTTATACAAATCAGTCTTTTTGAATTACAAGCACGATTTGCACTGTTTGGGATAAAAATAAGGACTGGGATCAATGTGCCATTTGTTTAACTCAACTTTACCGGAGAAAGCGGAAATAAATTTGATTTTCATGACAAGAGTGCAACGCCAAACGTGCTGAAACATTCACACTTCAAATTTATGTAACAGATACTGTCTCATTTAGAACTTGGATACTGCTTACGGACTCATTAGCAAATAAGAAAGGTGACTTCATTTAACGTGCCATGTGTTTACCCTATCCTATCATTGCCTGGAGCATTTTTGGAACATTTATTCAGAAGGCAACGAAAAAATGGTCAATAAGTTAGCCACCGAGTCATCAACCGGACAGCTGATGCAATCATCATTAGTTCAATTTACAAGTGGGGTAACCTAAGGTGCCGGCTTTCTAGTTCATTTAATGACATACCAAATCAAAGTGATCTTGAGGTGAAAGTACAATGTAGCTTAAAACGAGGGATCAAATAAAAAATGTAGCAGCAGATGTGTAAAGGAATTACTCTAAGAAGTGACCACTTGGACAAGTCGGGAAACAAATGAACGTCTTGTAGGGCAATGGCATTGCAAGAGACAGTGATGAATCCATTTACAAATGAGCTAACTGTAAACGAACGCATATATGAATTGGGTGTACGGGCAAAACCTGCGGTTATGTTGCCAGCAGTAGCTGTCAAAGCTGTCCGTTCTTATAGTAATCTCTGTATGATCGCCCGCAGCTGCGCGAGGCCGGTAGCTCGTATTCCTTGGTGTAACTACGCGCGGGGGGCGTGACAATCCGGAAGCGGTTGCGCGGCGACGCCTTCCGGTGCGCGTCGGGCGGCGGCGGTCGCGGAGCAGAGGTGAGTAGTACATGGGCGACTCCACGCATCCCACACGTCGACGAATAGCGAGCGACTGCTCCCGTGTCCTGAAAAGTGGGGTTGTCGAGCGCCTAACATTCGGTTTTAACCTCATCTGTAACGTGTCTTTTGGACTATTAAAGAAAGAAAGCATTTGCCGCATGCCTACTCGGAGTTGGAAGAACAGTATCTCGCTATTCTTCTCCAAGGCCTCCTGCTGGGGTATCCTGAGGGCGGATGGGGTGGGGGAGAGGAATCTGGGGCAACTTGCTGCAGGCCCCGACTTCAGTGAGGCGTCGATGTTGTTTTTTCAAAACAAAAAAGGATTTACTTGTAATTCAAATTAACCGCTATGAGTTATTTCTGTTGCATGGAGAGATGAATTCTATACATGTACTGGGGAAGAACTTTTGTTTGAAATAAAGGACTCCCTCATGGATCTACTGCGCCAGCCTCTTGTTTTCTGTGAGCGATCCTGGCCTCCTGTAGCCTACATAATAGAGCAACTAGCCTACCTAAGCATTGCAATTCAAAATAAACACTAGAATAGACATACTTAATTATACTTTAATTATATAGAAATGATTTAGATGATACAGACATTAGAATAGTATAATGATGTATTCACAAGCGTACAAATTTTGAAGAAATTTGAAATGTAAATATTTTTAGTACATTTTTGTAAGAATTAACTTATCGACAAATGACGTAACACTTGTCATCTTGTCTATTTTAACAATTAGAACAAAATTTTCCGTTTACATTGTTAAGTAATTAAGTTTCCGTATAAAATTGAGTTTTCATGGAAAAGACTCAATTTTGCAACCAACGCATGCAATGAAGAGAGAATAGAGAAAAAAGAGAAGAAGAAAGAAAACTCAAGAGAAGAAAACTCAATTTTATAACCAACGCATTTTGAGACAAAGTGCCTCCGTACTAAATGATCCAACATGCTGTTCACGAGGGAATTCCCGATGTGGTTCACGCCTCTGCCCTCGCTGCGTCACTCACGTTGTATAATAAATCTCTCTTATAAAGGAATTTCTTTTAAGAGGAGTACAATTAAACTGTGTCCTGCACTTCCACTACCACACCTATTACAACCAATCTTCACTTGAATAAGATATGATGTATTATGTGCAATGTCTTATCTCTGTTACAGGTCACTATCAGAATCGTAAATTTCATATATTGTTTTTATAAATAAAAGCATTATTTTACTATCAGATATTTTTTATATATTTGCGAAGTCATATACATTCAAAAAAGTAACTATTGAATTTCCAATTTGGCAAAATAAAAAAAGTTCAAAATTTCCATTTTATAAATTACAATTAACTATTATTTAAAAGTACAATACCTAATCAATTTAATATTTATCTTTCCGATTATAAGCGCACATATAACACAAGTCAATATAGAAACAAAAGCAAATACAAGGGTGAGAGGGCTGCTATTCTCCATTTCAACCTCCTTGCCTTCCATTGATGGCGAGGATGATCATGAGGGATGAATAATGATTTGATGACAGACTATGGACGGGATGAGCCAGTCATCAGGCAGAAGTCGCTAAGACATGAGTGCATTGACGAGCTCGCTTCGGCGGATGGCGGGTTCGCGTAGGCCTGAAGTTCTGTGTAGTGGCACGATTGATTTTCAAATAGCAAGTATCACTAAATAAAGAACTTGTCGTTCCCGTCCCATTCCTCGTCCTGGTTAGGAGTGATAGGGAGATTTTTTTGCCAGCGGCCTAGGGAGTAATGCGTTGCGAACGGGTCTGTGGACAACGACGTTCTGGCCTCCTGATCGCCATCTTTCATCCCCAACTCTAGTTCCAAATGTATCTACGGGCCGTTGGGTTAATAGAAGGCTGTGTACGAACAAAACCACTTGGGATCCATCGACCTCAGCAATGTGAAGGAGTGGGAGGGTGATGCATGAGCTTCAGGGTGTCAAAGGGCAGAGATAGAACTGAGTGGGAGGGACGTCCTTATATCATAATGGATGACATTAAGCTCAATAATGATTATTGATGGGATGATGCATAAATTTTGATACGTGGCAGTATAATCCAACCATGCCAAACTTTCACGGTGAAAACACCTTCTGCAACCCTGCACCCAAAACAGCAAATTTTGGCTCCACGAATTTTGTGCTGTGGCACTTTTGGTACTGCAATTTCAAAGTGAGTAATTAGATACTCGTAGGTACGTAACTTCTCGGATGTCTCAGAGCAACAACTTTGACGCTGCAACATCTCTGATCGGGAAGTCTAGGGTTCGAGTCCCGATGTTGGTAAATTTTTAATATCTGTTTTCTCCGATCAATGGCCCCCGAATGTCGGAGCAGTACCCTAACAAACGGGCCAAAGACAGCGAGTGATCTTTTCTTCATCTTTGTTTACTCTCCCTATTAAACATGACTTTCAACTAACATCCACTGCATTATCACACACGTCAGGAGGCCCGTCAGGCGATTAGATGTGTCTCGGTTGAGATGGTACACCGCAGGTGGGAGAATTTGACCTAGAATGTCCTACATGAAAATATCGTAGATTTTGTTTATATGGAATTAAATTTATACCAGTGGCCTGCAACAGCAAAAAATGTTGAACAAAATTACTCTAAATTATTTTACAAAACGGCCACTGCTCAATAACAATACATGAAATATTTTCCTACAAAACTGCAAAAAAACTCAATATTTTACCGTAAACGTTCTTCATAAATAGTGCAACATAATACAGTAAATATTTGGTGCAACAGATCTTTACATAATGATATCAAAACAGTTGCCGTTTTATAAGGTAACGCATGAATATTTAATGGTAGGCGGTCTCTTCCTTGAATATTCAATATCACCTCAAATATTTACATTTTTCAGTCAAAATCGTAACTATTTTTTGTTTTTAGACTTTTCCTGGTACCTTGGGTATTTAACAAAACACACACCTCTCATATGGACAGAGGCGCATATGTTGCTTTCAATAACTGTACGATTAAGTAACACACCACACACGCGCGCGCGCACACACACACATATATATATATATGTGTGTGTGTGTGTACCCACCCCATGTTCCCTATTTTTCCATTTCCATATTAAGCCTGTTATTATCTTTGTCTTCAAAACCCTCATATCCTCCGTCACTTGTTCTATGTCTGTAACTGATAACAACTGTAACTGTAACTGATAACAATACAGTGCACCCGTATCAATGCAAACTATTCTTATTTAACACTTCTACCGAGCAGAGAGGTACACTCGCGTAATTCAATCCCTCAGAATATCAAGTCATTAGTTTAATTGCAGTTGCAGATTTTTTAATTGGTTATTTAAGGTCTCATCAACATCTAGGTCATTGGAGACCACTTTTAACGGTATGATAACAATGAAGTTTAACCGATATGGTGTTGATAAGGGGTTAAAGGACGAACACAAATACAACCATGCCCGAGGAGAGATCGAACCCGCGACCCTTCGGTCACTACGACACTACTGACTTAGCGATCTCGGCCACCGAGCCGACAGTTGCAGATTTTACAGGCTCTGAACAGGTGGGGTAGAATCGAGAAGCGTCGATCCAACAAAAATGTAATGTAATGTTGAAGAAGATTCCGAGTAGAATATGGTGTGAGGAAAGTTTTTTTAGGCCTTTGGCTTCAAAATTTTAGTTTTTAAGGTCCTAAATCGCTTTGCGTAGGAGTTATTTAACGATATAGATTCGAAAAACCGTCCTAGTGTTGCAGGTTGCATTTGACACACATATTTAGATACGTTGTTTTAAACAAATTCTTCATATTTTTTTGTCATAGTGCAAGTCGTCACGCCACGAAAGAATATGGGAGACGATAATGGTTGGTATATTGTGTGTATAAATACGTGTGTGTGTGTGTGTGTGTATCTCTCTCTCTCTCTCTCTCTCTCTCTCTATATATATATATATATATATATATATATATATATATATATATATATATATATATATATATATATATATATAGATATAGATATAGATATAGATATAGATATAGATATAGATATAGATATAGATATAGATATAGATATAGATATAGATATAGATATAGATGTAGATGTAGATGTAGATGTAGATATATAGATATAGATGTAGATATATAGATATAGATATAGATATAGATATAGATATAGATATAGATATAGATATAGATATAGATATAGATGTAGATATATATACCCACTACATACTGAATGTTTTGGAAGTGCGGTAACGAAGTGGGCGTGGCAGGTGCTGGGGAGGCGCGCGTGAGGCGCGAGGGCGATGGCGCTGCTGGCCGACGTGGTGGCGGCGCTGGGCGCCCTGCTGCCCCAGCGCACGCTCTCCGCGCCGCCCTCCGCCAGCAGCTCCAGCAGCGCGTCCAGCGCTTCCGTCAGCGTCACCGGCCCCGCCCCCGCGCCCGCCCCTGCCCCCGCCCCCGCCGCAGCCACTTTCGTCGCCGCCGCCGCCGAACAGCTCTCCAGCGCCCGCAAGAGACATGAGTTGGACCTGCTCGCGCAGGTACACCCCGGGATATTGCTGGGGAACCTCTTCAGGGCACCACAAACCGTCACACTACAGCACATACCGTAATTCCGTTTTTGGTCAATTTTACGCACGAAGGAACCAGTGGTTCAACGTGATGGCATAGACTATCTTCTACTAGTTGGTTCCCCTTTCTGATTAGTCTTTGCACCATCCTCTCGCCGGCTACTTGTTTTTTCCATTTTCGAAAAATCAAGGATTTTATCGAAAATGAGACCTGCACAATTCTCTTACAAGTCCTTTGTTCTTTTCAACAAAAAAAAAAAATTAATAAAAGAATTTTGAGTAATTTTTTTGAAAATTTTGGAAATGTCAGAGGGGCTTTATGTAAAAGTAGTCCCCAAAATTAAAATATCGGTTTCACATTCCAAGGGCCGCGACATTAGCTAGTGCGATTGAGGAATAGGCCGATGGAGGAAATCGGCTGAACGTTTTATGCGTTAGCGTTGGGCACAGACGGACGGACAGACTCGTTTAGCCGTCAATCGATTTTTCGGTATGAAAAACGCACAAAACTACGATTCTAACGACACCACGTATTAGATTTGTTCTATATTCAGCAACTAGACACTTTCTCGTTACCAGTACCAGGCAATAAGAGTTTCTGTGTCGAAAATTCGCCGTTTTCCGGTGCACAATTACAATGCTTTCTCTTCTTACGTTAGTGCGAGAAAGTAAACTAGTTGTGCTGCGGAATGGCACAGACTTTCTCGAAGTAAAGTTTTCTAATTTCCTTGGTGTGGACTGGTTTTACGGTCTTGCCCATCCTCTTGCCAGCTGCCATCCATCGCCAACAAAATTACATTTGAAATTTTCTCAATTTTTTGGTTCCCTAATATTAGAACCAAAATATTACTTTAAGAATATTAAAGAAGTGTAAAACCACGTCCTAAATAGCAAACTTTCATTGAAAAATTTAGAGCTGTTTTTAATCTTTAATGAAGATTTTTAAGCTTTTTATGAAGAGGAGGAAGAAATATCATGTTGGGAATAAGAAGAAGACCACTGAAAACACTGTATTTTCCAGGTTCATAAGAAAATCTTCTGTTTCTTTCTCTTCTTTATCAGTTTTGAGATAAGCTGGTCAAAACAACTCATTTCATCCTCAGCAACAGCAGTTTCTGAAGGAACGGTTTTGCCGTTGAGGATTCGCATAGTCATCATATGAAAGCCGCCCTATCTCAGAAAACCTTTCGTGTTACAGAAAATCTAAACACATTTTTGGAATCAAGGCATAACAGTAAATGTTATGTACTTTCTTTTCCGGTGATTTTTCATTATTGATCTGTGTTATCAGAGTTGTCATCTGTCCTCGTTTCGGGGGACATATCCTCCTTTTTTAATATTGACCTCCCTCCTTTATTAAATTGGTTGTCCTCCTTTTTGTCCTGTTGAATTGAAAATAATACTGGCATAATTTTAAAACAATTTAATTCATTAAAGGGACCTCACGTCTTGAATATCTACATATTTTTCAAATAAATGGCCTGCATTATAGATCATTAGACTTATTGTGATATAAAACTTATTTAACGCTGATTGTTTAGTGGATAACGAAGGCGAGTGTGAGAGCGTAGTTCTCCAATCGAAAGCTTTCATTTTTAATGACGCATAGTCTGATATGAATTTTAAAGACTATTAATGGTTTGAAAGTATTGAGTACATTGTCTATACATCGTGTAGTATAAACATGTAAAATGTCCTCTTTTTCATTGAAATGTCCTCCTTTTTGCGGTAAAATGTCCTCCGCTGGGAAACAAAATGTCTGGTAACCCTGGTGTCATTAATGAAAACCGTGGCCCTTGGTGCGTGTTCCATGTGGGTAGCTGCGCGCGGCGATGGAGACGATCCTGTGCGACTACTCGCAGCCCTGCTCCCGCGGCCGCTGCGCCGCGCGCCTCGTGTCGGCCGCGCGCGCGCGCCTCCCGCCCCTGCGCACGCCCACCGCCGTCGCGACGCGCGTCGCGGCGCAGCGCCCGCCGCCACCGCAGCCGCCCGCGAACCCGCCCCCGCTGCCGCCGTCGGCCCACCCTCCCAAGCCGCCGCCCACCATCACCGTCAAGCTGCGGTGCGACAGGCTGCGTTGTCTAGCGAGCTTTAATAATAGACAGTTTGTGCTCCCTCGAACGTTAATGCACGATCGATTTTCTGCGCATGCGCAGTTCAAGTTTCGCATCACTTGTGCATCTGCGCATGCGCAGAAGATCGATAGTTCCGTACGCTATGGCATGGACAAACTCTCTAGTTTGTGCACCCTCGAACGTTAAAGCACTATCGATCTTCTGCGCATGCGCAGTTTATGTTTCGCTTCACTTTTGAGCATCTGCGCATGAGCAGAAGATCGATAGTCGATTCGCTAAGGTGGGCACAAATCTCTAATATTAGTAACTAGCAGACACGGAAATGCTTCGCTACTGAATATATTACCTTCACACGCTACTGGACACATGATTGTTAATCACGTTTACACTTTGTTGAGTACACTCAAAAATCACAGAACTTCGTTTTCCGTCCGGGCGCTGCATGATAGCTTTGATGATGAACGCTACGCGATCGAAAAGTTTTTACTTTTACATATATATATTTGATACCAGACAACACCTTTTCATTACTTCAAGATTTCAGAGCTCAAGAAACCGTGCACCGATTACACTTCTCGGCATAGGACGACACACGTTTGTAAGTGTTTTTTTACGTTATATAAAATAACAATAAAACTTTTTAACTTGGTAAATCATAATTTTTTCGTTTTTCTTGACAGTCCTTTGACTTTCAGCTTAATTGTATGAGAGGTGGTGTGTCTTAGTTTTTCAAAAAGCGAATGCATTCGCCCTGAAGTAGTTCGTAATAAGGTGACCTCAACGTTGACAACAAAGTCGATCAGGCAGCGTCTCCGGGACAGATAGAATTCCATAGAACCCGACCACAGTAATTGATAAAATGGTTGGAAATAGCAGTTGAGTGTAAAATTATATTTTATTTCTCTCGTGAATTTAGCACTCCTGTCTTTTTGGTTACCTAATGTGCTAAATTGGTTTGTTAATAATTTTTTGCCTCCTTTACTAATAAGAATGCATTGCGGTTTAGCTCATTGGTTAGCATGCTCGCTTTCCTCGACGCGATCCCGGATTCGATTCCCGGCCGAGGCAAGATTATAATGGGCATTTTCCTTGCAATTTCCCAGTATATGTTGCTGTGTGACGAAAATAAAACTTACTTCTCAGGTTGAGAAGACCAGAACACAGCGTGGGGATCTGTTCGTGCTAACCACATTAACCCATGGTCGCGAATCCGGAATGCTGCTGGTAGGCCATGGCCCATACGGAAGTTGTCGTGCCAAGAGCAGACAGATACTATACTTGGATTTCTGTAATCTGGCGGATGACTGCTGATCAACTGTTACAGTTTCGTCCAATCGAAAACTTAAACGTCACAACAGTGACGTCATCATGGTATTTTAGCTGTCGATTGTATTCATTGATTGATTTTTAAATGTTTCCGGTCGCGTCAACTGTTTTGATCATTAGTCCCGTTAGTGTAGTGCACGTTTCTTCTCGGAAGATGGCGGTGATCTTCCCCTGCAAGATGGCGAGATCCGGCGCCGGCCTACCGTCGGCTAGTGGGTACTAGTGGGGTTTCCCCCTTACCAGGACTCTCCCACCAGCGGAGCACCGCCCCAGCCGGGACAAGCTCTGAGCTCCCGACCGCTCTCCCGGAATATGTGGTAGTTTAGTGCATGTTAGTGTGTGTGTGTGTGTGTGTGTGTGTGTGTGTGTGTGTGTGTGTGTGTGTGTAAAGAGAGAGGATAGGACAAGGAAAAGGAAGGACAGATCACGCGCGATCCGTGGCCTGTTTGGTAGGGTTCTGCTCCGGCATTCGCCAGGTGTTGATCGGAGAAACCACAGAAAACTACCGATCAGAGCAGCCGGCCGCTAGAATTCTCCTCCAGACAGCGGCTGAATTCGAGCTAGCTAAAACGATAGTGTCGAAAATCTTGCCGCCATCAGGACTCGAACCTAGAACCTCCCGGTCAGAGGCAATGCAGTGTCTCAATTGGATGACACCATAACAGCTGATGAAGAGTCATCGGGCAGGTTAGAAAAAAAAGAAGTATAATTAGAAAGCGGAAAGCGTGCTCTGTTGACGAAGGATGTGTGCGTGGACAGGAGGCACCGTCGGCCGCCGCTCACCTCGTGCAGTTCGCACCGCCACCGCCAGAGCTCGTCGCGCAACTTCCACTCCAACGTGCCTGCGACCGTGCCCGAGCCGCGCCCGTCCGGCGGCTCCCTGACGCCCTTCTGGTCACTCCTCGGCGCCGCCGTGGCCGGTACACGCAACACACTTTAAAAGGAATTGTCGACAAGAGTTTGGTCAAAGAGAAGATTTTTGTGGTACTTTTCATTAACGAAGTAACATCTTTTTTCCACCTATCATCAAATAAAACATAGAGTGATGGGATAGGGAGGGAGTAAATTGGCCGGTAGGCGTAACACACTTTGATAAGAATTGTCGACAAGAGTTTGGTCAAAGAGAAGATTTTTGTGGTACTTTTCATTAACGAAGTAACATATTTTTTCCACCTACCATCAAATAAAACATAGAGTGATGGGATAGGGAGGGGGTAAATTGGCCGGTAGGCGTAACACACTTTGATAAGAATTGTCGACAAGAGTTTGGTCAAAGAGAAGATTTTTGTGGTACTTTTCATTAACGAAGTAACATATTTTTTCCACCTACCATCAAATAAAACATAGAGTGATGGGATAGGGAGGGGGTAAATTGGCCGGTAGGCGTAACACACTTTGATAAGAATTGTCGACAAGAGTTTGGTCAAAGAGAAGATTTTTGTGGTACTTTTCATTAACGAAGTAACATATTTTTTCCACCTACCATCAAATAAAACATAGAGTGATGGGATAGGGAGGGGGTAAATTGGCCGGTAGGCGTAACACACTTTGATAAGAATTGTCGACAAGAGTTTGGTCAAAGAGAAGATTTTTGTGGTACTTTTCATTAACGAAGTAACATATTTTTTCCACCTACCATCAAATAAAACAGAGTGATGGGATAGGGAGGGGGTAAATTGGCCGGTAGGCGTAACACACTTTGATAAGAATTGTCGACAAGAGTTTGGTCAAATAGAAGATTTTTATGGTACATTTCATTAACAAAGTAACATCTTTTTTCCACCTATCATCAAATAAAACATAGAGTGATGGAGGTAAATTGACTGGTAAGGGGGTAAATAGAGGGAGGGGGTACATTGACCGGTAGGCGTAACACACTTTGATAAGAATTGTCGACAAGAGTTTAGTCAAATAGAAATTTTTGTGGTAGTTGTCATTAACAAAGTAACATCTTCTTTCCACCTAACGTCAAAATAAAACGTACAGTGATAGGATGGAAAGCGGGCTAAATTGACTTGTAGGCACAACACATTTTTATAGGAATTGTGGACAAGAGTTTGGTCAAGTAGAAGAATTGTGTGGTGTGTACACTTTTTATTTACAAAGTTGCATCTTTTTTCCACCTATCACCAAATAAATCAGAGTGGTGGGGTGGAGAGCGGGTTAAATTGGACGGGCCTAACGATCCACTACTGTATATTAGTGTACACTGAAGATTTTTACATTTTTGACATTTACGAGACGCATCCAGAAAGTAAGTTTCCATAAGTTGTCAACAAAAAGAATAGACAACTTCATGAAATAATTTTCTTGTTGCAGATACAGCACACGTTGCACTTTTTTTCAACATAATAATTTCCATGATAGTGAGATTAAGATTTCTATCCCTATGTCGTAGAAGTTTGCCGCTTGGGATAGGTGACAGTGACATCACTGATACGCGTCACTACAATACGAGTGGGGGCTGCCAGGAAAGGAATTTCTCGGGTTGTAAGAAAAGACTAGCGTACCCGCGCGAGAACTCTCGCATGTTAAACCCCACCCTCTTCCCTATTTTTCCATTTTCATATTAAGCTTGTATCTTTTCCTTCAAGACCCTCTTATCCTCCGTCACTACACCCTTGCCAATACAAACTATTCTTATTTAACAGTATTATCGAGCAGAGAGGTACACCCGTATAATTCAATCGCGTATACTATAAAGTAATTAGTTTAATTTCTCGTAAGTTCCAGATTCTTCAGGTTCTGAACAGATGGGATAGAATCGAGAAGCGTCGAACCAGGAAAAATGTAATAGAATGTTCAAGATCCCATTCTGTAGATTACAATGCCGTGAACGTTTCATTAATGCCTTCGGCTTCACATTTTAGTTGTTAAGGTCCTATAACGCTTCGTTTAGGAGTTATATAACGATATAAATAAAAAACGAACAAGTGTTGCGGGTTGCATTTGACATGAATATTTATATGCATTTTCAAAACAAATCCTTCATATTTTTAAAGTCAATGTGCAATTTCTCACTTCTCCGAGAAGTTATATTTCTTTAGAGGCCTCATTTATAAAGATTGGTTGCGTGTGAGAGTTGCAAAATGTGTGTATACAGCTGAAATAATAAAGACGATGAAAATCGCCGGAGGCTATATGCGGATTGTACGGTGGATGGTCAAATACGTCCCAACGGAACTGCTACACAAGGTCTGAGTCGAGCCGTGTGTGACCTAGTATTATCATGCAGGTTGATTGTTCTGAATGGCGTTTCTCAAATTCTTCTGTGGTGCGTAGTAACGTTCAGCGTTTACCGTTCCTCTTCTGGCCACAAACATGAAAAGCAGAATGCCCTTTCTGTACCGGGGGACCATGCACAACACGTTGCGTGTCGATAAAGCCTGCTTGAATTTGGTCTTAGTGCTAGATCCAGTGTGACCCCAGATCATTGACTATTGTTTGGTGTCTAAGGAAAGTATGCACTCCACGCCTGTGACATCCCAATTTAGAAACAGATCCTATGCACTTTGTTTTGTGTACATTTGATAGTTTCGTCGGCACCCACCTCGCACACACTTTCTAAACATTGCCCATTTTGTCGACTTGAGAATTCCCTGCACCAACCACGCACCATCTGCGGTTCGTGATGCTCGTTTCGTTCACCTGACACAGTTGATAGCTTTCGGTCTGTGTCATGATAATACGCATCGCAAGCGGCGGAGGATGGAATTAGGGCCGCTGTCTTCTTTCGCTATCCTCGTACTACTTTGAGGAATCAGATAGTGCTACCGTGCCCATTCGATTGCCTCGGTATTACGATCTTTACCCATGCGCAGTAGTCTTTCCAAATATATGGCTGGCTTCCAAATATATTAGCCGTGATGAAAACGTATTTTCTGAATGTGCTTCGTAAAAAGAGATGACTATTTCCCCAATGAATATTTCCTCAAGAAGTAATAAAAGCTTGGTAATTCATGGAGTGGGGAGAGGGAACTAAAGGATCGGCGTAACGGCCAATTACCTTAGATTATGAAAAACGGAAGAATTGTTCGGTTTGGGAAGTATTCTTCTATCTAAAAAGTCGAATTTATTTTTCCACCAATTGCATACAAGTAAATCACTTAGGGTTGGTGAGTGATAGGGTGAGGGCGGAAACAGTGTGACCGGCCTTACGACGTGACACGGAAAACGGAAGAATTTTATTTTGGGCACTTTGATTTCAATCATATGAGCTAGGAGAACGTACAGATGGGGTGCGAGTAAAACGGTCTGAAGACAGATCACAGTGTCCTGTCCTGTAAGTAGGTTGAAGAAGTAGGATTTATTTGGCACTTTTCATTTAAAACATAATAGTTATTTACCGAACAATCTTATGGACTAGAATATTTATGCTAACGATTAGAAACGGTGACCAATGTAACGATGAATCCCTCTATCAGAACCGTAGGTTAGGTAAAGCTGAAGAATTGTATGTGTTTGGCACTGTTTTTCGGTACAACACTGCGTATTTATCCCCTCGCCACAATATTTAAACATATTTGGAATAGTATTAACAAATCTTAATTCGGATGACCCCCCATCTCCATTGGGTTTTTGTCCAATTTCCCTGATCCATTGAGCAAATGGATGGCCCCTTGATCTGCTTCTGGACGTAAATGTAGCTTCACTATGCGCACGTTTTGTTGAGCTTTCCTTTTGCTTGTAGTGGTAGTAGAGCTTAAGGTAAGTTTTTATTTTGTTAGTAATACGGAAAAATCAAATCTGCAGTTCATTTACCGTTACGAATAAGTTTTCTATAATTCGGAAACGAAAATATCTAGTTTTGAAATGTTAATCTTTCGCTTTTTTCAATTTATTATTATTATTATTATTATTATTATTATTATTATTATTATTATTATTATTATTATTATTATTATTTCATCTTTCAACTATTAATAGTTAAATTGTTGTGAAGGGATTCTGAAACTCAAGAAAGCGTGCGCAGATGATTTTCTCCCCCATACGTCACCTACAGTTTTTTTTACTGTTTTTGACTGAATAAATAAATAAATACATCCAGCAAGATGTGCATTCTTAGTTGAAACACGAAAGCTTCTCAGTTGAAACACGAAAGCTTCTCATTTGTTCGAGCTATGTGACAGATTTATACAGACATAATGATAAAAACTATTTTCTTCGCCTCATGCACACTACGGATAATACGGATTATACCTTCAAAACCTCGTCCTGGAATGTTTAGACCAAAAACATTTTTTTTCTCTGTGACCTTCATAATTCTAACAAACAAATTTATAAGGAGAAGGGTATCTTCTAATGGGTTCGAAAAGGAAATCCATTACACATTAAGCAGCGCATTCGAAAGTTTACTAGCTCTTACGTCGTGCTTCCCAGTTGCCGCTGCGCATTTACCGTTTCCATGGCCGTCACCGTGGGGCTCACAAAACGACACCTCCCCCGTCCCTTCAATCAAAGGTGAGCTCATAGTACATCTCAAACAAGGCAATTAGTTTGAAGAAATATTATTCTAGTAAACTTTTAAGCGATATGAGAGTACTTCAAATCGGTAGGAAAAAATAGATTGAAGTGATAATTACGTACAAATGTATTGAAGAGATCGAAATATTGAAATACTGATAAATTGATATACAAATCTATTGAAGTGAAAAATAGATTGCAGTGATAATTACGTAATATCTAAGTGGGAATTTAGATATGAATAACAACCAGGACTTAAATGTATTTATCCTAGCATTTTTACGCGTTTTATATATTTTAAAAATGGTGGGAAATACTTGTATATCGATAACATTAATAACGCTCTGAGTTCTTGGAAAAAATTATAAAATCGAGAAGTTTCTAAAGTCTTATTTAATTACATGCATTGCATTAGTAACATTCGATTTCAGAGAAAGGTATTCGTGTGGTTATGGTTGGCAATAAAGGGAGAGTAATTTACGTACCGGTGAACAGAGTGATTTTAATTCATTTTAGCATACAGTCATATCGCAGATGGAAAAGATTAAATTAGTTACTGTAGAATAAAAGATTAAACTAGTTACTGTATATTCAGAATATTTAGTTGGTTATTTTATTAAAGAAGTATATCTTTGCATAGGGATTTAAAATTTTTCGACTACAAATTCCCGTTACAGCTAGAAACATTTCTTCAACGAATATTTTAGAAGATTGTTAAAATAGAGTTATTAATTTCATGATGTCCCTAGCAGTTGAGTAAAGGAGTGTTTTGCCTTAGAGAAGCCATTAATCCTAGAGGTTAATTGCTTCGAATCCAACAGCAAGCGCAGGGTTTGGCCGTGTATTTTGGGTCTCAAAGAGTCTGAGATAATGAATGTCCCACTGCCAAGGACTGCAAGGAAGTTTTATTGCTGATTACCGGGGACACAGAAACAGAATACGGGTGAAAGATGATGAGCAATTGAAATGATTGTTTCTTATGATGCCATACGTTTTGGGTGATGCCGAATATTCATTAGCATTAGCATTGCGATTGCAATATTACTGACAGTAATATTGCAATCATAAAAATGTCTTCGTAACTTATTGCGGTATTTTTATACGGGTGGCAAATGTCTAATTTTTATGATCACTTTTTATGATTCCTTTCTTTGAATTAGTCTTCGTTTCACGACTTTTATCTCTCTATATAGAGAGTGGGTGAGATTAAGAGTTTCGCATGATATTTTCGATTAGATATAAATGAACCCATAAATTTCTTGAAATATATGGGTCTGGGGAGTTATATCTCCGCGAATTTCTTTTTTTTTTAATGAAGGGACACTCCGATGACATCCAAATTATCACCAAAAGTATTTCATGATTACTCATGCTAGTTAACTCCATGAGTCAAAACCGCAAAAGAAAACAGCAGAAACGACACAGATTGATCTAATTTGTAGATGTTCTTGGAGATTTTTTACTGAACAACATGCTCGCAAACGCATCACTAGGCAAAGGAATCGCAAGATATCACAATTACTCTTAGAGCGCTAACTTAGACACTCGGCTCTACGAGCTCCTGCAGAGTCAGAGGGTAGATACATATTAACAGCATCGCATAACCGCTGTTCCAATTTAGGACGTGATATCCCTGCGTGATATCCCGAGAAATGCAATGATATGTCATTTTGACAACATGAGAGGCTTTCACCGACAAACGCGCATCGTCATTTATCCGCCGCTTGCTGTGTCTTATGTAATACTGTACAGCCTAAGGTATTCTCCTCGGGAGCTCCAGAAACTTTCATATGCTTTGTCATGTATTCACGAAGAATCTAACAATTTTTTTAATGCAGCTCCTTACACGTCTGGAATGACGTTCCCTCTGCTGAGTGCCTTGACGGCAGCGGCACGTGAGAAGAACCTGAAAGCTGGCGGCGAAGTAGGCACCCAAGTGAGAACCTCTTTTTCTTCCCTGATCCAACCGTTCTTTTTTACACCATATTGTGCTACGTTCGGAAATTTCTTACAGACTTGTAGTACTATCTGAAACATGCATTATTTGAGCAAGAGTACAGAGGCGTGGTTAAGTTACTGTAGCCATACATAATAACTGAGAGAATCTGCATAAATACATACAAACTTTCATTTGAATGTTTTAAAAATTGTTCCTCTGACAATACTAAAGAAATACCTATATACGCGAGTACACCATTTCATCCTAACGCCATTTTATCTTGTTGCCATTTTATTTGCCGCCAATTTGGTTGGTTCATGTATTTTCTACGCACATTTATGGGCACTTCGCCACATTAATTACTCTATGCTTCTATTGACAACAACACGGTGAGATTTTCAACGTGGCTGATGTTACAATCCGCAATAAGGGAGTTAATTCCTGATAAGAATTTAAAATGCTTTGTTTTTCTAAAACATTTATCGACAAAATATTTAAAATACTCAGATATAATTGGAATATTTTATGCCATCGGGAACCGACTTGTCGTTTTCCAAATGGATACATTAAACGACTTTAGAATCAAATATTGAAGAGTTTAACGATCTTACTAACCTTAGTTTATAGTACAAAAAGGATGAAGCTTTCAACATCTTAGCAATATTTATTTCTCAAGACAGGTCTTGTCTGATTCTATTATTAACCAATAATGTAACTGTCATTCCATTTTATTTATCATCAACCTTCAAACCATTTGTATTATTATTTCATTTGAATTCTTGGGTAACCGGTCACTAAGGTGCACTTTCTCAGAACGATTTATTTTCCATCATGTTCACGGGCTGTATTTGTACGCAAGTAGAAATTCCTCAATCCAGAACATTCCGAGGAGGCAAGACGTTCTCTGACCTTCTGTGTTAGACCAGGTGTTCGCCTCGCAGTCGAGACGCAGAGGGCGACTCCTTGGCGAAATACCCCGGCCACGGCACTGCCGCTGTGGCGCCCGAGGCTGGCGAAACTCACAAGCACCCTTCCGTCCCCGTGTCCTCACCCTGGAAACAAGAACATCGGGCTAAGCACACCAAGTTCACTTCGTCAGGTACGGTTATTTCTCTCTTTCTTCTTTTAGTAGACAGGGAAAGAGCGAGAATATTATTGGGTTATAGAAATTACACATTAAAAAGTGAAGTATGTGTAGTTATTTCGGGCCTTATCCATACTGTAAATGCTCGTTTCCGTTACCCCGGGATCGAAGAACGAAAGCGAAGAGGTGGCGGAAACGAGGACATTCTTATTCCGTAATTGAAATGTGAACGGAATGGCGGAAAATTATGCGTTGGACACTCTCAAGAATGTTTTATGTTAATTGCATAGGCTGAAGGCTGTAGCCTAGTTATGAACTTTGTCACGCGCAGCGAAGCGTCATGTGTTACTTACAAGTGTTCGCGACAAAAATGTACTTTGGAGTAAAAAAAATTAGAAATCATGCGTTGAATAGACTCAAGAATGTTTATGTTAATCGCATGAGCCAAAGGCCGGAGCATCTTTATAAAACTGGATGCCCTTAGTGATGCCTTAATTTGCCTTTAAAGTTTGAGGTTATAAATACAATGCCATTCCACTCGCGGTTTGTGTTGTCGAACGCCAAGTTCTCGCGGAAGTGAGCCGATATCTTCACATTCTTTACGATAATGGCGAAGAGTCGTTATTTCTTTCTTTAATGCGCGTAATGTAGTTACAGTTTCAAGAACAACGCGCTCACTACATTTATGTTTGTTAGCACCTTGAAACTTCAGACGTCAACTGATGTCATGTGGAACACGGAAATACAACTACGGCTACCATGAGATGTTAACTTAGAACATTGTGTATTATGAAACACATTAAAAGTCGCTTCTGAGAGAATGTGAAGCAATGATTTTCTTGTATTATAGTATTTTTAAACCCAAATAAACCATGAAGTAGTCCATGAAGCTTACTTTTGATGCGATGTTAGATTACGTACAGCAAGCTAAATTCTTTTCTGCAGACTTTTACTGCTTCGTTTTTACAGGAAAATGATTTGTACTAAAATTAATTTATCAAACTGTTTTCTTGTGGCAAATAACCCGCCCTATTGTCTCCAACATGTAATTTTTTGCAGGAATGCTACTTGTGCATACTTGCGGGTATGCACAGATAGTACAGGAGTACTATAAACTTTGGTTTTGTCGACAATATAAGCACTCATACGCACATGCACACTAGCAGACAAGAACACTAGAGCACTCGCACACTTAACACACGGGCGTACCAACTGAAGTGGCTTAGGGCATTAACTGATGTCAATGCAGTGTTTCTTAGCAGGAGGTCATAGGGTTCAAGTCCTGACTGTGACAAGACTTTCCACATCAGCCACAGAGCTAGGTCAAATTCAGCCTGTCTGGAGGAAAACTCTAGCGGTCGGCTGCTCTGATTGTTGGTTTTCCGCGGGTTCTCCGATCAATAGCAATCTTTCCTTCCCGTGCTTTGACTTATCCTCACCCCTTAGTTACATACACTTACCCTTAATTCACTACACTACCAGACATGTCGGGAGTTTAGAGTTTGTTCCAGCTGATGGGGGGAACCCTTCGAGACTTTAGGACGGCGTTGGTCACTATCAAACGAGGAAGAACACCACCACCTTCCATATTGAAACATGCACTACACTTATGGGTCTATTGACCATAGCAGTTGACGCGCCTAGAAACGAAATTTATACTCATAAAAGTGAATTCAACGTCGTGTAACTGACATCAATAGCACAAAAGTAGCGTTTGAATATATATGAAATTCTTACTGGCAATTCTTCAGGATTGTCGCAGTGTCCTTGCAAAGTTTGGTAAAGACTAATACGATTCAAATGCGGAAAATAAATAATTTAAATAATGTTTATAGATGCACCGCGACCATTTTTCGCCTCTCGCTTAGAGCACGTGGTTCCTAATATATTCCGCCAGAGCCCAGTAGTGTTGCAGCAAAACTGCTACCTAATATATTCGCTATCGGTGCATAAGATTAAAAAATTCTAATAATAGCAATGCAATGTAAAATAAAATGACAGAACATTACAGTATTTTATAATAATTTGAAGCAATTACGTTAAAACCGTTAACACCGTGGTTTACGTAAAATTGATCTTTTCATTCATTTGCAAGGATTGAATGTGAAGAAAGCGCGGGCAACGTGGTTTATTTGCTAGTAATCAATAAATCACACACACGCGCGTGCACTCACGCACGCACACCCACACCCACACCCACACCCACACGCACACCCACACCCACACCCACACCCACACCCACACCGACACCCACACCCACACCGACACCAACACCAACACCAACACCCACACCCACACCCACACCCACACCCACACCCACACCCACACCCACACCCACACCCACACCCACACCCACACCCACACCACACACCACACACCACACACACACACACACACACACACACACACACACACACACACAAACACAGTGAGCAATAGCGAGCGTAAATGAGTTCTGCCCCGCAGCGTTCGCGCACTCCCCGTCGGGCGAGTCGCCCACCTCGCCCAGCGAGCCGGAGTCCAGTGCCCACGGCTGGTACTCGCCCGCGCGCGCCGACTCGTGGGCGTCACTTACCTCCGAGGCGTCCACCTCCTCCTCCTGCACCACCTTCTCCTACGTCACCCGCCACGGGCCGTGCACCGCTGACGGGAGGCACGCGGCGAATGACGCCCGCCCCCAGCGCCAGCCACAAAGCGCAGGTGCGCACTCTAGCCATTTCAGTTCTAGAAAGCAAAGCACTGCATACGGTTTTGGGTAGCCAATTGCTGAGGTGGACACGTCTTTGCCGGCTGGGTACAAAAGGGTCGCGGACTCGAATCCCGACTCGGACATGGATCTTTGCTATTATGTTGGTATTTGTACCCACGTATGTGTTACATCCGGGCTGAGGGTTTTGCCTAGGACATGAATGTTGGGTGTTTAATTGCATTGGCTTCCACGGCCAGCGTTAAGAGAATCTTGGCTACTCTAAATGCGGCTGCATTGTGATGACTGACGTTTCGACCAGTATATTGCGGCCTTCTTCACATCTGTACCTCTGAAACAACTGTAGAGTTTTGGAGAAGGCCGCAATGTGGTGGCTAGAACGTCAGCCACCAGGACGCAGAAGCCACTCGTCCCGGACAGTCAAGATTCGACTGTGTATGTTGTGTCATGTTGTGCATTATTAACACACCATGTAACATCTTTGAATCTACAGTTCTTCGCAGAAGTATTATTCCTCAGTAAATTAATTTCTCAATAAATTGCTTATTCTTCAATAAATTATGCGCACGGAAATAAAGACAGGTAAGAGATATAAAACTTTAACAGGTCTCAGTATCAGTCCTACCTATCCAGGTTCCCTTCCCCAACATTTTTAAGAAAAAGACTAATTTTCTTTCAGACAGTGATTGAACTACTTGTAATTCTTATAGGGAAAAATAAACAGAGGGATGTTTCCATATTTTATAAATACATTTGGTAATGGAGGTTTTCGACAATCGTTCAACAAAGATTGAGATTACCGTCTATCCTTTATGCCACCAAACATATTTCAAAAGGCCATAAAACGGAATAAATATCGTACTCCTTGAAATATATCATGAGTTTTTGGTAGTTACAAATTTAGTAAATTTAAACTTTGAAGTAATCTTAGATTTGATGAAATATATATTATTACCATTCGTTTCATTGACACAAGGCGATAAACATACAATCAAATATTCTCAAGTTGTAATATTGCATCGAATACTCTCTTTCTTAAAGTTAGGTGTATAAGGAATGATTCGTGAAATTAAAATCGCCAAATGAATGCTGTCATTGATCGTTTCCTTGAAGAATTGTGAATGTCCTTAGCAGCCTGCATCATCTTAAACTTCTGAGGTGAAACTCATTTCATAATGCCTTTGAATACGAATGTTGTGTCCAACTTCTTTCATCCAAGGCCCAATGTATCAACAAACCTCAAACTCGTCTTATTACGTTACTACTTACTGAACTTACTCAGTGCGTTCTTATCAAATATGTGGAATGAAAATGTGATGAACAGGTAACAGAGCACCTGTGGGTGGAGATGGAAGCTCGAAAGCAGCCCATGGCCACTCCCGGGAGAAGAAGTTCACGTTGCGGATGAAGGAAGAGAGGTCGCCGCAGTGCGTGGTGCTCATGGCTCCGAAGCACAACGCCCAGAAGAAGACGCATTCGCCGCGAAGGACATTCAAGGATGAGAGCGCTTTTCCACCAAAGGCGGAGAGGTCAGTATTCTGGTGTCGTTTGTTATTGACATGCTATATTGCGAAGCACGTAACATAACACCATGTGCATTTTACTAGTAAAATTACAATTTTGATATCTCTTTTACGCGGTCTAGAATTGTATCGTTGTAAAATATGGATGTCAAGATTTTAACGGGAATGTATGTTGGAGGTTCCTGATACCTAAAATGTTTTTTTTAAAAGCGGTCTGTCCGTTTGCATGTCCGTCTGACTGTGCGTTAAGTCACAGACGAACCCTTGCACGTTCCCAATGATTATTAGGCGCAATAACTTGTAATTAAATGTCACGGTCGGGGGAAAAATTCAAGGGGAAGAGCTCAACGAGAGGAACAGAATCAGTTATTCCTTGAATTGATCTAGTAGCTAAATATGAGTTTTGCTTGGCTTAGGATTGGGTATCTTAAGACATCGCCTTTTACCACCGATTAAAAATCAGACTTATGACTAGGTTTATTGGTACTGTTGGTTAAATAATTGAGATTAATTAGAGAGTACAATAATGCTATCCAATACTATCTATTGGAGTGTATTGTGTCACTAGATCAAAGTTTCCTTCATTTCCATGTTTTGTTCAGATTTTATTGCTTTCAAAAATATACATGTAATTGCAATATAGGTAGTTCTTTGCGGAACCAGTGGAGTTCGTTGGATCAGTAGGTCTTCGCAGTGTGCCAACGTATTTTTGCGCCATGCATTTTTGTGACACATTTTTATTATTTTTTTAAATAACTTAAGTACAGTGAAATGTAAATAAAAGTTATTAAAATGACGATTATCATAAATCTTCAGCTTTGAAACGATATCATGATAATTGGAATTCATCCAGTGGTTGGCTGGCGTGGGTGGATTCTCTATATACTTAGAATAGCCCACTTCTCCGGCGATGTGATACGTAAGTAGTATGCGCTAAGTAGAAATGCGACATTTATATCGATGCTTTCAAAATTAAAATAATAATAATTAATATTATTATTATTGATTTTTTATACAAACCTCGATATACTTAACATTTATTTATTGAAGCCGATGTATTTTAACTTCGATGTTTTGTGACCGAAGGTTTTTCGAGGTTCATATTTAATTTTTGAATGCACTATGAAAAACATTATCATTTTAAGACTTCAATAAATTCAACATTCTTTCGGACCAAAGTGACCAAGGGTGAATAATAAGTAAGACGAGTTTCCATCGATAAATATACTATTGTTTTTGTTTTATCCAATTATATAATAAAAGTTTTGTTAATTTTTCTGAATATTTTTAATGTTTTGTGAGTGATCTTTCAATTATAGATTAATAAAAATAGTCACCATCAAATTTACCCCTACTCGCGCGATAATTCTTTTTGCGTGATATTAAAGCGGCATTAAAACATTGCGGTTTACAATAGCCATGGTTTGGGAAAGACGTATTATTAATATCGATATTTTCATTTTGAACATGAGTTTGGAAACATCGACATTTCATTGGCGATGTCCCATTCGTAGCGACAAACAGCTGAAAGAGATGGGGCCATTTTGGAAAATTCGATACAATGACTCTTTTTCCCTTGCCACAGGATGCGTTTCGCACCGACTTAATAAATTTCGATACTAGCTAAATAGCTACGACAAATTTTGCTGTTGTCTGGTGGAGAATTCCAGCAGTCGGCTGCTCTAATCGGTGGTTTTCCATGGTTTCTCCGATCAATACTAGAAGAATGCCAAGCAGTTCCCTAACACCCTAATAAGATCGACACGGACCGCGCGCGATCTTTCTCCGTCTTCCTTGTCTTCTTCTCCCCCCTCACACACACACACACACGTACATGCACTGCACTACCACACATGACAGAGAGCAGTTGGGAGCTTAGAGCATGGGGGCGGTGCCCTGCCAGGGGAGATACTTAGAAGGGAAATCTCTCCCAAGTCAACGTGTATGTCGGCGACGTATCTTACCACCCGCACTGGGAGGAATACCGCCATAAACAAAACCCTCACTACCCTAAGGGGACTAAAGGTCGCAGCAGTTGTCAGGCCCATAAACACCCTTTATTCAATGAGTTCAATGAAATGCGCCAGGACGCGCTCTCCGCGCGTGCGGTGGGAGGAGGAAGAGGAGGGGGCGGGGCGCGGCGCGGGCGCGGGCGAGGCCGAGGCCGAGGCCGAGAGGCGGCGGCGGCGCTCGCGATCCGCGGGGCCGCAGCGCAAGGCGCCCCCAGAGGCCCTGCACGGCCTCCCCGCGGCGCTGCTCGCGCGCATCCTCTCCAGGCACTTCGCCGGCGTCGAGGTGAGCGCGCGCGACCGCGCGCCCGGCACAGCCTCAGCGAGCTTAAGGCTCGTAGTTATGAAGCTCTGCCAGCAGAGCTCTTAGAGGCCGGCTGTCTGGGGGCTTGCTGAGAGGTCAAGGGGCGACTGCAATTGGCCGGGGGCCGTTCATAAATCTCAAAACCGAACACTGGCAACCTGCTAGGCCTGGCAGGCCCCTGACAGAGGTTTATAAATACGGTCCTAAGAACTCTCAATATCCAGAGCGCTCGCTCGATACAGCTGAGGTGTGTGGATGTTTCCAAATCCATAACGGACATGTCGTTCTTGGGATATGTAAAAGATATCTGGCTAATTGCCGGAAAAACTAAGCCCTTAGACAATTGAAAAGCTTGTTCCCAAAGTGACGCATCTTCATTTCCGTTTATTGTTTCTAATACTGGGTAATAATTAAAACACTTCATCATTCTGCCAAATATTGTATTTTTTCTTGAACGTTGTAAAGTGTTTTATTTGCAGGATCCAGGGTTAGATGTGCACACAAATGTTTCTTTAGTTGCTTTAATTTTGCACCAACAAATACAATAACAGTTAACGGAAAATAAATACGAAATGAGGTAGGACGGCGTTCTTGCTGTACGGTGTCTCGGTTGATAACAGTGGCGCCGACAGCGCGGGTCGACGACCGGCAGGGTCAGGTAACTATCGCCCGGTGCGGTGATAACTTGCCACCGGTTGGCAGCGATGTCGCTGGCTGCGGGACATGCCACGAAGGTCTCAGCGGCGCCTACTCGAGAACCGGTTATGTCATGGCTGGTGGCAAGTGGCAGGCAGCATGGGTCAGAGAGTATATACGCAGTGTCAGGGAGTATATATGCTGGTGGCAAGTCGCAAGCAGCATGGGTCAGGGAGTATAGTCGCAGGTAGCATAGGTCGTGTCCAATCCAGCAGAGAGCGCTCCGCTGCCGGGCTCGGGGTTTTCACCTCCGTCGCCCGGTGAAGGGGAAGAGGATGGGCTGTGTTAAACGGCGTCCAATATTTTCCCTTTAGCAGCCTAAATATGTTATCGTGCAAACGGTCTACGGTTGGTGGAAAGACAAAATAATAGAGTAGCATCGCCAACCAGAAAGAAGAGTCAAATAATTATTCACGTGAATGAACCGAACGCATGTATAGAATCCACTGACGTACAACAGGGACAGGTGCCGGAAGATGTTTGTCTGCTTCGGCGGTTAGCGTATCGGGCTGTTATATCCAAGTTTGCAGGTTGAAACCCTATAATCCTTCGTACACACTTCTTTGGAAGGGAAGTAAAGCCGGTTGTCCCAAGTTGTAGGTTTACTGAGCGTAAAAGATCCTCTACCGTAAAAGAAGCCTCTGAGCTAAATTCAGTTCACCTGTTTCATCGCCCGAGCGATACCTCCGCCAGTTAGTGAAAGGAGCATACACGGTAGAGCAGGCCTGATGGCCCGAGTCTCCCACGTAAAACAAAGCATCATTGCATTGAGTTGAATGGAACGGGCAGATGTCTGCGCTGAGCGGCGCGTGCGAGCCGCTGGAGCGCGCCGGGGGTTTCGCGCTGCGCTCCGCGCTCTGGCACCTGCGCCGCGACCTGGACGCGCGCGCCGAGCTGCTGCACGCGACGCTGCGCCGCGCGCAGGCGGTCGCCCGCGCGCCCCGCGGCCCCAGGGAGCTGGAGCGCGCGCAGAACGACTCGCAGGCGCTGCTCGTCTCGCTGCTGCTGCTCGAGGTGGGACACCCCGCAATGTTAAATCCGAATTTACTTATTTACATTTTTTTGTTATTTAAGACCGCATGAACATCTAGGTCATTAGCGACCACTATTGGTGTTAACGTAATGGTAACTTTGAAGATGAAACTATATGGTGATGATAAGGGGTGAAAGGACGAACACAAATACAACTATGACCGAGGCGGGACTCGAACCCGCAACCCTTAGATCCAAGATCGCTACGACACTACTGCCTTAATGATCTCAGCAACCGGATCGGCATAGTTATTTCTTTATTTATATATATTTTAGGAAATACAAATTTCCCTGTACCTCTGCTCAAGCACGACTCAGAACTTTCAATTTATTACATAATATTTTTAAACGATTAATTTAAACAATAGAAAACAAATTAAAAGTAACCTTTAATAATTGTCTTCGTAATGACTTCCATTAATAACGTAATACGACATGTATAGAAGAAGTAGGACGTAGAATGTAATAAGAATGATTTAAGAATCAAGAATGAAAGAGTTATGAAACAAATAATTGGAACAAGGGAATAGGTTAAAGATATAAATACAACGATTACGTACGAGATTATATTTTTCAGAAATCTTAAAAGATATATTTTGATGAAACTGTATCATGGATTATTATTATTATTATTATTATTATTATTATTATTATTATTATTATTATTATTATTAATAGTACTATGCGTGCGTGTGTTGGCAGGAGGCGCGCGGGGAGCTGGCGGTGCTGGCGGCGCACGCGGGGGCGTGGCCGCGCGCGGGCGCGTCCAGCCGCCTGGCGGGGCTGCTGGCGGGCTGCGTGCTGGACGACGGGCGGCGCCTGCTGCGCCTGCTGCCGCTACCGCCGCAGCCGCCGGCGCGCCCCCGCCGCGGCCGCACGCCCCCGCCGCCCGCGCCGCCCCCGCGCCCCGCCCACCCGCTGCAGCTGCCGCCGCTCGCCGCGGGCGCCGCCGCCGACGCCGTCTGCACCGTCAGCGCGCGACTCGGACAGGTGGGACCGGCGGCGGCGCTCTTGAGACGACATTAACCCGGGAGTGCTCGCAGTAGATCTGTGAGATCCAACCCATGGCAATTTTGTTTCTAAATAATTGCGATCCATTAGTCGTCTGATATTGCATATATTCCTTCATTATACTTTTCACCGCGAGCGATAGCTCAGTGCGTCAACTGATGTCACTGCAGCGCCTCTGACTGGGAGGTCCTACGTTCGAGTTCTGACGGTGGCAGGATTTTCGACACTAGCTTTTCAGCTAGGTCGAATTCAGTCGCTGTCTGGAGGAGAATTCTAGCGGCCGACCGGCTGCTCTGATCGGTAGTTTTCCGTGGTTTGTGCGATCAACACCAGGCGAATGCCGTAGCAGTACCCTACCAAACGGGCCACGGACCGCGCGTGATCTGTCCTTTCTCTTCCTTGTCCTATCCTCTCCCCTTACACACACACTTACACTAACATGCACTACACTACCACATATTCCGGGAGACCGGTTGGGAGCTTAGAGCTTGTTCCGGCTGGGGCGGTGCCCCGCTGGTGGGAGAGTCCTGGTTAGGGGGAGACCCCAGTAGACGACGGTAGGTCGGCGGCGGATCTCGCCTTCCAGCGGGGCAAGATCACCGCCATCTCCTGAGTTAAACATGCACTATACTAACGGGACTAATGACCAAAGCAGTTGACGCGCACGGAATCACGAAAAAATCAATCAATCAATTGTACTTTTCTGAGTTAGCATGGCTTTTTATTTTTAACCTTTTGCTGAATCAATTCCCGTGAGGATGTTCAAACTTGATCGCTGCGCTGCGTGATATGTCATATTCTTTGGGTGTAATGGCGCCAGTGCCTGTGATCTCCTGACCTGAGCCGTACATATCATGGCTTTATTTTCAGTCGTGTCTATGGCAAGTGCTTATTCAGAAAATGAAATAATTTGACTAATCTACAATCGACTGTCACAATTTCTTACCAAATGAAAGAATATGTGAATACGTACTGAAGACGTCTGTAGGAAATGATAAAAATGGGAAACCTACAAAATAGAAAACAGACAAAGACTTTCTAAATATTTTTGTGAGAAAGTTAAGTATATAATCGATTGGAACATGCCAAAATAATTTAAGAAATTGTTTTCAATATTATTTAATAGGATGATATTGTGTTTAATGATTTTTGCGGGTACTTTGTCAACTTTTACCTTTCTCACCATAACTATTCAGACAAGAATTCTGCGTGAAAGATCCATTAACAACTGCATTGAGGGGCATATACAAACTGAATAAAATATGTATTTCAGTAAATGGACCTTAAGATCATTTGCGTTTGCGAAGAGTTGCAGCAATATCTGAGAGATACATTGCAGTCACGGCGTGAGTCTACCTACTGCGGGTACTCCCGGGTTAACCCGGAAATACTGGGGTTCGAGTCCCGACGTGGCGGATTTTCGGCATAAGCGAATCCTGTTGCTGTCTAGTGAATTTCAGCGGTTGCTTGTTGTCATGAATAGTTTTCCGTGGTGTTTCACTACCTTTGATGTGTTCTAAAGGTAGTGGGGTGCGGTGGGTGGGGCGAACACCGAATGTTCGTCACTCGGCAAATAGCAAGCAACTCATCCACACTACTCGGGATTCGGCGAGGGTTGCTCGCTGTTCGCCAACTAACGAATGTGTGGAACCGCCTTTAAGGCTCCCACAGACCGACGCGGATTACTCCTATCTCCGTCCATTTCTCCCTCCTATCCTCTCGCTTCTATCCTAAAATTCCCCAGATTCCCTCAGCCGTACATTTCAAAATCGGAAAACAAAATCCTCACCACAATAGACTAAAGCGAAAACTACCGCGACAGTTCTTCGACCCTCCTTGATTATCATGTACCCGATGTGGCTTCTCACATTTAATTCACATGTACTCATTGTATTCATGTCTATAATTTTTCTCAATCAATGTTAATGTAATTCAATGTAACATCACTGTATCGTATTCGGATGCTGAGGGCCTTCGGGCCAAGCAGAAATAAATGAAGAAAAAAAAGATCGACGTGGATGATCGGCACCCAACGCGGATTCGGCGCAGCGGAAGTTTCGCGTCACGGTTTTGCTTTATGAGCACGTTCAGACCTGTGCGGCAGGCGAGCGTGACAGCAACGGATTGGCAATGTTTAATAAGCGGCGAAATTTGTAACGCAGTCAGACGCGTTTCTTCCGCAGCAGCTCGAGTTTCGTGAAAGTCCGCCCGTGTTCGGGAGTCTTCGCTCCCTTTGGTGTCGAGCGACCTTCCAACAGTCACCAAACACTGACTCAAATTGACGTTCCGGAGTGAACGGTCCCGCGAATTCCGCGGCTGCGTCTAGCTCGGAACTTTCCGCGCCGCACCCGCTGCGGATCTACCGCGCCGCTCTGTGGAAGGCTTTATATTTGGGTTTTCTATTCTGGCCGATGATACTCGATCAGCTGTTACGGTGTCATCCAATCGTGAACTGAAACGTCATCACGGTGACATTGTAATGACGTTTAAGCTCCCGATTGGACGAAACCGTAACAGCTGATAAGCTGTCATCAGCCAGGTTACAGATACCCAAGTATATATGAGAGGCGGCGCGGCGTGGTGGCGCAGGCGATGCTTATTTTACTCGCGGAGCAAACTGTCAACGGCAAACTGCCTCACGCTTTAGAAAGCAATTATTAGGCCGTAAATGCACTACGCATGCCCTAGCTGGGTAATTACAGCAGAAAGCTATTTAAATAAACTGCAAGTGGTTCAGAATGAATGCCTCAGGGCCGCCCTCTGCGCCCCCAGGTACACATAAAAGATTTACATCGCGATATTTCAATGCCACTGCTCATAGATAACTTAAAAAAGCAGTAGTACTAATTTTTTTTGAAAAAGCAGCTGACTCGAAAAGTATTCTCGTTTCAGAGGTCGCTTTATACGAACCCGATCAACGGTCGAAGTATAAGGTCGTACCTTTGATCTAAGGTAAGACGTTATGACTTCAAGGTCCGTCACGTGACTTAGTGCATAACGTCGACTATAAGGTCGTACCTTTGGCCTAAGTTAAGACGTTATGACTTCAAGGTCTGTCACGTGACTGTTAGTGCATAACGTCGCTACCTTACGCGCGGTGCTAAAACTCCCTAACATGAGAGGCGGCGCTGCGCGGCGGGGTGGCGCAGATGCTGGCGTCGGAGGCGGCGGCGGCGGCGCGCGGGGCGAAGGCGTCGGCGCTGGGCGCATGCGCGCTGGCGCTGCTGGAGAGCTGCCCGTGCGCCGACGCCATGCTGGTGGTGACGGTGGGCGGCGGCTCGCCCTCCGAGGAGAGCGTCCGCGCCGCGGCGCCCGGCGGAGACGCCCGCCCGGGCGACGCGCCCTCGCCCGCCCCCGGCGCGCCCGCCCCCGGGGGCATTCAGGTATTGGGAGACTACTGGAAAGCCCGGTATACGCGGTACAGTTTTCGTGCAGATTCTCATACAGTTTCTACACAGAAACTTCAAGATCCCAAACTAGACGTACAAAAGCCAAAAGTCGCGCATACACGGTCTACAAGTTTTCTGCACGAATCGCCTCAGGCCGCCGCTAGGGGGTCTAAAAAGAAACAACTGAATTGTGCCGTCCGAGTACTGTCAGTGGTGGTATTTCTGTGGGTGCGTTCTGGTTATGATCTTCATTTGGTATTAATTAACTATGAGGAGCATAGAGAATAAAAATAGTAAGTCAAGAATTGGGGGAAAAAAGTTTATAACAATATATCACTTCACACAATCGCACTTTGACACACCTAACCACAAAATCGCAATGGCCAATCACCGTTAGTGAATCATTCTGCCGCTAGAGGCGCTTGAGTCAATCTGTAGGCTTTCTGCATGAAAAATTATGAACATTTTCATATAGAAAACGCGCAGTCCGGACTGCACGTTTACTGTACGTCCAATCTTCACGAAAACTGTACCGTGTATACCGGACTAAAGAGGGGATCGCTTTGACAGCTACTACTTGGTCACTGCTAGCCAGTGGGCTACCGATACTGACGGCGGTAGCCCGAGAAAATTACGAGAATAAAAACCTGACACGATAAATTATATTAAAAATAACTATAGGCCAATTTTTCAATGACGTACATTTTTCAAAATTCCATATAATCTGTTCTCTTGAGATGTGTATTATATCGCTCGTTAGTCGGCGCATCAGTCTTCTGAAGAGGCGGCAACGGCCAAGAAACCGCTAACACTGAGTGGCATCGATACAACGTGCGTTCGGTGCATGACTCACTCCCCTCTCCTACTGGTAAGAAAGGGCCAGCGATGGGCTCAGATTGCCGATTTCCCGACATTTCCCGGTTTCTTGACATGCTCGGAACAGTTCGGAAGTTCGGAGGTAGTGGGCAGTAAACGGACAGAGTAAATTAGATGTGCGCTTTTGTGCACGACACACATGATTGGTGGTGAGTGTACTAATACATAATAGACTATATTAAGCGTGTTTTAAGTGTTAAAATTGCAATATATTAAGTATGTGATAGTGTTAACTACTGTTAACTAAAGTTAACTATTGTCAAATATTTGGTAAGATATTTTGAAAAAAGTCACAGCAAACTTCGGGAAGTTCGCTTGTTGACAATGAGTGTATGGAAGGTCGTTTATTAGAGAAGCCATTTAATCGTCGTTCGTATTACGAGAAATTGTAAAAATGGATGTGTTTCATGAATATATAATTGTATAATAAAAATAGTACAAACTAGACAAACTGCATAATAGAAGATTATATACAGTTATATAGTCAACGTTTATTTCGAAGGTCAGCGGTAGCCCAGGGCCTGAAAGCTGCTGCTGGCAATACCTCTGCAAGTTAGTCCATGCATTCATTTTGTCAGTGCGTTCATTTAGTTACCACACTTCAAAATGTCTTGATCACTATGCTTTTCTGCCTTTGAACAAATGCAAGGATTTCTGCATGACAGTTCAGAAAAATAATGTAAAAACTTTGACTATTATTTCAAATACGCCGAAAACTACAAAAATGGTTCACAAGATTTTAATGTGCTTCTATTTACTTAAAATATTTCTACCAAGCTGCTCCTAAAATTTTACAATTCTATGTTAAATAGTTTCTGAGATAATGGATCAAATGTAGAGTCAAATTAACACAGGAGACTTAGGGCTGTATATCTCCACATTTTCTCATTCATAAAGCGTCTTCATAAAGCGTCTCGACACGTTTGACATTCGGCGAGTGGCTAGAAACCGCATTCCGAGTGGTGGGGATACGATTGATATTTTTCGAGCGTCAAATATTTGGTAATGTCACATGGTAAGTGACCCCGCTGAACTCCCATCGCATTTTTTAACAATTTATTAGTTCATCAGTATTTCTTCTTGATTGTCAATATATGTTTACAAATAAAAGTATCCAAAGTTTTTTATGACAATCATTTATTTCAGCAATTGCACGTTTCGTAACTCGTTTTGTTACATCATCAGGTGCTGAACTTAGTGAGGGAACGCTATCCCATTGAATTATCTCTGCAGCAGAACATTCAAGGAACCATTATGAAATACCTCACTCTCACTCAGTTGATACTACATTACTACATTACTCTGGTAATGTTGTATCAACTGAGTGAGTATCTAGTCGAGAGGTTATGATTTTATACGCGGGGTAGGGAGACACGTGAATATGACCGCAGAGCTTCTCACTCTCAGAGACGGGAGAGAGGGAATTTCCCTGCGGTCTACATGAAAGACAAGCGAACCCAAGATCGAATTCTACGCTGACAGCTCAAGCTCCTCTTCTTCAATGTTCGACTGCCACGACTAAATCGCGTGACACAGAGATAGAGAATATAAAACAAGCGTGTATATACACTTTCATTTCATTAAGTACATCTCGCTTCTCTCTGCCAATTGCATTAAATTCAGAGGAATTTTTTACAAAGATTTTTTCTTGCAGGACATGAAAAAACGTTCCGTTTCCGCGCTGGAGAGGTTCCTTTTTGTATTGTGTAAAATGCCGTTTAACTTCACGGGCCGGAGAAATTTTCCAACTAATGCAGATTTCCGTGTTATACAGGTCCCGGTTTAGACAGATTTTACTGTACTAAAAGGGATTCCAAATATTGATCCTGCTTAGAGCCCCTTGGTCATGAACCCGTGCGTGGCTACGTGCGCAGGTGCTGGCGCTGTACGAGGTGCGCGGGCTGGAGGAGCCGCCGCCGCCGTGGCCGCCCGTGCCGCCCTCGCCCGGCGCCTCCCCCGCCTCCTCCTACTCCTCCTCCTCCGACAGCGAGCGCCGGCCGCCAGAGGCGCTGGCGGGCGCCGCCGAGGCCACGGCCTGGTTGCGCGCGCTCGGCGCCGCCGTGCGCAAGCAGCGACGCATGGTGGCGGCCGCGCGATTCGAGGTCTCTCACGTCGCTGGACCTCGTCTTTGTTATGACTAGGGGCGGATTTTAATTACTTAAAACAACGCCAAAAATGATCAATAAAATGCTCTTAAATACTGTAAAAATTCCCTGAAAACAAAGAAAAATTACGTAAAACATTTGATCGCAACCACTTCAGATGAACAAAGCAAGCTGGTGGATATGTTACTGATGTAATAGAGACTTCTTCCTTTCGTTCAAATGAACGCAGATTGCAAACGGATGGTTTGGACTGTTCTTTACATACCAATCTCTGCCTTTGTTTATCGCGATATCGGCCGAAGTGAGGACGGCTACGATAAGCGTCACAGAAATCTTAGATTAAATCAGCGAAAATGCATTAAAAATTACGTAAAAGGTAAAAAATTACTTATTAGTCCAAATCGACGAAGTATGCAAAAAATGACAAATAAAAATGGATCGTTTACTTTCGACATATCATAAAATTAATTTCTTAACTTTAAGGCATTGTTCTAAAATGAAAACAAAAAAAAATACATTTAATTAAAATCCGCCCTCTAGTTATGAGATAGTGCCGACTCGTGCCCTCGAAAGTTGGTGGTTCATAAAAATGATGGTCAGTTGGGAGATAGCCAGATGTTGCAATTGACCTAAAACGAATGGGTTACCCTTTGCCAACAGTTTGTACTCGTACATGCAGAAATACATTGTACTTAAATATTACGCCATTGGAACGTAGTTTACGGCCGATACAGGCGAATCAAAGCAAACAGGGCGTCATCTAACACATGACAACAAACTGAACTCTTTACAGTTCGTACTGTAATACAGTCACATTTCCATAAAATAAATATTTCAAGGTTTCGAACTAAAAACTTGTCTCGCTAGCGCAGAGGCTTAGATCACCATCTAATTACAAGGAACGAAGGTTGCGGTTTGGAGTCTCAGGAAAGGAATGGGTGATTCACCGTAGTTGGCTTCTCATACATCCACGTTTAGCTAAACCATTATCCTCCGATTCTTAATCTCCTTCCAATCGGATTCCAATTGCATCGGTCGAGAGCTAGGGATTGTTCCGGCCGGAAACACACTTCGAGGGGAAAATCCTACGAGCGGACTTACAGGTAAACGCCGGAACAAAGGTGCTTTGGGGGAAGGAACATCTCTCGAGATTTAGCATTCATTATGCTTTCGAAACTAATGATCACGGTAGTTGACGTGCCCGGAAATACAAAATAATCAAGCAATGAATCAACACGTTTTCAAAAGCCTCAAGCGGTTGAGTTTAGCTCGAAGTCAGCATTGCCTCTGCTTCTTCAGCGTCTCCGACCAGGAGGTCCTAGGTTCGAGTCCCGACGGTGGCAGAATTTTCGACACTAGCTTGTCAGCCAGACCGAATTCAGTCACTAACTGGAGAAAAATTCTAGCAGTCGGCTGCTCTGATCGGTAGTTTTCCGTGGTTTCTCCAGTCAACACCAGACGAAAGTCGGAATAATATCCTAACAAATGAACCACGGACTGTGCGCGATCTATCCTTTCTCTTGTTTTATCATCACCCCTTACTTACACACGTACACATACTACACTACCACACACGTGGGGACACTAGACGGGCGGCTAGAGTTTGTCCCAGCTGGAACGGTGCCTCGTTTGGGAGATACATAGAGGGGAATTCCCCGCAAGCCGACGTGCAGGTCGTCGCCGGATCTGACCATTTGTAGGAAAAAACACTACCACCTTGCAAGATTAAAGATTCACTATAGTAACGTGTCCTACTAGTTGACATATCCGAAAACCTGAGTCAATCAGTTAATCGATCCTGTCAATCTCTGATTCCAAAGGGATGTGCCGTTTGCGCAGATGTTCGACGACCTGCGGCGCTGCGCGGAGGCGCCGGTGGAGTGCGTGGCGGCCGCGCCCACGCGCCGCTCGCACCTGACGCGCCTGGCCGGCGGCGGCGAGCGCTACCTGCTGGAGCGGCGCTGGCCCCCCTGCTGCCTGGCCGGGCTGCGCGCCGAGGGCGGCGTGCGCGTCATGCTGGAGCTGCGCTGCGCCCGCCACAGCGCCCCGCCCGTGCTGCGCTCGCTGCTCGCCCCGCCCACCCACCACGCCCACGCCCAAGCCGCCTTCGCCGAAGACGCTTTCGCCTTCTTCGCGTGGCGCGCCCCGTGATGCGCTTTTGTTCTTTGTTGGAGACTTGCTCGTCGTTTTGTTTTGCAATAAAAATGTTGATCACGTTTTTTTTTCGCTCAGTTTGTGAAATAAATGCCCGTTGTGCAGTGCGCCAGGAAAATATTTCCACGCCGAGCCGAATCAGTGGTTCCTATTAAAAATTGCATTTGTGATTCGTAGTAACCAAGTCATTAGAAAACAAGTGAAGGGGACAACACTTCCAGCATATGCTGAGATTGTGGGGAGTATGCAATAATCTGCAGTTCGTACTGCCAACATAATTTCTGTTGTTAGCACTCTCACCGGCCACTGGTCTCACTGCGGAGATTCTTTTCTGGCGCACTGTACAGGATTACACCGTGCTCTAAAAGTACTGTCCAGGTGGTGCGTATTTTATCTAAACTCTCAGACGAGTAACACATAGATCAGACATGTTCAAACCGAACCCGTACGAGCTAATTTCCCTGAACCGCTCTCATTTTGCCTCCGAATTCAGAAAGGGGTGTACACGCCCAAGGTGAAGTGGTGAGAGGAGCGGAATAGTGGCTACATACGATAACATGATACTCAGATTTCTTCGGTCAAGCGGCTGAGATTTAAATAATTTTTTGCATTTATTACTACTTCATCTTTGTTTTCTTTTTAAATGATGCCTTGTATGAACTTTTAGCCATGAAACAGGAATATGTTTGAATGGCGAATTCTTTCCTTGTTTTGGTTTGTGTTATGTTTTATTAAATTGTTCAATGATTTTTTGTATATAGCAATAAGTGAAATAATTTAACAATTCTCTATAAATTAACAATTCTTGCTTACGGACGAACTGCTTTTTTAACAGTCATTTTTAAACCTAACCTGAACGTAAGAAGTTAATGCACTCTTAAGTAAATACAATTACGAAATCAAGATACTTTCTATTCAAAATGTTTATACTTGTACTCTCAATTGGCAGTTTGAAATATGACTGATTTCTTGCTTTAGTGGAGGAAATGAGAATTAACATACATAAATTTGGGGGTAAATTTGGCCATGAACTGATGGCAGACGCCCAATTCTCTAGCGTATATGCAAAATAATTGTTATTCTTGTCGTATATGGTGGAGAACATCCGCGCCAGGATGGGTACGAAAGTCAGTTACAAAACAATTCTTCAAGAAACCATTGAATTACTCAAAGTAGTACATACTACTTATATTTTATTGATCATGCGTGTCCCTAAAAGCCTACAAAAATTCAAAGAGGGAATGTGCGATGTCACATAGTAGTGCAAATACCACATTAATTGGTCCGTGAGGTAATGGAACTTGGTTTGGAATCATGAGTAACGGCGTAAGATGGAACCTGTATAAAGCCTCGGATTAAACCTAAACATTTCTGATATGGATTGGATTGCCGTTTGTGTGTCAAAGCAATTTGCCCGTCAACTTACCTCAGAAAAAATTCAGGAAAAATAGAAACATATTCCACTTTTAGTGGATCAGAGACAAAGCCTCCGGAAATAGTAAACGATGTTATCGTAGAAATTGGATATCCTATTTTCTATTTATTTGTTTGGCTTAACGGAGAACAAAGGGTGTCCGTTGAATTTTGGTCGTACGGTAGAGATGAACTCGCATTGAGACGAGCGATAGGTTTATATCTTGTTAATAGTCTTCTCTACGTGCCGAATAGAAAGAAATTCTTCCCCAGTTTGCTTCAGATCTTTAAAAAGTTGTCACACTCGCATGGCGGCACTTTCTTTGAGCTTTGGAATACTTTCTTTCACGACAAGTTTGTTCTCCATGTTGAAATTTCATTGTTTCGTAAATTTGATATTTGACAGCACTTCCATTTTACTTTCTCGCGACTGCTTACGTAGTATAGAGAAAGTATTGTAATGCAGCGGGGAAAATGTGAATTTTCGACACAAAAACTCTTATTGTCGGGCCCTGGTAACGAAAAAGACGATAAATCTTATTCTTGAGCTCCTTAAGCAGCCAACGTTCTTTGGGAACGATATCGGCTTTTTCAAGAGCATGCCGACGTTCATAATGATACATAAATCTGGATTAATAACTTCATTGTTTCTTAACTGAGGTAGGAAATGTTAATCAAGGCTTGGTAATCGGATCGCGTTATCTCATAGTCTGTTTCTAGTTTCGTCTGTCTTTAGCATCTGTCGCATCGTCTGTCTTTAATTTCTTCCGTAGAACGACTGTTTTGAGTGATTAACCTAGTACATGGTTTTTGTAACTACCATTGCAAAATGCAAAATATATCGGATCATTAATTAAAAAATAACGATATTTGATACATTAGCGCTTTCTTTCATTTACATAAAAAAAGTATTCCGTAACATAAAACATCAAACCACCCGCCTTATTGAAGAAAATCGGCCACTGGAGTAGGTATGACGCTTATTCGAAGTGACCCAATGAAAATTGTTTATAAACTGAACTTTAGTGGAATTTTAGTGGAGAAAAATGATGAAAGTGGATGAAAGTGTGGATGGAAGTGGATGAAAATTTTTGTAATTTATGATCTCACAAGATCACCAAATCAATTGAAAGAAATTTAAAAAGTTATTTTCATTATCTCTCACAAATCATTTTTGAAGTACAGGACGATAGGTTCATGAAAGAAATATTCGTGTGAAGAATGTAATATATGCGTAAATCACTAATGTACTGTTAAATATGTTTAGGCGACAGGTTTATTTTTGTCTCTCTAACAGAACTTAATTACACCATGACTTTGTTTTCTTCCTTAACAGTATGTTCCAATATTTTAACTTTCATCTATAAAAAAATACTTTGGCTAATATGCAATATATTCAGATATATCTTTCTTATGATACCAGATCTTAGCTTTAGAGCCATACAAGGCATTTAGATGGATTGGTGGTTATTTTTATGCAAAGTTATAATGACAGAGCAATGGTGAAATAAGCAGCAGGGGAAACAGAAGAACACTGAAAAAAATCTGCTGGAAATCCGCATTCTCCACCACATAATTCTTGAACTTTGATCGACCGGGATTTACACTCCGGTACCCAGATGTGAAAAGCAAATAGTCTGACCACGACACCATGGGTCACCAGATAAGTTGGATTAGACGAAGCATATACTGTGAGAGATCGTACACTGGGACTATCAGCGGCCGTGATGTGAGTTGTTGCCAAAAGGGCACCGCCCTTTTTCAGCGTTCACCTCAGCGACACGAGGCATATCATCCCCCTCGTAATTTCATTTACACAGAAGATTTCCACTGAGGTTACACACGGGAACATTTGACTAAAAAGTGCTTGTGTGAAAGATGGACGTAAAAATTGAGGCACGATTCGTTCACGCGCAAGGACGCGTGCATTTGTTCGCGCGCAAGTAAATGTGAAGAAGAAAGCTTTTGCGGCGAAGGGGAGGCAAGAAAATGGAGGATTTCCTGGAAAGCACTAAGAAAACGTACGCACCAAGTGATATTTAAGGAGAGTTCACATAAAGTGCGTTGGTAATTAGGCGTTGGATAGACTCAAGGACGTCTGATATTAACGCGAGGGCCGAAGGCCCGAGTCTCGACTTCAACTTGGCACTCCCAAACGACGCGTCTCTTTCCACAAGAAATTGAGTCGGCCACCCACACCGTGGTCGCACCGCGAGTGACTCATTCTCGGAATCGACAGCGCATGTGAACGAATCGTGCCCCAAACTGCATTTCTACTCAACAAATAACCACACCGTCTGGTTTAATAAAAATGGCTGTTTATTCCCCCCGCGTCCTTCGGCGCTCCTTCGCCCCACCCCTCTCCTCCTCCTCCTCCTCTTCCCCCCACCCACGCCTTCTCTTCCGCCTCCGCCGCCGCAGCCGCCGCCGTCGCCGCCGACGCACGCCGCGCGTCAGTCGGAGCGCCACTCGTCGTGGTGCGGCTGCTGGCGCTGGCTGCGGTGCGCGCGCGTGAGCAAGGCCGCCTCGGCGCCCAGCACCTCCGACACGCGGCGCGACAGCTCGTCCACGCCGCCGTCCTTGAGCAGCAAGGCCGCCGCCGCCGCCACGGGGTCCCCGGCCGGCGCCCCGCGCGCCTGCTTCGCCGACGACACCGCCGCCAGCGTGCTGCGCAGCTTCGCCAGCCCGCTGTCCTGCTCAAGCCACGCGAACACACGCCCTCGGTCGGAAGACTTGTCAGCGGTAGCTTAGATTGCTACTCTGTACTGGTAGTGACTTAACGCAACAAAGATCCTCTTAACGGATGGCGTGTGTTATAGTAATTTCTCTCGTATGTAACAAAGATGGACAAATGTTATAATACGGGTTTGAGCCGAGCCGACGAGAAGAAGATCGAAGAGGAAGGTCGAAGTGGATGGTGGAAGAAGGAGGTAGAAGATGGAGGTGGAAGATGGAGGTCAAAGATGGGGTGGAACTTGGCCGTAGAAGATGGAGGTGGAATATGGATGTGAAAAATGAAGGTCGAAGGTAAAGGAACAAAATTCGAAGTTGATGATGAAGATGAAATGATTGATTGATTGGTAATTCCGGGCGCGTCAAGTGATAAGCTCATTAGTCCCGTAATTGTAGTGTGTGTTTTATCATGGGAGATGGTATTGACCTTCCCTTGCTGGATGTCGAGAACCGGCGCCGATCTATATCGGTTTGCGTGGATTTTCCTCTAATCAGGTATCTCCCACCAGCTGGCGTCGTCCCAGCCGGACACAAGCTCTAAGCTCCTGACTGCATTTCCCGACGTGTGCGTTAGTGTAGTGCATGCTAGTGTGTGTGTAAGTAAGGGAGAGGATAGGACAAGGAGGAGGAAGGAAAGATCGCTCGCGGTCCGCGGCCCTCTTGTTAGGCATGTGCTCCGGCTCCGGCTCCTGCTCTGGCATGTGCCTGGTGTTGATGGCAGCCATCTGTTAGAATTCTCTAGATAGCAGCTGAATTTGCCCTAGCTCTCTAGCTAGTGTCGCAAATCGGCACTCGAACCCTAACGCCTCCCAGTCAGGGACAATGCAGTGACATCAATTGATACTCTGAGCCACCTTTGCCGGTGTTTAGATGAAAATGAAAACGATGTCGATGAAGATGAAGATGAGCACAGAGATGGCAAACGAAGTGCCGCCCACCTCTCCGTCGCGCGCGTTGCGCAGGGCGCCGATGGCGTCGACAGCCTCGAGGGCCTCGAGGGCGCCGAGGGCGCGCGCGGCGTCCAGCGTGGAGGGCGACGGCGGGATCTCATCGGCGCCCTCGAAGTCGCGGCCGGCGCCGCCCGGGGTGCGGCGCAGGCGGCCGTACGTGACGGCGATGCGCGCCTCGCACGGCCGCGGCGGCATGGGCAGCGCGTAGCTCACGCACACGTCGCGCAGCGACACCGACATGGCGCTGCCGATGTAGCCCGCGCCGCCGCCGCCCACGTGGCCCGTGCCCGGGCCGCGCCGCGCGCCCCCGCCCGCCCCGTCCGCGCCGTCCGCGCCGCCGCCCACCCCGTCCACCGGCCGGGAGCCCAGGCGCATGCGGCTGAAGCGCGCCGGCTGGAAGCTCAGGCGCCGACGCGGGGACACCACGGGACCCAGTGCCGGCACCGGCCTGGCAACATTATTTGATCTTATCCACAAGAAAGAAGAAGATTAAAGACCATTGGATGGCTCGTGGTCAGCATGACAGCTTTTCATGGTGAGATCCCGAGTTCGATTCCCCCGGTCAAAGCACAAATAGAGCTGTAGCTTTATAGTACAATTGTCTCTCTCCGTAGCTGTATGACGAAAGAAAAGCCCAGGCAGGTCAAGTGTGCTTGGGAATCAGAGACGTCATGCTTGCTACATGCTACCCTTACCCCCAGGCGTGGATAAATTAAAGCACGGCCCAAGTCTGGGAACACCGCTAGCTGGCAAAAGTCTTATTAATCCGATCCTAAAATGCCAAATCCCCACGGGTAGCTCATTGGTCAGCGTGTTCGCTTTCCCTGACGCGATTCCATGACGTTACAATACTACAAGTTTATTAAGAAAAAACTTATTATTATATCCGTGCAATTAAATTGCGATTTAATTTAACGGTTTAATGTTTATAGTGATGTCGACTTTTTACACATTTCTGATCACCCATGCCCATAACTCAGAATTGGGCGTGCCGCTGGACTAACAAAATTTAATAGAACTAGCAGTTTGCGAGTTTGTCGACAATAAATCGAACCGAAAAAGCAGGTTTATTTTTCATAAACTCTTTTTTAAAGTTGCCTTTTTTCACCTCCCAGTCGTTAGGCTTTCAAAAAACGTTAAACGACGAACAGCGATGCTAATTACGTTAACAACTCTTCATATGTGAACTGCTTCACTGCGAAGGCTAGCGTTAACTTGGTCCCGTTGCTAGTGCTGGCGCAGCGACTGACCCTTCGAGCGTGGGCGAGGCGTGCGGCTGCTGGCGGTGCACCTCGAGCTGGAACCAGAAGCTGGTGCGCGGGTCGTCGGCCAGGTCGGGCGGGCCGTCGGGCAGCGGCAGGGACGGCGGCGGCGCGCCCGCCGAGCCCTGCTCCTCCCAGCCCCAGCGGCCGGGATCCGCCACGCCCCCGCGCACCTCGTCCTCGTCCAGCGGCACGCCCAGGCAGTCCGCCTCCAGCGGACGCTGACACACGCACCGCGTTGGCGTTCGCGTATGAGCGGAGATGAGACACAGAGTAAAATGGGAAAGAAAATTAAAGAGATGATTAGAGAAGAAGGTTAACAGTATGCACAAGATGTGCATACTGTTAACCGTGCAAGAAAAAGAGAAGAAAAAGAAGAGATGAGAGGGGAGACGGAGAGAGGGGACAGGGGGAACAGAGGGAGGGAGACAGAGCAGAGGGAGAGAGAGAAAGCAGGAGTGAAACAGAATGAGGAGAGAACAGGGCAGGGAGATAGCAGGAGCGGGGACGAGAAGAAGGAGGGGAGAGCAGAAGGAATGGAAGAGAGCAGAAGGAATGGAAGGGAGCAGAAGTAGGAGGAGAGAGCAAAAGTAGTGAGAATAGAAGGAAGGAAGGAGAGCTGAAGGGGGAGAGAGCAGAAGGAAAGGATGAGAGCAGGAGGAGGGAGAGAGAGCAGAGGAAGGAAGGGAGAGAGAGAAAAGGGAGGAAGAGAGAAGAGAGGGAGAGACAGCAAAAGAGGGGTAAAGAGCAGAAGGAGAGAGACAGCTGATGGAGGAAGAGAGAGCAGAAGGAAAGTCAGAAAAGAGGAGAGGGGAGGAGATGGGAAGAGAAATACGAAGATATAAGAAGAGAAACAAAAAAATTGGAAGTAGAGTTATGAAACAACAAGGAGAGAAGAATGAACAGAGAGAAAAAGGTGTTTTTTCTGTAATTTTTGATGAGAACAAATTACATAAGATAGAGATAACATTGCACCCAAATAAGCATTATGAGTCCGCATGAAAGGTGCTCATCTCCTCAAATATTCCAAAAGAACAGCGTGATTATTAAAGAGAAATCATAATAGTGTTGCCAGAATCCATTGCAAATCTTCTTTCCAAAATGTATTACAAGATTGGAGAAGGTATTTGCGTAAATGTATGTGACACGTCCTCTAAGGATCTATAAGAATAAGGACGATAAATTACGAGGCTTTTGTGTCGCTATATCTATGTCGCTATACGGCTATTGTGTCGCTATATGTCTTTAAATACTCACTTAGACGAGGTAAATGAATAATCATAAATTGTTAAAATATATATTTCAAAGTGATACTTTGTTTGGGAGTTGGTCATATTTACATTAATACAACAATTTTTAAATAACATATTAAATTTCGGTAAGGAGTTTAAATTAAAATTTCCTTGCACAACGATTAGAAAGTTTAAGATAATACATGAGATGTTTCATTTTCCAACTTCTTATAAATAAATATATAATATGAAAACATAAATGAAATAAATTTTCCGTACATAAATTCAAATTATGAAAATCGTGTTTCTTCAAGTTTTAAATATACTTCCACCCCTTAAATATTTTTTAACTTGCCGTCCGCAAATCACAGTTTCTCATGTTTGTTTTCCGTGTGCAAAACAGCAATTTTTTCATTATCATCAACAGAGCTACTAAGCGAAACATTAGGAAATGTGCGCAAAACATTCTGAAGCGATTGCAAAGTATCTTCCACGTACGGCGTCTTGAAAAATAGAATACGCAACACGTGCACGAGGTGATTCGTGCGCTCATCTTCCGCGGCTCTGGCGAACGCTCGAGCCACAAACTCGACTCGAACACAAATTACCTACTTCGCACACTTGTTACGCGTCTTATACTACTGTAACCAATATTGCATCAGCTGCCGGGATTCGCTGCGCGGATTGCGTCATCTGCCGCCGCCCCCTGAACTGGATGGTTCCGGGGTATTCGCGGGTCGCGTAGACGAGTGTCGCGAGTCCCAGGAAAGTCTAGGCGGGCGCCAGCCAGGTATAAATTCGCCGCGACCGGCGGCCGCTAGTCAGTCTGAAATGTATGTCTAAGCTCTGAAGTGTGTGGATCGTGGTGAATAGCAGTGCAGTGGACTGTGCCCAACGCCGTGATCTGTAGTCAGCGCAGTGGACTGTGATCAGTGCATCGGACGGTGGTGAGTGCTGAGGACTGTGCGGTAGTGTAAAAGAAGTAAGCAGTGAAAATAAATAATCAAGAGAAGTTTGTCGTATACATGAATAACCAAGTAAAGAAAACAGGGACTGTGAAGACTATCTGTGCATAAATCAAATATTTTTAGTGTATCTTTAAGAAAAAACAAACGTTTTTGTTAAAATAATATCTGTGTTTTAATACACCACGTAGAATCGTAACACTATTCTCCTCCGCTCTAGATTCGTCAAGGAGCATCTAACTCCCACCCAGCTTACCTGGTTGAGCAGGAAGCGAATGCGCAGCGCGGCGCGCAGGCAGAGGGCGTCGGCGGCGCAGTCGCGCTCGGGGGCCGGCTGCGCGCGCAGCGGGCGTCGCTCGAGGCGCTCGCGCTGCACGGCGCCGCCGCCGCCGCCGCCGCCGCCCAAGCCGCTGGCGCCCAGCAGGCGGTCGCGCGCCACGCAGCGGCGCCGCACGCCGAAGAGGCCGAAGTGCGCGGACGCGCGCCGGCTCTCCGACGCCGCCAGCTCGCGCTGCAGCAGCGCGCTCACGTAGCGCTGGCCGCTCTTGCGCGCCGCCTCGCGCAGCGCCGCCAGCAGCGACGACGCCTCGCTCTCCGGCACCTGCCCACGCACGCCATTAAAAAATATGTAACAAGTCCTCTAAATTAGTCTTTATGGCGACAAAATTGAGGCGAGGGGAAAAATGGAACAAAGGGACAAGAGGACTAAATGGGACAATGGGACAAAATGTGACAAGGGGCAAAATTGGACAAGGGGACAAAATGGGACAAGGGGCAAAATTGGACAAGGGGAAAAAATGGGACAATGAGTCAAAATGGAACAAGGGGGCAAAATGAGACAATGGTACAAAATGGAACAAGGGGACAAAATGAGACAAGGAGACCAGCGGAAAAGGGGGACCGGGGGCAAAGAAGGCATGGTGTCAAAAGAGACGAAATGGGACAAAAGGGACATATTTATCCAAGGAGTTATGAGCACTGGTGAACCCGAGAACCCGAACTGCCCGAGAACCCGAGAACCTGAACCTGAGAGTCCGCTAAAATATTTTTAATGGACTCTCGGACATTTTAACAGACGTTGCTATGAATTCGCTCTTAATGGTTTGTTTAGATGGTTGGTTGCTAAGGAGAAAAGCGCGTTTTACCGTCGTAAATAATAAAAAAAATAGTTTTAAGGACGCTCTTTAACTTCTTCATCGAATAGCGAGCACTGTGATTTTTAACATTGGGGTAACTGTAAGAGGAACGTATAAGGACAACATGAACACACACAAACATTCATTGCAGAGGTCAAAATTTGAACCCACGACCCTTCGAGCCGAGGCATCTACGCCCCTTTAGCCTTTAGCAACCTCAACTATCCAGGCCGGTTGCACGCCATTTATATAATGTTTCCGGTATTCCCCCCTCCCAAACTGAATGGTGAGATCTTGCGCCGACCTACACGTCACCTCGTTATGCTTCCCCATCCACGTATCTCTCGCTATTTGGAGCATGGGCGAAGGCCTATGCATAGTTCCGAACTGCTTTGTGCTTTACGTCTGAGTCACGTGATGACGCCGAGGCTTCCTAGTGACGCGCAATAGCAGCAGCTTTTCTAGGAACGAAATCATCGGGAAATTCACGGAATGAATAAATGAACAGGATAGAATGTCGTACGAGCTGAGTGCCTCTGGTAAGCAATTTTGACACCCACTATGAAAATTTCACATCATTAAAAGTATTCAGACAAATTAGGTATCGGACTGAAAAATATCAAAAGTATAGAACTTAAATCTCTTTAGATTGCTGCGACAGCGTTTCCAGTGCACACGTAGCAAGTGCAGTAAAGCACGGCAACGCTGCCTCCGTCGAGACCCAAAGCATGAAGAATGGTACAAGGTGTAGGGGTGCGTTTGGGGCTTGGCGAATTGGGGATCTTTAAACTCAATATGTATTTAATCATAATATACACGTGAGTAATTTCATGGGAAAGAAACGTTTCAAATCCTATTAATAGTAGTAATTAACTCCTTTACGGGTTACTCCTTTATGGGTTATTCAATTCAGCGTACACCGAGTAGCGAGCGACTGCTCGCCTAATCCCGAGCAGTTGACGTTCTCGGTGAATGTTTGGTTTCTTGGATGTGTCCCATAGGCCGACACTCAATGGGCAGGGTGAGTGGAGTATGTTCGTCACTCGGCAAATAGCAAGCATTAGCATTTCGTTTTGGGGTGGAATAGGGGACTTAGGCAACCCGCAATGTATTGCGGTATGTCGAAATGCGGCGGCCTCGAGCAGCCAGGGCCGCAAGGTATAGCGAGACAGTGAGCGACGCTGGTAGACAGGGTGGAATAAGAAGGGTGAAGGGTGGCAAACGATGCTCCGGCCATTCTCGATCAACTATGCTCTGAATCCATCTTACTGGGCAGGCCTGACGTCACCTATAAGCAAGCAGCGACGTTTCGTCCTCCAGCACCTATCTATCACACATCCATACTCGCCCACAAAACATGTTAGAGCAGTACCGGACCAAATGCTACGTTAATAGAATGGTGATACTGGGAACTTAAGTAGAAAATATCTTTGAATGTAAAACATCTCATTACGCAATATAATGACGTGCTGCGTTTTAGGAAGCAAGATCGATTGACTCGAGTGGAGGAGAAGGATACAGTTTATTCGGAAGAAGGAGATCAGAAGAAGAAGAGAAGAAGGAGAAAAGAAGAAGAGAAGAAGGAGAAGAGAGGAAGGAGAAGAGAGGAAAGAGAAGAAAAGAAGAAGAAAGAGAAGAAAAAAGAATAAATAGAATTGAAAAGGAAGAAGAGAAGGAGAAGAGAAGGAGAAAAGAATAAAAAAGAGAAAAAAAGAGAAGAAGGAGAAGAAAGAGAAGAAAGAAGAGAAGAAAAATGGAGAAGAGAAGAAGGAGAAGAGAAGAAGAAGAAAATGAGAAAAAGAAAGAACTTTTAATTATAAAAGCATTATTTGCGCTCTTTATCCACTTAACGAATCACGCATTCTGCCCGTTCCTACTTCTCGCCCCTCCAGCTAGCGCAAGCGTTCAGTGGGTGTCGTTGGGTGTTGTGCGCTGACCGTGACGCGCGAGCACGGCCCGGTGTCCTCGTCGTGGAAGAGCAGCCCCGTGAGCGGCAGGTGGTAGCGCGCGCGCAGCGACCGCCAGCCGCCCTGCGTGCGCAGCTCCACGTCGGAGCACGCGCCCGTGAACGAGTCCAGCACGTCCACCAGCTTCACGCCCAGCGGCGTGGGCGAGCGCAGACGCGGCTCCACCTACACACGCGCGCCACCATTGCCGCTTCAGCGACGATTGGTTGATGGATTAGTGATTCCGGGCGCGTCAACTACTGAGGACATTAGTCCCGTAAGTGAAGTGCTTGTGTTTTCATCGGGAGGTGGCGGTGTTCTTCCTCCACTGGATGGTGAGATCCAGGGCCGGTCTAACGACGACTAGAGGTGTTCCTGCCAGGACTCTCCCACCAACGGGGCACCGCCCCAGCCGGGACAAGTTCTAAGTCCCCGACCGGTTTCCCGGCATGTGTGATAGTGTAGTGCATGTTGGTGTGTGGGAGGAAGGGATAGGACAAGAAAGAGAAAGGAAAGATGGCGCGCGGTCCGTGGCCCGTTTGTCAGGGTACTGCTCCGGTATTTGCCTGGTATTGATCGGAGAAACCACGGAAAACTAATGATCAGAGCATCCGGCCGCTAGAATTCACGTGCAGACAGCGTCTGAATTCGAAGTAACTGAAAAGCGAAAGTCGAAAATCCTGCCGCGGCAGGACCCGAACCTAGGACCTCCCGGTCAGATGCACTGCAGTGACATCAGTTGATGTACTGAGCCACCGCTCCCGATTTCGGCGACGAGATCAGCGAGCGGCAGCAAGAGGGCTTCCAGGACGGCTGAAAGTTAGGAAGCTTCAATACAAATAGCTTTGGATAACTATGTTATGATAAATATTGTGTGCAATGTTCGAACGGTTGTACAAATGAAAGTAACAGTATCCGCCAAGAAAAGGTTCAGCAGTACGTCTTTTGATGATATTTAAGTAATAATTATTACTAAGCGAACAACGTCAGAAAATTGGTGAATTGTTGACAAAACCGATAATTCATATAAACATTATTGGTTCATTATTGGTTTTTACACATTATTGGTTTCATTTATGAAAATAATTTTTGAAATTGTATGCTGCTATATTGATGTTCTGATGAATAGACGCATTTATAAACTTTTCTTTACAAATCATTCCTAAAAATGAGAAAAACTTCGAAAACTATTAACCTACATTGATTGATTATCGTAATTGTGTTTGAGTGAGTATTTCATCTTTCCGGGCGCGTAAAATTCTTTGATCATTAGTCCCGTGAGTGTAGTACGTGTTATAGACGGTAGATGGCGGTGTTCTTCGCCCAGTGGAACGTGAAGTCCGGCGCCGATCCGCATGTCGGCTTGCGGAGTTTTCCCTTTCCAAGCATCTCCCGCAGCATGGCACCGCGCCAGTTGGGACAAACTCTAAGGTCTCCTGACATGCGCGGTAATGGAGGGGAGGTATGTGTAAATACATTTGTGCGTAAGGGAGAGAAGCAGACAAGAATGAGAGAGAAAAGGTCAGCATGCTACGTGGCCAATAGTTAGAATACTGCTCCGAAAGTCGCCTGGTATTGTACGTAGAAACCACAAGAAACTACCAATCAGAACCGGCGGCAGCTACAATTCTCCTTCGGCTAAATTCTACTCAGCTATGGAGCTTGTTTCAGAAATCCACCAGCATCCAGTGTCAAACGTAAGTACTCCCGTTCAACGACGCTCCATCGGCAACGGAGTTTCCACCGATCTAATCGAAACGGGTCCAATCCACCGGAAGCGGAAGCGCACTGGCCTCGTTCTCGAAGAAGCAGATGTAGCGCTCGACGAGGCGCGACAGCTCGTCGACGATGTCGGGCGTGAAGAGGTTGGTGAAGGCGCGCACGCCGGTCTTGGGCGGCGCCACCACGCCCTCGTCGTCCTCGGGCATGGGGAAGGGCGGCGCGCTGAGCGAGAGCGCGTGCTCCAGCAGGTCCATGATGCGCCCGCCCACGAACGGCGCCGAGCACTCGCGCACGTACACGCCCACGGCCGCGCGCAGCAGCCTGCGCACGCGCACGCGCACGCGAGCACGCGCAGATCGGAAAAGAGCTCCTCGGGTCCGGGTCTCTTTTCATGAGAAATTGTATGATGAGAGCGAACGAAGCTTCCGCGGTCAGTCAGTAACTACTTGGCTGTCAGGGAGATGCCGCGCCCTAAGTATAGGTGCCAACGTTTCGGCTGCCATTCTGCGATCTTTCTCAGGACGAAATGAAGTTTAAATGTTTCCTCCTCGTAGAGGTTGGTCAAATGAAAGCTTAGGCTTCAGCGGTCCGAGTCAGTAACTACTTGACTGTCCCGGAGTCGACGAGTCCTAGGTACAGATGCCAATCATTCTGTAACCTTCCTCAGGGCGAAATACGACATGGCGCCTCCCGGACAGCCAAGTAGTTACTGACCTCGGCCACGGAAGCTTATGCTCTCTTTTGACTAACATATACGAGAAGGAAACAGTTAAACTCGCATTTCACCCTGAGGAAGGTCACAGAATGGCAGCCGAAACATTGGTTCCCCTGCCTAGGACGCGGCAAATCCCGATCAACCATGAAGTTAAAGTGTATGATGTCTGGTCATTATCGTGTAAAAGAGAGTTAATTATTATTTTGAGAGGTTGATATATAATTTTTAGTTGAAGAGTATAACAAATGATCGGTTCACCTGCATTGTCATCTAGCCTATTTGTTTATCCTTCGATTACTATACCCATTAACAGAGAAATCATCTCTCAGTGCTATAAGTTATGATGCTGATCACTTACTTTTATTGTATTCAGAAGGTTAATGATGCTTCTTAATGTTTTATAATGTTACTAAAGTACTTCTTTCCGTCTGCGGACAAACTACACAAGATAAATAAAGTAAAAAGAATCCAAATTTCGCAGGACGATAAAGATAATTCATATATTCGATTAAAAATACTTTATGAGTAATTCCTCGGCGTAGGTGTGGCTATGTGCTAACCACACGTACCCCTCAACTCCTGGCCGCAAGGCCGGGACGCCGCTGGTAGACCTTAGCTCGTTAAGAGCTGTCGTGCCAAAGTACATACATTGGAGCAATAGCTTCTTTTTCAAGTTAAAGAATTATTCGTCAACTTGTATCTCATAATCGTCAAAATGTATTTCTTCAAGTAGGCATATAAAATATTTAGAGTGAAATCAATTACACTCATAACCTACAAGAATTATTCTAATTTGTCAAAAACTCTAATGATCTTAAAAAGACAAGAAAAGTCTGACAAGAGTCAGAAATTAATGAAGACTAATCACGAAAATAGATCAGAATTGAATGATTGATTACATTATCCCAAATAATTTTCATATACTAATTCTCCCATCGAACGGGTTATAATGTTATTATTGATTTCAGCGCCAACAATAAGTAAACTTATTCGTAACACTGATTTTAATTCATTATATTCATTTGCTTAACTACTTCTATTTTTAGGCAAAAATAATTCTTACTTTTTTTTCGAAAGGGGAAGAAAAGCTGGTTCTCCCATATTGTCGATTTGCGGCATGTAAAAGAACCGTGAGCCTCAATAACGCTACAGACATGAGCCAAATTCTAAAATCGTTTATCACCCGGGTAGTACCTCTATTCACAAATACAAGACATCTTGAGCAATAGGTCTGACCTATCACGGTGCCTAGTATTGCGAAATAAATGTACGGAATGGAGCGTCTAAAATCGCCTATATGGCTTCTAATATAAAACACCGCGAATCAAGCAAACCAAACAGCCCTTTCCTTGTTGTGTTTACTACTTCATTTTACCTTTTCAAGGATCGGTGCTCGGAGGCCCGTGGGCTCACCTGTACTCGATCTCGATGAGGTAGAGCGTCTTGCAGATGAGGCACGTGTGGAAGGAGAAGTCGGGCGAGAGGCGCAGCTCGCGCAGGCGGCGCAGCAGCCGCGCGCCGAACGCGTCGAACGCGCGGACCAGCACCTGCGCACCGCGCGACAGTGCAGGCGGAAAAGCAGCGGACGGCCCCTTGTGGACGGCTGAGCCCAACTGTTACACGGACTGCTCAACCGAGCACTAGAGGGCCCGGAAGTAGGAAAAGTTGACAAAATACTCTTTGTGCGAATACACAGCGACCAATAAATGACGAATGAACATCGGATTAAGCATCCCCCTCTCCGCGTACATACGAAACTTCTATATACAAGCCAAAAATAGATTTTATAATCGATGGGAAAATCTCAAACCAATGTATCATAACGTTTACAATGGGTAAAATTGTTTTATATCTGTTGTATAGTTTTAGATACTTGTATTTCATCATTCCAGAATATTTTGGACAGCCGTTATGAGCCAAGGTCTTCCAACTCTCGCAAGCATGGTGCGGCACTTAACTGTATTTTTTTTGACAAACAGCTGAAGAAAATGGATAAATTGAACATGTGTAGGATGCCTTCTGTAATGGACGATGATTCAAAGCGATGTATGTTTAAGGTAGCTGGCTAAGATAACAACAAAAAATCGCCAATTTGATTTCTACTAATTCGACCCGCGACGTTCGCAAATGTCCAAGTCGACCATGAAGTGACTTGAGTCGTCCCTCAGCTCTGAAATTAATATAGAACATACTTTAGTTCATTCAAGGCACACTTATTTAAAAATACCAAAATATAGATGACGCTTGACTCACCCTCTTGAGTAACTCATATTAAAATATGAGTAATTCGTATTTCTAGTTAATTACATTCGCGCACTCTACTCATTTATTCGTACGGAATCATGCATTCATGATAAAAACAGCAGAAACTCAATTTAAGTGATTTCGTCCTTTCTTGTTGAATTGAATTGAATTGTTGAGTGTCATAATTCAATACTAGTATACGCGAATTACTGTATTAAAGTGTTTTTAAAGTGCAATTAGCGGTGTTTGAAATAATGTAATTGGTCAGCTATATGCTATTTAAACCTTGCAGAATCGAGAGCATTATGAGTTCAGTTTGTTTCAATTATAAGAAGTGAAAGCAATGCATGTATTACGCGAACACTATGCTTTCGCGACGTCAGAAAAGCGGAGAAACTACGCCTTTGAAACCTCTGTGCATTTATTCACGTGTGTTTTTTTCAATTATGTCAAAGTTTTGGACATCGGTACGTTTGAGATCACGAGAGCTTCGGTATGGGATCAGACGTGGACATGGGATTTTAAAGTAAGGATTGTATAGATATTGCACCGGGAATGCAGTAATTAACTCTGTGCTGCTTTCTTTTTCAGAAAACTAAATGAAGATATATAACGTTATTTGTTGCTATAATACGCTATCATAACGCTATAATAATAGGCGAAGCATGACATTTATATTTTCTGTTTGTTACATCTTAGAATTAAAGTTAAGAATTATAATTGAAATCGAAGTACTAAAATATTGAATTACAATTGAAAGTCAGGTACTCCATGCTTCTTATCGCCCATCTTAAAAAACACCATGATATTGCCGATTCTATTTCACGAACTCGAACAAATTATCCCAACACACGTTCATCCATCCACATGCTTTCGCTTTTTATTGAAAAAAGTTCTCGCGCGCGCCGCGTGGAGCGGTCGTGGAGTGGCAGTCACCTCCTCGGCGGCGCGCGCCAGCGTGCGGCAGGCGACGCGCGTGGTGCACACTTCCTCGTAGGAGAGCATGGAGAGCACGCGCAGCAGCACGTCGCGCGGCAGGCCCTCGAGGCGCGGCGCCGGCGGCGGGCCTGGAGAGCGCGCGCGCCCCGCGGGGCCGCCCGCATGCGCCGCCAGCGTCGCCATCCTGCTCTCCGCTCTGGCTCTCTCCCTCCTCCTCACGCGCTCCGGGCGCGACGACGATGGGGTTGCGCTGCGCAGGGCGAAGGGCTTAGTTCTTGCGGTCCGGGTTTTGCTGTCCGACCATAGTATGCAGATAATAATTATAATAATAATAATAATAATAATAATAATAATAATAATAATAATAATAATAATAATAATGTAATGATAATGACATTGATAATGATTGACAATGATAATGATGATTATAATGATAGTGATAGTGATAATGATATGATAACGATAAAGATAATGATGATGATAACGATAAGGATAACGATAACGATAATGATAATGATAATGGCCAGACCGTATAGCCGAGATCGCTAAGGCAGAAGTGCCGTGGCGATCTCGGACGGAGGATCGCGGGTTTGAGTTCCGCCTCGGGCTTGGCTGTGTTTGTGTATGTCTATTTGTGTATGCCGTCCATTCATCTTCCATTATCATCATTCCATCTTCCATCGCCCCATGACTAACAACGCTGGAGTATAAAAATCGGATTCAGCCTAATGCTGATCCTCCTGATTAATTTCATGTAAGACTTGCAACGTGATAAATGATACTGAGCCCATGCTAATGCATGCATGCGTGGTCCAAGACGGCCGATTCGCGAGTAATAATAATAATAATAATAATAATAATAATAATAATAATAATAATAATAATAGTAATAATAATAATAATAATAATAATAATAATAATAATAATAATAATAATAATAATAATAATAATAATAAATATTATGTATTAAGCGTGGCTCATGCCAGAAGTTCTTCCGTCTGGACTGAACCGTCTGAACAGGTGTTCCTATACTTGAATAAAAATATTCGTCAATCTCTACAAATGACACGATATTAGAATGAATCATTATATCCGCACATGGAAGGTAGCATAGTATGCACATTACGTACGTAGAGAAACGGAGGTTGAATGAATTGGCGACAACAGCTTTGTATTAACACCGAAACTTGATTATCGTGTCTGCTGCAGAAATCTCAACAGAGCATGACACAAAACGGCGGCGCACCACACCAGATATCCACATTGTTTTCGCGACAACGAAACACCACCTTTTCGAATACACCATGATGCAGTCAATGACAATTTTCAGCTGGCTGTCGCTTCAGAGCGAAAAGGGCAAGTATGCAAAATGCCAGAAATGGAGACGTATACCACAGGTAAGTACTGTGATATGCACGTCGAATTGGGAGACTTCAGGGCTGCAGTAGTTGAATTCGCCGGGCTGTATCTGACTCGGCACCCAACGAGCGACCTGTTGCAACGGCGCCTCGATGCACGAATGCACGCAACGGGCAACGCGGTACCGCGACTAGGTGCCGACACCCGAAGACCGTGCCATCGTGCTGTTTGTTGCCAGGTACCGAGGAGCCCGTATTGCGATCAGTTTATGAGACCTTGCTCAAAAGTTATGCGTATAGAACCCCATTGTGCACCGAGTTCAGCTGGAGGACGGCCAGTACCAGTTTCATTTCACGCCTATGCAAGGGATAACGCAGAGCGACTTTCCTCGGTAGATGTATTGAGAGTGGCTCCTGCAAAAGTAGTAACTCCACTGCACGCGTGTTGTGGACTGATGGGGACATTTTTACACGAATGGAGACTTAAATGAGCGTTGTTGCCAATGAAGCATGAATATCCCAATGCAAAGCGACCACATAAGCTTCGGTATCTTGGGTCGAACACGACCCTGCGATCTTTAGGTTCCGAACTTGAAGCTGAAGTTTCTGCGGTATGTTCTTCCAGAACACCTAGAAGAGGTACTCTGAAGCAGGATGACTATACAATACGATGGTGCATCTGCGCTCTACAATCAAGACATTCGCTGAACGCTCTCTTCCCGAAGTGTGGATTGGTCCCAGCATTTCCAATCTGTCCACAACGACGGCACGGGATTCTTTAATTCTGTGACTACATTAAGGATTACACGACAATTCGGACGACATTTCGTTAGAACCCGCGGCTGAAGCAGTCCTCAACACCGAAACATGCAACATAACGACTCCGGCGTGTGATGCTGCATTGCACCTTGTGCGTTATGTTGTCATAAGCGCAAGGTACATTTTGAGCAAGTGCTTTAAAAACTATACATTTGCTGTAACAAGTGCACTTGCGTCAGTAATAAAGGTGGAGTTACACTTTAGTTTTTGTTACTTCATTCCCTTCGGTCTTCCGTCTTGCAACTCTGTCCTCCACTGTACCGCGTAATTCGCGCTTACCATCCGTGCAACGTCATCACTCTCCAGAACAGTCGTCATAAAAGCAGGTGATAATTTTCTTGGCACGTAACCAATTACTAACTGCGCAATTGATTTCAAAGGACATGTATCGTACTAGTTGCTGTGGTCAGCTGTTTGAACCTGGCGCGCGCGCAGCGATACACCACGGGCCAACGAGCTGGCTAGTGCGGAGTGCTGCCCGCGAGACGGGGAGCCTCGAGGCGAGGCTATCCTGGGCCTCGCTTTCCCTACTTAAGGGGCTGCGGGTGCAAGCCTGAGGATAGTAAACCTAGACCACAAACGGAAAACACTACAAAAACAGATGAACCTGACGCTGAAGTGGGCAGAAGAAAACCACCTGACCTTCTCAGCGGAAAAATTTCAGGCAATCTGCTACTCTCGCCGCAAACACAAGCACACAAAGCGGTTTACACCACCAAAACAAATCACCATAGGAACACAAAAACTTAAGTGGGAGCCTAAAGCAACTTACCTAGGCGTCACTTTCGATCGGAGACTACGCTGGCACTTACACGTCAGGCGTATCCGATCAAAACTCCAACTAAGGGTCTGTCTCCTAAAACCTGTTGCGGCGGTGTCCGCCACACCAAAAAGCGCGCCGCAGAGTCGGCGCGCTGTGACGTCAGCGAGCGTAATCTGGGCAGCCGAGCAAAGAAGGAGCTGGCCAATGGGGACGGAACGGCCGGCGCGCGACGCCTCTACGAGGAGGCGAGTCTTCAGCGCGCAGGAAGATATAACGGGCAGCCGCCGGGGTAGCGGCAGAACGGTGTACCAAATGTAATTTGAGAGTTGATAGTGTTGAGTATAGTGATTGTGACCCGGCAGTGTACTAGGCGATTCCGACTGATTAATTGTGCGACTTCGGTTTTGGACTTGGACTGCTACAGGAACATCTGGTGACTCGGCTATGTTATATTGGGTTCTCTCTCTTTTGAATTTTGGTAGAACATTTTGTAACGACAGCGAAACTGTAATAAAAATCTTGTTATTGTTAACTTGCTGTTTTTCCATACATAACAAAACCCCTTTTAAAAGAACCTACCCTTCCCTTGGATCTTCTTCTGGCACTCTATTAAACGTGTTTCCGGCCTGTGGCCACCTACGCCGCTGCGACGTGATGGACTACAGGTAAGAAGTACAAGGATACACTTGAGCTAGTCCAGAACAGAGTTCTGCGGCTCATCGCACGCCCTCCGTTTCGGAAAAGACTGAAAGTACTGAGGAAGGAACTCGGTGTCGAATCCTTTACTCAATGCTTAAGACGGCTATCATTCAATGAAGCCTGTCAAGCCTTTCAATCAAACGAAGCCCCGACAATTTCAAAGACATGTCCTCACTAGCCCGAGGATAGTACGTCAGTAGCCAGCAGTCAGCTAGTCCGCCAGTTAGCCAATACACGTTGCACGGGAGGGAAGCCGCGCAGCCTGGGAGCGTCCGGGAGCCGGGCGAGAGGAAGCTAGTGACGCGAGATCGCCACGGCCGGCCACGCGTGGCCTAATGTGTTGTAGGAAACTCTCCGCCACGTGTATTCCCGACGCCGCAGCAAGACTGCGCTACGTCAGGCCCAGGATGACCCTGATTGTACCGAGCTCAGTTCGAGCCCAAGGGGTGAGCAGGAAAGAGACTCGCCGTTTGGAAAAAAGGCAGCAAGCGATTGTAATTAAAGATAGAATAAAGGATTGTCAAAGTTGATGTCGGACTTTTATTTACTGAACATAACAGTAGTTAACAGATACTGCTTTCTCGAATTACCCTTACGCAAGTTTTCGCTTGAATTTCGTAATCCGTACAATTGCCACTTCTGAGTCCTCTGAATCCAGCATTTCCAAATGTGAAACATTGGTTAATTTAACGTATCTTGACCTTCCAATCATTGTGGCACTCTCCTTGTGTGGATATAATGATAAACATTGTGTATATTTGCTTAAGAGTTATTTATTGGTTTGATGTTGAAATAGTGGATAAGTTAATAAAATTTCGATTCAAATATTGTGATGTGTCACACATCAATATTTAATACATCAAAATTAAAATGCCTAGTTTACTGGCAGGAACACGTAAGAGTGAAGAAGAATGAATTAAATTACAAAATAGACTTCGTGAGGGATGAGACTGAATTGGCTAGCCCGTGGGATAAGAGGGAAGATGCGATCGAGAGAATGGAAGTGGCGACCCTTCAACCCATTTGCAAACCAAAGGGGGCGGGCGGTTCTTTGTTTCTTCACTTTTTCCTTTTATGCCTACTATTTTCTCCCTTAGTTCAATAACAAATACCGTAAATTATTTTCGTTCTGCTTTTCCCTTGGTAGTCTAGGTTTAAATTACGGTCTTCCGACACTTATCTTTCGAGAACCAAAACTATTCAATTTTATTAACAATTCAAGTTGAATTAAAAAGTCAAGAAATCACGCGTATTGGATTTCGATCGATACCAACTGGTAGAGGTATTAGTTAAAAGTTTCGGGAAAATTGTGCTCCTTACGCGTCGAGAGTAAGTTTTGTGCAAAATCGGCTCGCATGCCTCTGTTTATGAATGAACAACAGAAAGAAAAAATAAAATTAGTGTCCCCACAGCTCCGTTTTCAATCACATTTAAAAAGTCGGTGTGCAAAGGCGACACCGAGAGGCTGCTCTACTGACATGAAACTGGGTGTCGTTCCAAAACATTTCGTCTTAGTGCTTACACATGTTCCTTTATTGTTTTCCGAACTAAAACATCTAATTATAGTGAACATTCAGTTATGAAAATGTTTACCAAAATGCTTAATTCACTAGAATAGTCACTATTAAATTATTATTCTTCTTTGATAAAAGCAATACATTTTCATAAAACAGTTGTATTATTGATAATTATAGCCTACGATCGCTGTTTGTATAAAATTTTCCATTTTAGAATAATTAAGAAATTATTTTGCAAAATTGCATTGTCATACAGTAGTATTGCAATGTTAACAATTACTTTGATTAGTTCCAGAAATATGGACTAATTAGTCCATATTTAATACTACTTCAGCTTTAATACTACTTCACTTTTAGTCCACTCATAAATACATGTCATTTACAGAGGTTTTGTAGGGGTAATTCCTGAAAATGCGGATTGAAACCTCTTTCATGTATCATGACGCCATAAAATTGTTCTTCCTCGTCTCGACTATTCGTACGTCTATGATGCGTAGCTCCCACTCCATTAACATAGGCTCTTACCCACAAAACTTACCTTTACTGACAGATACGACAGAACCGCACGTGGGTGATCAAAACCAGTGTATGGCGGAGCTTATAGATCGCAGCGGCGTGATGAAGATGGAAAAGTGCCGCGCCCAGACCGTTGGGGAATGAGCCAACTTCGCAGACTGATTCGTTGCCGAGGAGCAGAAAGACAGAAAGCACATTGTTGTACATACAAATTTCAAATGTAACCGATCAATTTTTATTAACAAAAATATGTATTAACTCCTGGTACGAGAGAAGCTCAAGAAAACTTTGTCGATCCTAAATTCCACTATGATCGAACCCCTACCTCTTGAGGGGAAAGTCAGTAATCTGTTCACCACCCCACGAGGCGCCCAATATTTCGGCAAAACATCACTTGCCCAAAACTAGTCTTTTCCGAGACACGAAGCATCACTGATAGGACTAAAAAGGCCATTTACGTGCTCTGATACACGCTGCAGTGCCTTACCTCTCGGTCACAGAGAACATTGGTAAAACTTTGCTGCAATCCGATTACGAACAATGCAATCCGATTATTTATTCGCATTTCAATTCAATTAATCCACAAATTTGCGTTTACGTCGTATGTATTGAAAATATACACTTTCCCACTTACGATACTTGAATGCAATCTTATGCTTTAATTGACTACACGCAAAAGCTTCCCAACATTATGGAACAAGAGAATTCGTCAATGAACTGCTGAAGTGACGAAGAGTTTCTCAAGAAAATTACTTTAGAAAATGTGTTCATCTTCCTATGCAGAGCATGCTGGCTTTGATATTTACCTCCTTGATGTCATTTTATTTACTGCATTATGTTTCTTTGTTATCTGCCACATTAACTATTTGTAGCATGATTTTCCTTGGATCTCAAATTTCGGCAAGAAATTTGAAAATCTAATTATTGAAAAAGTTTTGTAACTTACCAACCTCACTTTTGCTTCTCTCGATTATGTAGCCACTAATTCCAAGCGGCAATAAACGAGCATTTATGTTTTATCATTAGTTCAGTAAAGACTTCTTGTTACCCATTCAGGGAGCAGTTTTTATATTGGATAAAGTTCAAATCTTCTTTCAGCATCCTTATTACTGCGCAGTGTACTCTTCTTTTGTCTATTAATGTAAACATTCCCATGAATTCCCAAGGATTTTGTATATGATACGTTCGAGAATAGTTCAACATAAATATTATTGAATTCAGAACGCTTGAACATTGTAGTTGAAGATGTGATTTGAACTATTGACCTGGATTGTGGATGGATTTTTCTTTGTTTCAATCACATTTGTGTATGCGTCTTAAGGTAATGAATTTGGCATTCTCTAAACTTTTTTTCTTCATAAAACTAAAAGTTAAGAATAAATATGTATGTATTAGAATATCGTATCGATAAGAATGTTCTTTCATGTAAAAATGAGCTGCATTTTTGTACTGCATTTTGAAATACGATTAGTACCACCTTATTTCCGCTGAGTTCAAAAATAACATTGAAAACTCTATCACATCAGTTTTTTTCTCAATTCAGGAAAATGTAAATCTGTGTGTAGCAAAACGGGGAGGGGTGAGAATCTGTAGGCCGCGCGCAGAAATAAAAAGAAAAGTGTGCAGCTTTAGCCATGTGACGTAAATATGTATTATACCATGTAATGTAAATATAACACAATTAATTGTGTTATTCCGCCAATTCTCGTATTGCGCGCACCAACTGAATTTTCATATTCTTACGACATAGTCACGCGACACCCCAAGGAAGGAGCCATGTTGCGACAGCATGAACCCAAGGAAGGGGCCACCTTCCATTAAATATTTGCTATTTGTGTTGTTATTCGGAACAGCAACATTTTTTACTTTCTTGTTTTGTAAGGAACTGACGTACTGTATATAATATATTCTATGTTTTTGCTGTATTTGTCAAGTTTGTTTTTATTAAAATGTTTAATTTGTTAAGTGTTACAAGAGAGTATTTTATTTCTTGTTCTTGAGCAGTCTGCTTACTGGGTTCTGGAAAACCGTTTTTGGTAATTTTTTTCAGCAACGTTTTTGGTGTGCAGGCCACTAGTATTATAAAAAGCAATGTCCTGATCGCAAAATCAAATCAGGACTATTATACTATTGAATTTACTAAATTTTTGAAAAGAAGGAACCACATTTCAGGAGAAAGATGAATGAAAAAACTAAAATTTGTTGTCTAGTGTTATTCAACTTCTTTCTCCTGACTACCTTTAGTACTACTGTTTATACTGTCTATGTTTTGAAATTAAAGCTTTAATTTTTTTTTAATGGGCAGAATTAACAAATCCAAACGATTTTGATCTACATAGCAGATTTTTTTCAAGTTTCTGATCTCCATTCTTCTTTCACAATATCAGATGCAGAAAATTTCTAAAGCGCAAATGCTCCTTTCCTTCGTATTAACAATTATTTGTTTCATTGTTAGAATTAGTTCATAAATAACAAATAAAATTGCATTATAATAAAAAATATTTTAGGAACATACGTTAGCTAAGATGCTGTTCAAAATCTCTATTTCATTTAAAAAAATACTAGTACTAGAACCACTGTCTTTTCATGAAAGTTTGAAGGCCAAGAAAATAAATATAGTGTGTATCTTTCAAGACAAATTTCATAATCTTGTTATTACTAAATGTTAATGAGCAGTTTCTGTCTCAGAGTACCTTCTAGTGAATACTTTGATAGAATGTTTATTGGTAATTAAAATCTAATTGTCATTAGCAGTGATATAAAACTTGCATATTAATGCACATTGTTGTCATTTAATTTAATGTAATGTCACACATTGTTTATTGCTACTGGCCTTGTATGGCAATAATTATTTATAAGGAATTTACTATAAAATAATGACATTTCATTTAAGTTACATATTTCATAAATTTATTTTATTCTCCCTTTTTTAAAGTTTTTTATGTTGCATAACTTTGCATATAACAGCATATAACTTGCATATACCTTTAATTCATAAAATGTGTTTTAGCTTTGCATTATTTTACAATTCAGTCTTGAAAATCCTTGGATTCTAATAGATAAATATTGCTACTATAGGCTACTCATACTTCAGGGAACAGAGGCATAATCATTGACTCAAGTGAAACTATAATTAGACAAAAAAATGTTCATTCTGTTTCGCTGTCTTGTTTACCCATTATATTGTATGCCCTTCTGAATTTCATGATTTAAGTAAATTGAGAATTTTAATTGAAGCTAGATATTCCAACAATGAGCACAAATATATGATTGATCACTTTTGAAGAGATTTCTTTTAAAAATTATATTCTTCATTCTAAAAGTCATATTATAAAAAAATGGGAAAACATTTCTTTGCATTACTTAAGAAGAATATATTATGAATTGCATTTTGAAATGAGTGAATGTTAAGAATTTAACCCTTTAACCATTACTTCACTAAAATATATGTAAAATTTTGTATAATAAGATAATATCCAAAATTAGAATACAGACACATATGCACTATTTTAGCCATAGCATTACCAGGGTATGGGCTCAGAGTCCCAAAGATCATAATTTTTATATTTTATAGGTTTCATTTCCTTTTAAGAATCGGAAAATCATTGATATTATTTATGATGCATTTATGGTTCAAAATACAATGCCATTTATCACAAGTGTATATTAGAACTTAGGTTATTACAGCATCTTTGGGTGTGGTTAAAAAAATTTGGAACTATTTCGCTTGAAAATTGAATATTCAGAATACATTTTTGAAATATGTGATATATTTTAAGTCTTAATATTATGAATGTTAACATGTTGCTATGTTATGGCAGTTATGGCAATACATTAGAACGTAATAGGTTTGGTCTTTAAATACAAATATTGACGTGAGAAAATAAATTTATTTTTCATTTACCGTCCATGAAATTAAATAATATTTTTTGTTAAAATGAATGCATATGTATATTATTAGTTATATCTATTTATTTATATAGAAATATCATTTAAAATATCACTAAAAACAAAATTTAAATGGTGGGTTTCACAGACTGCTATTGATAATGAGTGTAATCATCATATTGCTGGGGATGAATCAAAAGTGTTAAAAACAAAAATTGACCCCTCACCCCCCAAAAATAAGCAAACACAAATGAAACTCAAATGGCAAGCCATTCAAACCCCGAGAATAACAAATATCTGGGGAATAGGAAAACGTTAGAATCTTGGGCACTTCAAATTAAGTCTCTCTTACATAAAATGTTCGTTATGAATTCATGACCATAATCCACCTATTGCAATTCCAGATGATGTGGGGATGATATGGGGTGATGTGTTAATTTAATTTTGTGTTTCTGACATCCGTGTAACGTATATAGAGCATGTCCAGGGTGGAAATGTCAAAAATTGAAAAATAAGCACTTAAGACAATTTTAAGCATATTTTGTCGAATAAACCACTTGAATATTCTGAATGGCTAAGCCACAATAAGCATTCAATGTTGGTTTGAAAATATGCTTTCTAGGTCAAACTTAACATTGCTGAAGCATAGAAACATGCCAAAAACATGTAAATTGTTTATTATTTACAAAAGAAATGAATATATTTGTTCAGAAAGAAAAATTAATCAAGAAATGAAAATGTAGTTGAATTGTGTAAATTGAATGCTTTTTTATTTCAGGGTTAATTTTTCTTATGGAACAAATATATTCATTTCTGTTGTAAATAATAATCAATTTAGATTTTTTTGAGTGTTTCTATGCTTATGCAATGCAAATTTTTGCCTAGAAAGCATTTTTTCAAATAAACTTTTAAATGCTTGTTGCAACTCAGCGATTCAGAATATCCAAGTAGTTTATTCGACAAAATATGCTTAAAATTGTCTTAAGAACTTATTTTTCAATTTTTGACGTTTCCTTCCTGGACATTCTGTATATTCAGTAAAACTTGGTCAGTGCGGAATCTCAAGCCCTCAAAGGAAAGTATTTTTTCCACATTAGACAAGACTCCGCATGATACATGATAATACTATAGAATGTTTGCCAGAACTGCGGATTCCATAGGACAGATTGCATTATACATGTTCTGCATTGTGCAAATGTCACTAAGGAAATATGAGTTGCCAAGATGCTTCAGGTATTAACCTTTGCCTGTTACATAATTATCTTTGGAAGAAACCATAGCTTCTTGTAAATGGAAGTTAAATATATAGGACTTTATCAGAACTTATTTGAAAAGGAATCTGTAAAAATCAACAAAAGAGAATTGTTGATATTAAGATGGAAATCTTCTGGAATTCCACAATAAACAAATTGAGACAATTAGTCTTCTCCAGAGCAGTTCTAATATATTCAAATGTTAACTGACATATTTCAGGGACTTATTGCCCATCTTCAGTGGGTTTGTACTTCTATGTAATGTAAAATGTGAACAAAGTAACTGAAAATATTTAAAAGTAACATCTCAAAATGTTTACGGGCCAAATACCATCTTGTACTATCTGCTTGTACTATAATCTTGTACAAAAAACACATTTTATTAGTTCAACAGTCAACATTTTTAAGAAAATTTCTTTGATGAATTTGTAGGCTAATATTAGAAAATGTTCCATAAATAGAAAAGAAACAAAGAATTAGATAAACTGTGGAAGGTTGCAAATGTAAGTAAATTTGTAAAATTCCAAGGAATAAGGTGGGTATGGCATTTGAAACAAATTCACAAGACAAGAAAACAAAATTAATTTACAAATGGAAACCTAATAGAAAATGAAGTAAAGAAAGACTTCAGAAGAGATGAGAGGATAATGTAATTGATAATCATAAGAAAATAAACACAAATTGGAAAAGATGTACAATGTATAGATTAGTCTGGTAAATGAATATAAAAGGAAGACGAGGAGGTTGAACAATGAGCATATACATATGTACCACAAATATATAGTAAAATATAATATCAGTTTCTTATAATTTAAAAATATACTAGTCAGTCAGATATGTAAATAATATCTAAAAGAACACGTTTGAAACCAGGGCAGAATTGAGGTGTGTGTGTGTGTGTGTGTGTGGGGGGGGGGGGATAAAGGAGGCAACTGTGTTGTGTGAGTGTTGGGACAAATTAAAATTTTGCTGATCTTCAAATTATATTGAAAAACAATTACTTTTTTGTGTATTTTGACAAGAAATTTAATAATAATTAAGTGAACAATAATTTTATTAAGCCGCGCTAATAACATACATTAATAAATTGGTGAACTTTAGTTCAGTATTATAAAACACGTGGGATAATGATCAGCCTTTCTGTGAATATCTGGTATTAATAAATCATCTATCAATTATATTTAGCTTTTAAAAGTTACTTACTTAGAAATTAAACAGCTTCATACCTAAAATTATGAGTCATAACACCTGAATTAACCCTCAAAAAGAAAGAGTATTTCCCATTTATTATACGCATATGATTCATGGTACTCAAATATCAACCATACAGTAAAACTTGCTCTATACAGCATGTGTATAAAGCAGAAATCTAATGTGAACATAAATCGCGATCCAGCCAAAAATAAATTATGCAGTATTACATTGCATAATGCGGAATCGTGTCTAATATGGAGAAGAATATTGATCTCTTGAGATTCCGCATATATTATATTTATAAATTTTGCATCAAATACATATTGTAGGCAACATGGATTATTAAAATGTAAATTGTTTAATATAAGCATACCGCATATTGCTTTTCATACATTTGTATTAAAATTAATATTATTTAAACAATGAGAATTTAAATTAATTTTTTATAAAACTGTGATTTTAAATTTTTATAAAAGAACACCCCCCTAATCCCCCGCTCACCTACCTACCCATAAAAGATTCAAAATCCCGCTACTGTTTGAAACCAATGTCAGATATTATATATGTCTGTGATCTCTAGAGTATGTTTTTTTTTTCTTCTTCAAATTAAAGAAACTAAATGTTACATTAAAAATTTTTTCTGGTGAACATATATTAATCAACTAATAAATTGTGTATTATGTGAAAATGATTTATTGATAACAGAATGGATACTACAAATATTTTATTGGAATTTTTTAAATGATTAGAATGAGAGATTGAATTTGTAATATTGATTTTTTTCACTGTTGTTTCCTTTACTCTAACTTTTCTTTTGAGATGAAGCCATAAAATGAAGTCGTTATTGCAAAAGTGCTCTTGTGGACTTCGGGATGACGTAAGCACTTCTGAAGTACTAAGGAAGTTACAGAATCATCTACATCAGAGCCCCAATTAAATATTACTGATCAGATAAAATAGGAACCTAATGAAAAGTTATTTAGATAGTAGGCAAGACACTTACTGTTGAATAGTTGCAAGATATTTTAGGAATTTGTTGATTATTTTTTGACATTAAAATACAAAATATATAAGATGTAAAAATTATAAATGTAATAAATGACCTGATAGAATTATCTTTTTCTGGTTCTTTAGTATAGGTCATAAATTGGAAAATGAACTTTAGATTATCCTTGTACTTCAGCCCTTTTATCTGACCTTCATCAGGGCCACAATAATTCAAGAATTTTAAAATAATTTCATTATCATCATTTACAGCATGGACAGCGTTTCCATCTACAGGAAATTCAGTTGGTCATTCCATCGCAGTCGTGGACATCTCACATTTCTTCTGCTTTTGGGTCTGTTGAACTTTGAAGATGGATGCACGAACTATCCATTCTCTGAAGATGGTCGTACTATTAAGAACTATATGAGTCTAATATTTGGCCTAAGTTGCAAACTTGAAGTTCTGATCTAATGTCTGTTTTTCTTGTGGCCCTTCAAAGAGTATCCCACTAGTGGTCTCAGCAACCTCTTTTTTGCTGCTTCAATCTTTTTTCAATGTTGGGTTGTTGTTGTCGTTGCCTCTGCACCATACAAGAGAACTGGAACTGCCATAGTTTTATAGAATTTAAGGACAGTGTCTTTTCTTACTCTCTTCGGCAGATGTTACTTCATTGTCCCAAGTAGCTGCAGGCATTTAGAGAGTTTTTGTTTGAGTCTTTAAAATGATCATAAGCTATATTGTATCTCAGATAATTAAAATTCGAAACTTGTTCAATTATGTTGTCATTTATTTCAGTCTTTGCTCGAAGAGGAAAGATTCCTTTAAAACCCATGACTTTGGTGTTGGATGAGGATAATTTTAAATTAAAACATTTAGCGATGTTAAAAAGACTGAAAAGGTAGATTTTCTTCCAAGTCTGCTAGGAAAACCTGGTCATCTGCAAACAGAAATGTAATCAAGGCAATTTTTCTCATAAAATTTGTTTTCAATTGGCTTTTCCCATCACCTAATCACGTCATCAAAATAAAAAGTAAAAAGAATGGGTGACATGGGGCACCCCTGTGTAATGCCTTGATTTATTAATCTGTATTTATTACTTGGTCCATCTTCTGTAATTACTTTTATAGTAGTATCAACATACATACTATGAATGGCTCTGATGTTGTGGAATCTCTCTTCTTAACAACACCTCCCCCAATTTTGTTCAATTAACAATGCCTTTTCTAAATTTACAAATGCTAAGAACGTGAGAACATAATACTCTCTAAGCTTTTCTATTATCTGTGAGACTGTAAAAATGCAGTTCATACATGACCTGCCTTTCCTAAACCCATTTTGCCTATCTAATAAGAGAACCTCTGTAATAGGTGCTAGCCTCTGATTTATAATTTTTGTGTATATTTTGTATTCAGAATTCAAAAGGCTTTTCCCCTCTGTAATTAGAAAAGTTCTTCCTATCACCCTTTTTATAAAAGGGAATGACCACAGCAGTCCTTCATTCTTGTAGGGTAAGACCATATATCCAGCAAGTATTACGAACATCCAGCAGCTCTAGGGAAAATCTTTCAGATGCATATTTGAAGAGTTCATTGTTGGTGTTGTTCTGATCCAGGTGCTTTTCTATTTTTAATGTGTTTAAGAACTCTCTTCGACTTGTCCATTGTTATCGGGTCAACTATTTCTTACTTGCTAGCTATTTACTCTTCTTGCCAGTCCTCCCTTGTCCATAGATTTGCAAGATAATGAAGCCACTTGTCATTGGGAATCAAATTAAGTTTTATGTTGTCTTTCTCATTTCTATAAAATTGTTTTAATATTTCATAGGCTTTTGTTTGTTGTCCATGCAGGTCATGTTCCATTTCACTAATAAATGTCTCCCAGCTCTGACGATTCATAAGCTGCACTTCTTTTTTAACCATTACTGATCTTCTGCTAATCTAACTTTAAAATAATTTATAATTATTATATATTTAGATGGAGGAGATGTTTAGCTGTAGAATTTTTGTGGATTCTTAAATGCTTCCTAGCATCTTTATGTAAATAACATGTAAATTCATTATTGAAGCCCTAATGAGGGTTGAATAAAGGGGCTGAAATATCAGGAATGTAAAGTTCAGTTTACTCAGTTTACAGTTGTAAAAGTAAGTATATGATTAATCGGAAAAAGAATGAACCACCCTCAAACTTTGAAATAGGTAAAGAGAAATATGAAAGAGTAGAAGTATTCAAATATTTGGGATCTCTCATTACTTCCACAAATAGTATAGAAATGGAAATAAAAGCACGAATGACCTCAGCCAATAAGTGTTTCAGAGCACTAAGATATATAAGATATAAAAATATATAAGACTGTCATAAGACCAGTAATATTGTATGGTGCCGAGTGTTGGACATTAACAAATAGATTTGAATGTATGCTGATGTCCTGGGAGAGGAAAATCTTAAGGCATTGGAGGATAAAGAGTAATTTAGAACTCACCAATATGTATAAAACAACAGATATTATTGCAGAAATTAAGGTCAGAAGACTACAATGGCTCAGACATCTATTACGAATGGAAGAAGAAAGAACCCCAAAAATTATTTTCTGTAAAGAACCCGAAGGAAGAAGAAAGAAAGGAAGACCCCGTTTAAGATGGCTGGATGATGTGGAGATGGATCTGAGAGTGATGGGAGTGAGGGGGTGGAGAAGAAAGGCAAAAGAGAGAAGTGAATGGGCATTGATCGTTCGAGACGCCAAGGCTAAACTTAAAGGGCTGTAGTGCGACAGAAGAAGAAGAAGAAAGTTCAGTTTCTTATTTATGATCATCTCCCAGGAACCTGAAAAACAAAAAGTTATAAAATGTAAACTGAATTACAAAATGAAAAACTTACATTTATTTACGAACATATTGACATTCTACACAGTGCTTGACTGATAAAGAAATTGTAGAGGTATACATCCCCACCTCAGATTTTTTTCTTTTCTTTTTTTATAGAATCTTAATTAATATTCATATTACTATTATTTATCTACATGTATTAATAAATTATTAATAAACATTATTAAATATAATTTTACTTATAAATATATGATCAATAAATAACTTATTTCAACATTATATATATTTTTAAATAAATTGATAAATATTATTAATAATAATATTATTTAAAATTTATTAATAATAATATTTATTGATTTTTATATCTATATATTTAAAAAAATTAGGTATTCTGCCATGGCTTCATTTAGAGCTTCTACTGAATCGATTGTAGTATTTTTTCCTTTAAATGAAGGAATGTGATCCCTAGATGTGTTATCAGATATTGTTTGTGTTGATGCACCAACATTTACGGTGTAAATTAATTAATTAAATCATTCTTTAATAGTACGCTTATCAATAGTCAATTGTTTTCTTCCAAAGGCTGACGCTGCTTGATGTTTTGTTTTGATTGTTGAGATTTCTTTACAATTCGTCAAAGTTTTGTTTCAGTGTAATAATTGCATTGTGGCGTTGACAGTTTGCATGTGTTTGCTTTTGTGATGTATTTTGTAGAGAACATTCGAACAGTGGGTTTTGCTCAGTTGTTCTGAAGTAGTGAAATGGTTACACCGAAATGGTTACACCACAGGTTATGCCGAATTCAGAGTCGTTGCCCACGTGCCCCAAAAGACGCAAACGTACATTAACTGGATGCAGAGAATGAAAAAGTCAACGCAGAAAATGTCAGTTTTGTTCTGCTTTGTACTTCCCATGAGATAAATTCTGCAGACGTGTTTACTCTGTGTTGCTTAAATGGGAAAACCTTCGAGAAATATGCTAGAAGTAATCAAATTTGTTCATAGATGATGACACATCAAAAAACTTTAAAAATAATATCCGTCAGTATAATAGTGCTCTTTCTTTTGTGTCATTTGGTGTATTATTGGAATATGTGAGCAACCACACTGCCACTTGGTCATGGGCCATACGTGTGTTCAAAATTTTGGGAACTACACATCACAGAATATCTTTCTTATAACATGAAGATCCAAACAATGCAACGTATTGTGAACATTAGTCTTAGAACAGTATTGTACATTTATCTCAGATCTCACCGTCAAATTTTGACAGGTTCTCACTAGTTTATATAATATATATTATTTTTAATATTTATTAATTATTTTAATAATAATATTTTAATAATAATAATATTATTAATAATAATATTTACACAATAGTAGCCTTTTTAAAAGATGTTTCACAGCAAAATACTTGGAATTTATTTAACAAGAAGTTACTCTTTCACTGTTAAAGACTTTTTGTGACCATAAAATAAAAAGGTTTTTGACTGGTTTTGACTAAATAATTAAAGGTTCTAACTGCACATTTATGGAAAAATTAGTTATCTATATGGTTGGGTATGTCAAAAGTATTTTTGTATGATTTATCCACTGTATCATTCTGAGATATCAATTTTATTTTATCTTTGACTTATGGACAATGTAATCAGTACTCTCAGCACATGCTCCTCTTTTTTTTTTCTTTTTTTCTTTTTCATTTTCTTTTTCTTTTTTTTAATAAAAAGGTTTTATCTGCAATACTCATGCCAATGGCAAGATATTACTATTGACTAATGCTCCTTCTCAAGTATGATTTAGACTGGCAAATCTTTTAAAACCATGAAATTCCATATTTAATGCAGACAACAGACTTCCATACTTCAAATATTATTTTCTTTAAGAGAAATATAGTTTTCCATTGGAATGTAAGAAATGATGAATTCATTATGTTGGCATGCCTGAAGTTACACATAGATTTTTTCAAGTTGCTGATGAAATTAGGTCATTGTTACACCTCCTGACCTATAAAATGAATCTTTTTATTTGTGGAAAGCATTTTTTGAGGCCACAAGCCCTGTCAAGAAGGACATTCATGAATTAATTAAAAATATTTATTTTATAAGGCAGGAAGTGTAACAATGTCCTTATGTCTGCAGCCACTTTAAAAAAATCAAAATATACAAAGTTTGTCAGTAGCACCTTCTTGATGTTTCATAGAGTTTAACTTGCAAAGGAAAGTAATGTTTAGTGATAGTGATATTAAGAAAATATCTTGAAGATTCCAGGTCAGAGATTTTTCCCAGTATTTCCAAAAGTAGTGGTCTTTGGCAATGATGGATTTTATTGCTCATCATCCACATGTCGAAAGCGTAGAAATGAAATATTCCACTCCGTGACATTTTAGCACCAAAGAAGTAGATTCACAAATAGAAAAATGTTCACTTACAAATAGCAAAATCAATGTCCCTCTGTGAATTTTGGTCTTCTTTTGCATTTTTTTGTATTCTACTTGCTCTGAATAGAAAACGAATACTTCTCATCATACAGCTTCAGCCTAAGATTTCTGTAAGGGTAAACCCTATCATTTAACCAAATTCCATTTTCGAAAGTTGTGCAACTTAATTTTGTACAGGAAGTAGGTAAAATTCAGTGCACTTGAAACATGGAGATCAGAAATTTATTCCTGCAAGATTTTGATCAATCCACATCTTCAGATATGCAGAAGAAAATGCACAGTCAGCATATCCACTCCCTGCATCAATAATAATTTAGTGACACTTTCAAAAGACAAAATATCAGATATAAAGTAAAAAATGTAATGGATTCTTGATTATATAAATCATATTACAAAGCCACACTGCATTGCAAATAATATATAGAAAAGGTTCTGCAAGATCTATAACCTACCTATAGATACTAAATGAAAATTATTCAATGAAAGTGATATTCATTGGTTTGTTTGTAATTTTTCTCTATGTTCAAAACATGTTTACATTTTTCCAATGAGTTCCATTTCTTTCTCAATTTTAGTACGCCTATCCACAAAATTACAACCAGTTCAAATCTGTTAATCAAAATAATTTTATACCAAGTATGCAAACATGTTAAATAATTATTTACATTACTTTAAATTCTTATTCAAATTCTGCATTAAGATTTCTAATGTGGTAGTTTTTCTCAACAACATTTTTCTTGGTTTCTTATTTTCTTGAGAGTAAATCAGAGAACATGAAAAACCCATTAAGGTATGTTGGTGAAAATTGACTAAAATTGTAGTACCTAGTGTTTTTGTATTTTTCTAAAGTCTAGCTTCATGTGTTTAAATGCAAGAGTTCATAATAGGGACTTTGTATTGATTGTGAGTGTGTAAAAACATTTATAATAAAAGTTTATAAAAAAGTCAGACAATTTATTTACAGAACTTAATATAGGACAATATTACATGCTTCATCTATAAACTTTGTTCAATGTGTTATTTTGTTTTTTTACTGAAATCCTTTAGTGACCCTTAGCTTGCACGTGCACAGGCAAACCGGTGCCAGCAACAGTCCAACTCTAATCATGTCCAGCAAAACGTGCTATAATGATGACGTGAATGTTCTAGACCAGTCGGAAAAAACTTAGAAACTTGTTGAAACTAGCAAGGCAAACATACAAATGTCTTGACGGTTTTGTCGAGAGTCTATTATTTTACGTGATATTTAGTATGTGCAATTTTTTATAACACTGAATAAAACTGAACGCAATTTTTTTATAACACACGTTCAGAAATAATTATGTCGCCTTCGCAAAAAACTCTCTCATCTTATTTACTCCAAACAGTAAAAAGAAATCTTTGAAATCATATTTACATTTCAATTTTAGGGCACTCTAAAGGTCTCGGATATTGTAGAAGTGTACTCAGAGACACTTCATAAAATACCTTACTGACATTCTCTAACGTATCGAAACATCGCGATCAACTGTTCCGTGTCGTCGACGTTTCGTAAAGAAAGTAGAACGTATAATTAAAAATGAACGAAATTTAATTGCAAAATTTACGATATTCTACAGATGGGAAAGAAAAAGTGTTATTAGAGAATGTGGAAATAAATTAACATCAACACAGTGGATAATTAAAATAAATAATGAATTAATAAAGTGTTCTGTTTCCGAGCTAAATGTACATTTTATTTCTGCCTGCAGTTATTTGATATGATACATAGACGACCTGTCAATCGGTTTTCTTATCATAGTATTACTTTGAGGATTTTAATTTGGAAAAACATTATGTTAACTTCAAAATGAAAAAGCAATGCATTTTTAATAAATCTCTTGTCACTGTGGCATTGATGGAAAAGAAAACCTACTTAATAACTTAGCAAAAATAAATATATATTATCATCCAAATGCAAATTACACGACTCAGTATGCATTGAATTTCTAGCACAGAAAAGAAGATAGCTCTTCGCTAAAACGAAAGCGTAATAGTATTTCCATCAACAATGCGAAAATTTTCATATCCTGACCAGTCAACACCACGTGCCTGCTCATTTTCATTGGAAAACTAATGTTCTAATATTTTCTAAGTGACCTCCATCTGTGTTATCTATTTTCTAAGTGACTTCACTGCGCGTTTAGAAGCACAAATTCACTGATAGTGAAACAGTACTTGAAGAGAGTGCTACGATCGGCGAGGTCGCAAAGGCGCCTCATGGCGCAGAAACGCGATATTCATAAATTAACCGGAGAGATTCGGTTAAAATGATAATGGAATATGTTACCTATAAATAAATATCTTCGTAACGAGAAGGTTTCCTAAAACTCTGTAAAGACAAAATATAATCTTTAGAACACGTAGATAATGATGACTGTGTTTTTTTTCGCTTAGTCTAGAACACATATAGAATGATTGTTGCTGGCAAAGTTGAGCGTGCTATGGCAACTGCGTTTCCTTCACCACGAGCTCTGATTCCCAATATTTGTGTCCTTCACCTGCGAAGGCTTAAGGAAAGTAATATTTTATTCAACTTGCAATTATGTTAAATAAACCTGCATTTGCCTCTCCCGAAAATATGTCATATCAAGAGTTTCGAAATGTTTTTCATGTTAAAAAACAAGATAAAGGGAAAATATATTTTAGAGTGGCGTTATTGCATTTTTATGATGGTAGTGTGGGTTCTTCTATAAATTGACACGAGAAAGGCAACTGCGAAGTAGTAGATGCAAGGTAGTAGGTCTACGGTGAATTAGTACCCTATCAAGTTCCCTACTTCAATTTTTTTTGCTCATCATGTATAAATATTTTTGAGTTTCGCAATATGTGATTAATTTTTATCTACATTTTAGATATGTTTCATGCTTTTTATAACCGGTATAAGTAAGTTCGAACAAGCTAATGAACTGCATATCTCGGGACTTCTGGTAAAAATAAATTTTATACTTTGCTTCACATCTACTACATAAACAATTAAAAGTCAGTTGCTTTTTGAGTAGGGAAATAAAGTAGTTATTTTGATTGTGCTAGGAGTATTTTCGCCGATCGTTTTGATGTTAAGAAATGGTTTTCTCCAAGAATCCAAGTAATCTTAGCAAATAAAGCGCGCCACTATGTGGTACACATTGGTGTGAACTTATCCATACATCAGCTGGATATGCAGCGTTTTCACTCGTTAACACAGTTCAGGAATACCACGATAGTTTTATTTCAACAACACCAATACTTTTTACCGTTGATATATTAATTCAAAAGCAGAGGCGTACCGAGGATTTTTCTCGGAAGGATGGGCTGGGGCTAACCGTATAATGTCCAGCAGTCTTGATATTTACATAAAAATAATTTTTCATTTATGCTGAATATAAAATGGATTTTTATTTGTCCATTTATAGTTAAGATTTCTAACGTAAACAATTGATATATTGGATGATTTTCATTAGTATAGTAATTTAGTATTATTGGCTTCGGGGGAGGGGGTATGAAGCCCCTTGGGTGAGTCCAACCCCTTTGGGTGCGCCACTGATTCAAAAATGTTTGCCTCCAAGTTATTTTTTCGAGATAGCGCATTGACACGTTTCACTACTCATAATTGTGTTCTGTTCAAGAATTTCTACAGCAATCTTAATCAGCATTTATAGAGAGATTACTATAAGAATGGACAGCTTTGACAGAAGCTGTCTGGACACTACTGGCATCATAATTGAAGTTATGTTCAAGCACTCATTTCGTCAGTGCGTTTGTTTACAGTTAGCTCATGTGTAAATAGGCTCATCACTCTCTTGCAATGTCATCGCCCTGCATGACGTTCATTTGTTTTCCGACATCTCAAATTTATCCCTTCTTAGAGTAACTCATTTATACAAACGTGTACAAGTCTCCCAGTCACTACAATTTGAGTTATGGATGGATGATGATTAGTTGTAGTTATTGATAGAGTTTTGCACCAGAGTATAGACATTTTTAGATTTAAAATATCAATAAAGCTGAATTATTTTACCCATTTTTGTTATTCAATACTAGGTTTTGGTCTCGTATTTGGAATTAGAGTTATGTATCGAAAAATAAGTGTGGTTAAATTTAATTAGTATATTTATGCAATGTACTGAGATTTCATAAATTTCGATATGTTTTCCCTTTCAACTCCAATTTCGGTATTACATTTACATTAAATCGTTTGCACTAAAGTTGTGTGTTGTAATTTGTTGTTTTATTTAATCGTTTTCGTTTAGCAGCATCCAATTTTAACTAAAATGTTATGAAAGTCTGAGTCGCAACTCTGACGAATGGAAGAAATAATTGTGCACGTTGAGATATGAATTAGCTCTTGGACTCTCTAATAGTCATTGGGAGAGTTGGTCTTCATATCAGCAGCGTCGTCCAATTCGAGTCCAGAATCATCATTGTCAGCAGTGTTTGAATTCCAGTCTGAAATGCAAAGTGATAAGCATGAGCAAATCGTCTGAAAAATGAGTAAAAACATAAGTGAATGAGTAATTAATGTTTTTCGTCCATCCACGCGAGTTAATCATGTTAATTGTAATAAATAGAAAATAAATATAATCAAAACGAATATCAGAATATTTTTTTTAATATAACATCTTAGGAATGCTCTTCAAAATGTTCTAGGGAAACCGGCTCTTGAGGTTAAAATGTCTTCTGCATTGAACGTGGTGAATTATTGATATCAGTAATTGTTCTACTTGCTTTTCACTCTGCCTTATCTTATTTTATGTAATTTTGGCGATACCATGCTGCAAAATGTGAGCCTTTGCATTCGTTATTTACATCATTATCACATTACTTCTGGTCAATTAAGTATACTATGCATTAACGAATTGGTAAGAGAAACTACGAAAAACTACCGATTAGAATAGTCGGTCTCTGGTATTCTCTTTCAGAAAATGGTTGAATTCGATTCAGTTGGGTAGCTTAAGTATAAGAGTGCGCGTAAAGGGGCTAGGGTGGCCATACCTCATTTGAAAATTTCAAAAGGAACCGCGTAGCTCTACGTGATAAAACATTTATTTCTGTAAATTTGATCTATTCCTGACTTCCCTGTACCTTTAAGCTGACATCTTATGGCACAGATTATGACTATTTGTCGTTTATGGAAAGAATATTCTGCCAATCGCAGCGGGAGAATGGAGAGCAGCAGTAAACCGAACAGCCGACCGCAGTTTTTTCGCACAGATATCAAATTCCCGTGACATCATAAAGGGGTTTTCAAAAATTAATTTTGATTATCATATAAATTTTTAAAGCTGTTATACAAAACATAACGTATGCAACTGATTTATAATGTTGCTTTATTGCATTCCTATAAATTTGAAAATCGCTCCTAACGTCGTTCGTTTTCAAAACACGTACTTATGGAATAAAGCTTGACATTATAAACTACAGTAAACCCTCGTAAGCACGAGCTCGCTAAACACGAATTTCGTTGTAACACGAACAAAACTTGGATTCCGGCAAGGGATTATAGTAACACGGACATTTATAGTAATCGGTTACCACTAGTTTTTATAACACGAACTCCGATTATTTCTGTTCCTTAGAATTCGCGTTAATGAGGGTTTACTGTAGTTACATAATACATGTTTTATTTAATAGGTAATTATTACATATACTTGCATAAGTTGTTACTATGTAGCGAGGCTGAAGGCCTATAAGCCATTACAATACCTACATCCTACCGCATTCTAACCTTTGGAATTCTCGCATTCACTCCAAATTGTCTCTCCATTCTGGGGCGGATCCAGCCGATTATTTTGGGAGGCAACGCAGATTTTTGTTAAATAATAAACATATTTTTTATTATATTGTGTATTATTTATATACTGTAGATATACTATACAATACTGTTGTTTAAATAATTGCATAATTCGAACATAAATATTTAAATTAATTTTGCCCAATGAATGAATGTAAACGAAAACTAGACCTTTTGAAAGGGGCATGGCCCCTATGCCCCTCCCCCTGGATCCGCCAGTGTCTCCATCGCATAAAACCCGCGGGAAAGACTCTTATGGATTAAGACGGCTCCACACATTCGGCATTCACCGAGCAGCGAGCTAGTGTTCGCCCAATCCCGAGCAATTGACGTGTTCGGCGAATGTTCACTCCCTTTGATGTGTCCAAAAGACGGACACGCGGTGGGTAGGATGAACACCGAACGTTCGTCACTCAGCAAATAGCAAGCAACTCATCCACACTACTCGGGATTCGGCGAGCGGTTGCTCACCGGTTCGCCGAATGACGAACGTGTGGAGCCGCGTGCGCTTGCTCACCGGCGTGGTCGTCGTCTTGCGGGAGGAAGTCGTCGGGCCCGCCGCCGGGGTCGCCGCGTCGCCGCCGTCTGCGCCGCTTGCGCTGCGCGCGCAGGGCCGTCGCGCGCACGCCGCCCCGGCACCCGGGGAAGGCCTCGGCGCAGCGCGCGCGCCCCAGCCCCAGCGCGGTGGCGTGCAGCAGCCCCAGGCGCTCCGGCGCCCCGCCCGCGCCGCCCGTGCTGCCCGCCGCCCAGCTCATCGCGAAGCTGCGCCCCGCGCACGCGCGTCTCAGGGCGAGATACAATACACCACACAATGAAAAAAACAAAACAGCAGAGGCGAGCAAAGAGAATGGACGGGAGAAAAAAAAAAGAAATAAACGGAGAAAATAATAGAATTAGAACCAGATGGACAAGGGTTTCTTCAATTTGGGAAAGATTGTACGTGTGGTTTAGGCGCTAGTAGTGTTCACAGACGGACAGACTGACGGACTGACGGATTGACGGACGGACAGTAAGACGGTTGTTTTGAAAAATACCACTTTTTCGGCATCAGGGGACCCCAAAACGTGTATTTCCGTTGAAATCTCGAAATAGATTTTCTGTAGCATTGAATAACTTTTTCTATATTACGTATATTATTACTCCGTATATAACGTATGTATACGAGAAAGTAAAACGAAGGAAAACAAAAGGAAGATAAGAAAGAATGAAAAAATGAAAGAGGAACTAAGAAAATGGGAAAAGAGAAAAGGAGAGGGGGAGAGAAACCTGAACAAGATCAAATTTCTCTCAACATGAATTTCATAAATATTTCAACACTGTTAATGAAATAGTTTTCTCACAATAAGCAGAAAGAAAATAATTCATTTCCATTTCGCACTGTATTTACATCCAAGTATCCTTTGAGCAAATCCTCACTGAGGTAGTTACTTGCTTTCGTTCTAGTTACCGTACTAACCTAGCCGACCCAAAATGTCCAACTGTCCAACCCAAAATGTCACATACAGTTTTTTACCGCTTATTTCTTACATAAATAATTATACCTTCAAAACCCGTATTTTTAGAGACACGTGTCTTCTGGAAATAATTTACGAGATATGAGGGATGGAATTTTTGCTTTTAACAGCTGCAGAGGCAATGCACTTGACGCAGGTTTTCTCTTTACTCGAATTTCATTGTAAACTTATCAATTCGAGATGACGAAATCGTTATCGGTTTAACTCGCGCGAGATCTTAAAAAAATCTTTTCCTTTAAACGTTTCGTTTAAGTTGAGTAAATTTCTTTTAATTTTAATAATGTGTTGGTACCTATGTATTTTAGAAAATTGCAAAACTTTTTTATACATTTAACATTGAAGCAAGATACTTCTTATATAATACAACACATTTCTAAATATTTGATTTTCAAATCATTTTAGATATATATTTATACTTTTCAAAAAATTAGACATTAGACAAGTTCAAATTTCTTCCGAGCCTGTTCTGCACTTAATGTTGTAGCAAACGATTTTTCAATATTAGGTCTTTAAATCAATTTATGAACAATTTTTTCAAGATACGAGCCGTTTTCATGAATTTTTGTAAGAATTTTCTGAAATATGAAAGCAAGCTATTCATTTAACGTTGTTGGCTACTTCAGAGCAAGTGACGTGACAGTCGGTTAAGATCCTACCTGCGCAAACTAAGAGAACCTAGCTTTGCGTGCCAGCCCTGCCAAATATTTTTGCACGTTGGAAACACGTTTGATAGACGTAACTAATGTTATAATATTACTTTGTAAATAATACGAGAAAGTATGTTTTGTTGTAGGTACCACTATTTTTCATTGCTACTCCTGTGGCCTTTTCCCTATCGTTCAGCCGCACGCTCCAATTATAATTAGCCTAAATACATAATACATAATTTAGTTACGTATTTAGGCTCATTACATTATGTAAAACATAATTTAGTTGCGCCAATGCAGTGTTTCAAAATACATACTGGAAACTTCTACGATCTGTAGATGGGTCGAAGATGACAAGGTTTGTCAATGAATATGTAGTGAGAAATCTCATATAACGACGTTACTCATGATACTTGTCCCTGATTGGTAGGTAACATAAGTGCATTGGTGAATGCCAGGTGTATGTTCTGCCATGATCAAATATATCGTCAAATGTAATATATCGTATTTCGTGTATTTGCCATAAACCAATGTATATTTAGTTGTCTATCAATCAGATCCCCGAGATTCAAATGTTCAAGCCTGTAACTTCGTTGTATGATAATCCCCACCACATGTTCATTGGCAAAAAGTGATCTTCGATCCCCTACGTGCCCTAGAATTTCTTAACATTTATTGCAAGGCCTACTGTAAATGAAAAAGAGTAGAGCGTCGTATTGCGTACCCCCAGACGGGCGCCCAGAGCGCGGAGGCGCCTCCGCGGGCGCGCGCGCGCCGCGTGGTGTCACATAGAGCGCGCTGCAGGCACTGCTCCCCGCCGCCGCCGCCGTCGCCCGCTGCCCACGCCGCGTGCAGCGTCCGCAGTGCCCCCCGCGCCAGCTCCTCCGCCTCCGCCAGCGCCGCCGCCGCCACCGGCGCCGGCGACGCCTCCGCCCCCGCCGCCCGCCGCCGCCGGCCGGCGGGCGGCGCGGGCGTCATGGCGCCGTCGGCCGCAGCCATGTCCGTCGCCATCATCATCATGGTCGTCGACGCCTGCCGATCAATGCATTTTAAACAGCAGTGATGATTCATTCATTCATCAATTATGGTTCTCGCATATCAGTTATCGTTCTCACAATCACTCATCACCCTTCAGGAATACCCGCATATACTTCATGCTAATCATTTTAACTCGAATAAATTGTGATCATCACAGAGAAGGTTTAAACAAACGTGCTTGATATTTACACATCGGAATAGATTAACAGAAAAAAGTCGATACCGCTTTTACTGTTTGTGTAATACTTGTAGTTTCTTTTCAGTACTTAAAGTAGTTCTAAATGGAGGCTTTTGACATCTCATCCGACTGACAACTGTTTTATTTTGTTCAGTTCTATTGAATACTTTCTCTGAGCAATTATGTCTGTTCACTATTTCTCTATTTTTATTAATCTTATTTCCCCATATCCTGCACCCCCCTGACGTGCAAGATCTATTTTCTTTTGAGAATATTCGAGAATGCATTGAATTTATTATTTTAAATAGCAATATATACAAAGTGCATACAACTCCCTACTATAATACGATAATTATTTTTCTGAGCCGAGAGGCATTTCCCTGAAATTGTTCATTATCGATTACATGAATAAACGTTCAGTCTAATTAATTGTGTGGCAACTTGTAAGAGAAGTTGACCACGGTAATACATTTGGTTAAAAGCAAACGCACTGCCCACTGCGCCACAGATCGTCCAAACGTATATTACAAGTTCTAGACCATGAATTGCACGTCTTGTTATTTTTGTTATTTCACTTGAACCCCAAAAACTACGATCTCTTAATGAATCAATAAAAACACCAAGATGGAAGGGAAGGGCTCACCGGCTTCATGAAGCACGTCATGATGAGCTGCAGCACGAACATGCCGAAGGAGAGGAAGGCGAGGGCGGTGAGCGCCAGCTCGAAGAGGTCCTTGAGCTTCATGCCCTTGTCGTCGGAGGGCGCTGGCCAGCCGCCGCCGCCTCCCCCACCCGCGGGCCAGCCGCCGCCGGACTTCATGGAGCTCGGCCCCGAGTCCCATCCGCCACCGCCACCGCCGCCTCCGCCTCCTGGCGATATGCACGGGTGAATTAACGAAGGACTGCGCAAATGGGACACTGCCCTGATGCAGCACCAGTGGCGTCTCCTGCTCAGTGATCATGGGGATGCGATCAGTTTTACGGATTAAACAAGGTGATAGAAACCAATTGGTCTTTATCCATATTACGATGTACATACCTACTGTACCTTCTTTGAGAATCTTTGAGAGTTGCTAATTGTTCATTGCCTGCTCTGATAATAATAAACAAAACAATAATTTATGTGTAGTGTGGACAAACTCCCCCTCCCCCAACCCGCTATGGAGGCCACAGTCGTTAACACGTGACCACTGGGAAGTGACAGACGCCTACCGGAAAGAGCACGGGGAAAAACCGAAAAGTACAAACGGAACAGAGAGATGTATTGAGGAATAGAAACATATTTTTAACAAAAGTTTGAAAAGAGACGAACAACTTGGGGATGCGACACATCACTCGCATCCGTTGAACCTATGCCACTGTCCAGCACGTATGGTCGGACCACTGGTGTGGCAGGTTGCTTTTTGAATCAATACCAGCGTAGGAGAGTCTCTAGTCAAGTGAATGGCGAATGGCACGTGAGCCACTGCAGAGGGTTAATGCGATCAGTTTTGTCCGAATTCTTGCATTAGTACAGGTCTGCATAAGCGGACTACGCACGTGCTTAAGACATCCAATTATTTTCCAACAAAATTAGTTCATAAATTATTATAATGGTTTCGAAATACGTAAACATTATTGGTAACTAGTTATTATTAGAAAATAATAGATTTAAATCAGTTTTAAAAGCATTCAATACTATTTAAAATACCTTTTAAATTATTGATAACAAATATTTTAAAATACTTGTAAACAAATGTACCGTATTTCAATATTGTAGAAAATTTCACGACCGTTACTCATAATTCACAGAAAGTTTCAAATCGTAGTATTGGTAAGAATTGCTATATAATAAAAGATATTCGAATGTGCTAACGGAATCAACTTTTGGAATTTGGAATTCCATTTTCAGCGCTATGAAATGCAAACAAAAAACAACATAATGTTAATACTGACTAACGATGAAACACACATTGAAACAATGGTTTTTTGAGATAACCAGGACTTCCCAAATATCCAGAAGAGTTCGATTTCGACTGAAAAATGGAAGTATTTGATTTTGTTATGCCACCTATTGTCATAATGTGCGTACAAATTGAATTCTACTTCTCAGGGTCACTTCGTATTACACAGCTGACGTACGCGACAGCAAAGTTTCAACGAATACGCCACCTCCATTAAATATTTGTTAATCACGTGTTGCGTTATGGATCAGCAACATTTTTGATGTTCTTGATATGTAAAGAACTGTAGTACTGTATGCACACTACACTATGCTATTGCAATATTCATAAAGGCTTCTTTTTTCTTAGCTGCAGTATCCAGCGTTGCCGAGTATATGTTAATCATAATCAACTATAAGGCAGGGAAAGGAATAAACTATATTTAGGGTGTATCCCTAACCTATCCTACCCTACCTTGTCCGCTACCTCGTCCTGACGGACAGTGTGTTCTGCCGTGTCTCGTCCCTTCTTTGCCACGCCTTTTCCACCCTCGTCTCACCCTCCCAGCTCCATCCTCTCTCTCCTAATTCTGCCCCGCCCCACTTCACCCTGCCTCACCTGCCCGCCCTGCCTTTCTTCGCTGAGCCATGTCTACCCTACGCTCATCGTTACTACCACCATCGATGCTATGGTCAGCTGTAAACAGATGCATTCTAGCTTACTCACGGCGTTTCAATAACGTTGATTTTCAGTTATTCCAAGTCTAATTGCGCTATTAGAATCAAAATACATGTCATTTTATGGGCTTTCAGAAATAGTTTCACTTTGGCGAATTTACTCACTGTTTTCAAACTATTTGTGGAAAATAGAAAGATTGCACAATTAAATTTTGCACTAACTGGTAGGAAAAGGGGATAGTAATTTCTACGAAATGTAATGAAAGAAGAAACTTTTCTCTTATTTTGAATGGTACTCGTAAACATTTTCTTTAAGATCGGAATAAAACAGTACATTTGTGTGAAAAATACAATTTTTAACATAATAGAAAATAATGATTTAAAAAATAGCCTGAGTTATGCCCAAAAAATACAACCTTTCAATGAAAACTGCATCAAAATCGGTTCAGTAGTTTCGGAGATTATCCCGGGTAAACATACAAAAATCGTAAAAGAAATTTGAAAAATTGGGGGGATATATTGCTAACTCACATGTCTATAATTTTTGTCAACCAGAAGAAAAACAATGTAGTTAGTACAATAAGACATGTCTTATTTTCTATATACACTTCGGCTGCTTTCTACACACATATTACACGTTCTATGAACACGTTTGTTTAGCATTTCGATCATAATGCTTGTTTTTAGGAGACATTCTAAAATCCTTGGTTTGGGTTTATGAAATGAGGTTTAGCACTATCTTCTCACAACCCCTTCACTAAATTAGTTTTTAAATCATCTATATAAACATATAAGATTATTAAACTTTTGCTTCTGCAGATCACTACTATAATAATAATAATAATAATAATAATAATAATAATAATAATAATAATAATAATAATAATAATAGTAATAATAATGCAACAACCTAACTTGTATAAAAAATAAACATTAACTCATCCCCTTTCCCGTTTGCTGAAAAACGAGACCATATTGCTACGTTCGCTGCGAAATCTATATAAATAAAATTGGAGTGTCTATTTTTGATTTCAAAATAACTGCTTTTCATAATCCCGTGTGCTTATAGTTTATATAAAATCAATTCAATTGTTAATACGATTTTTGCCCCTCAGTCCGGGTAATCTCTGGAATATCTCTAAAACAAAATTTAAGTATGCGTTCTTTCAGTATTTCGAGAATATTTCGGAACCGAGGAGTGAATTAAAAACTTCCGTAAAGCCCGTAAAATTTCCTTCAAAATAAATCTTTGGTTCATTTTGATAGCGCAATTTAGTTTTGAGTAAATGACACACAACATTGTTACTGGATGTTTGTCGAGCGTAAGCAAAAATACATGTTTAGAGTTGCTCATAGCACGGATGGTAGTATCAAAGATAATCGTAACAAACACTGCAGTTGTCAAGTGGCGCAGAACGAGGAGGAGCAAGAAGTGAAGAAGCACTGGGCAGAGCTGGGCGGGTGGAACGGGGCAGGGTGATATCGGGCTGGAAGGGGAAGGTTTGCGGAGGGGCAGTTCAGGGTGGGTGAAGGCGGGGAAGGCAGGGTAAGGTGGAGATACACTATAGATGAATTCATTTCTTTCCCTCTAATAGAGGTTCTGATTAATAAATACCACGGGCTAAGGAAGCTAGTCTTTTATCTGATGTATTTAAACAATGCAAAAACAGGTCATGTTGCCTCAAATCCTGAAAACATCACTTCCCACATCAATCCCCAAAACATGCTCTTCCAGCTTATTAACACATTTAACATCAATGTGAAAAGATTTAAAGTAAAAATTCAAATTTAGATCTATTATTTCAAATAATCAAATATTACTTATTAAAATCGTAAAATCTATCCATTGAATGTATCAACAGAAAACTTCCAACCAGTTGTTTAAAACCAAAAAACTAACAATATTATAATCGTTGGTTTAATGTTTTCTGTTGTCACACTCAATGAGAGTATAATATTGTCAACTTTGTACTATGCACGGAGAAAAAGTGCTTTCGACAACGTATCCGTCATCATCAGATTTGGAGACTTGCCAATTATCAGGGATTCACTGGTTTACTTTCGTGGTTCACGAATTACGATAATAGGAAACAATGTTTAACACCTCTTCTAAAGGAATAATGCTCTTTACTCACTTTTGTTAGAGCTGTAGTTAGAATTATTAGAGTGAAGAGGGGTTGAGGCGGAAATATGTCTTGTGAGACAACAGACAAGCCTAGCTTGAATAGAAGAAACGCTCTCCATCCACTGGAAAATAGAGAGAGAGACATCTTCCCGTCTTGCGCAGAAAAGGCATCCCATGCCTTGGTAACCACGTGAGATGCATTTAACATCTTTTATAGCAATGCACAAGTATTTTTGCGCAAGTATTTTTTACTGCTGGAAATAGTGCGAAAACAATGAGACATTTTGAAATAGGTTGAAAGTTTGATCGACTACTAATTGTTTACTAATATACCTAATTCCAATTCTAAAAAATTGTGTAATACCACTGTTTCGGTAAATTTGTTACAACTAATTTGTAATCCCCTCTATGTGTAATACAATAAGGAAAGATTATGGTTTTGTACCGATTATTAAAAATCCACACAAAACTCCGTAAGTGTGGTACTACTGGAGAGGGAATTTCTCCAGTCCAAACACATTTAAAACGAAAACACAAAAGTTTGCAGTACAGCCGGATAATTCGCATTCAGTTATCGATCATTCTCGCTGATTTGTTTTCATAGGCTCGAAAGGCGAGCGCCCTGCTTATTTGACTGTGAAATCTATACGTAGATCCCTGTCAAGGATCGGAAGTATTGGTGCCACTTATTTGTGGCTGTTCTCGGTAGTATCAGCAGAGGGTGCTCTGTGCTCAGTTTGCTGGTAATTTTAAAGTTTGGCTTGTGCGAAGTGGCATGAGCTCTGATACTAAGGGTTAAAAAATTTAATATAGAATTTTTAATTTATTTTAATAATAAAAAATAATTTGAAACGGACTTAAACAAATTACATTACTTCCATGCTAGCGTAGTTTCTATTGCACAACTATGCAGAAGTTTTACAACGGAGCTTGTGCGATCGAATTTCATTTTAGTTTTCCCCTTAGTATGACATGCCGTACTAGCCTTTGTACACGTACTAGAAATTTGTCTGCATATTTGAGTTACCCTCTCCATTCCATTGAAAGTGGAATAAATAAAGATAGAAACGCTTGAGAAAATCTGTCGTCGTCTGAGTCTGTGGTCGCGGAGGGCGCATGAAGGGTCCGATAATAGGCCAGTATCGGTGTAGATCGTTCTCAGAAATGGCCGTGCTGGAATTAGCATTCTCGGGCATAGTAGTCTCGGCGCGCATGTCTCGTCGCCGAGAACGATCGGATTTAATGTCTATGTCTGTATTGCGCAAGCGCATGTATAACTCGCACATTAAATAAAGAGGAAACGATGTATCCTAGACCCTTAAAATCAGATTTTCGTGATCTCAAAATGATATTTGTTAAGTTTCCGGTGCCATAAACTACAAAATGATATAATTCAGTGTTGGGGAGAAATTAAGTAAAAGTAATTCAATTATTTGTAATGATTACTTTGTAAATAATTTTAGCACATAATCATTACTTTTAGCAGAATGTACTTTTTACTCGTAATTTAGTCCTTGATTTAAAATTGTAATCATTACTTTGTAGTAATCATTACATCGCATGTAATCATAAATATTGTATTAGAAATGCCTATTTGATCTTTTCGCTCGCAAACTATCTCCCTCGTCGCGAACTAAATGAGTGGGTAAGATTATTTAATTCACAAACTATTCCGAACGGCAGCCCCCCCCCCCATCCACGGTATACGAGAATTTTCGTGGCACTATCCATACCGTGGCTCGAGCCCAGCGCTCCGAACGAAGATTAGTTCGTTTGAACTAGTTCATTTATGAACGACACATCTCTACCTGTACTTGTAATTGTAATTTTACTAATTAGATGCTGAAAATGTAATTTGTAATTGTAATTGAGTATAATATTTGGCAAGTAACTGTAACCGAGCCCAATTCCTTTCTTTACGAACTTTTCCTTCACTGGATATGTTTAGACTTCCTTTACATTTTGGGAGGGTCCCTCCATTCTGTACATGGATTGTCAAAAACGTTTGAAATTGAGTTCCAGTATAAAGGTAATTTCACTTGTAAAACAAAGATTTACAAAGTGCAAAATGTTCATGTGGGTCCTGCTAGCTTTATTTAATTATTCTACCGTATTTTGTAAATTATTTTTATCAATTTTACATTCTAGCTGAGGATGACGTTAGTGCCTCTTCAAGGTGCTTAGATCAAATGTAATCTGTATTTTGACGTCTGTCTCATTTATTGATGCGATACTTATCTCCTGTGAATTTCTGTGTTTAAATTCGGTGTATTGCATGGCTAATTTTGAGAGAAAACTTTTCTTGAAGACTAACCACACACTACTACAGAACTTGGAAATTGAGTTTCAAGTAGCAATATCTGAGTAATGATCTACCAGAAAAGGAGCGTAATTAAGTATCTAAATTCTTCATAACAGTGATTCTTTACGTGCATACTCAATAAAACTGTTTTTTTTGACATTTTCATTTCAGGAAAATAAATAACTGAATGTTGAATTATATAAATTTACGATACCCCACTGTTTTATCTCCTAAAATAAGTTCTAAAAGTTGAACTATTACACTGTGTTAGAAAAGAGTCGTTTATGAATTATAGTAGTACATATTGTGAAACTAACCTCACAAGAAATATATATTGCCTTTTTACAGAATTTTGTGCTCTTTCCCAATTTTTAAGTGTTTTACCAGTGGTTATTAATTAAATTGCAGCCATTTTGGGACAAGGCTTCAGCACGCATGAGGACCCGCCACACATGACAATTTCCTTTGTTATCTTTCATAAACGCTGTCACACCTGGCAGCATTTGTCTTCCAGAGCGCTTTCGGGCCCGTTACCCAGCCCGCAACCGCTATCCCCGACACTTCTTACCGTAGCTGTCGTGCCCTCCGCCGCCCCCGCCGTACCCTCCACCGCCGCCGCCGCCTCCGTGCCCGCTCCCTCCACCGTAACCACCGCCGCCGCCGCCGCCACCATGTCCACCTCCGCCACCGTAGCCGCCGCCGCCGCCTCCACCTCCGTGGCCGCCGCCGCCGCCTCCGCCGCCGTATCCGGTGCCACCGCCGCCGCCCCCGCCGTAGCTCGTGCCGCCCGCGTCGCCGTAGCCCGCCTTGCCGCCGGCGCCGCCCGGGGCGGGTTGCGCGTAGCCCGTGACTTCGCCGTCGAAGTCGGGCAGCGGGGCGTCGCCGTCGGCCACGAGGTCGTTGTAGTGGCGGTACACGTCCTCCAGCGTTGTGCTCCTGAGGACAGGGCCGGGGACAGGTTATTTTGCACCCCCCCCAGCAATCTTGTTTTTGTGCCCTCTATATCAGTTGCAGATCTAGGGAGCCATGCTCCCCCAGAGATAATACTTGTCTGTAATTTTACTCAAACTTATTGTAAACAATATTGTATATTTATTGCATGGATAAATCAAGGAAAAAGTGTTTAACTTGTGTAATGAGGCAAGTGTAATAAATAGTTATAACATGGTTCACTTTGCTAATCACTCTATCTTAGTGTTTCAGAAATCATGTGTACGGTTTAAACTAGTGTTTTTGACAGAGTTGTTTTTAAAAATCAACAACAAATCTGTCATAATCAGCCTACATCTGTTTTCGCAGCATTGCATAACTCTCTCTATATTACGTTAATTCTCAGTATACATTAGAATTATAGAAGGTGAATAGGAAAACATGTATCATAAAATATTTTAGAATAGACGCTCTAAATTGCGCATTTATCCGGCAAAACCTGCGTTATTTTTATTGAATTGTGGAAAAAATTGCGTCCATCGAGTTTGAAATTACGTAATTTTTGAAACTGAAAACAAAGTAGCGTGTTTGTGACAACGTAGGGGGAGCAGAGGGAGTATATTAACTTTTGACCTAAATAGAAAGCGACCTTTGTTGACTTACCTTATAAAGCAGACACATTCATTTTTCAGAAAGAAACATTCATTCATTTTGGAAAAAGTCGTTTAAGTTCATTTGATTTTTTTTTCTTCAGATTTTGCGCTAGCCTGATTATGTTTGAGTTGTGTATTGATCACTTTTGACGGTGTATGTGTTTCTCACCTACGGTCGTCGATAGTGTAACGTTTAGCGTATCGGACTGTTATACCCAAGTTCGTGGATTCAAACCTGAACGATGCTGTGGATTTTTAAGGGCGAAAAAATCCTGCGTTCGGAGGGGAAGTAAAGCCGGCTGTCCCATGTTAGTAGACGTACTACATGCAAACGATCCTCAAGCCTAAATGAAGTCTGTGAGCTAAATTCAAATTGCCTGTTTCGTCACCCAAGTAATACCTTGTCTCTCCCCTAGTTTGTGAAGGAAGCGTAGCGAAATTTGCGTGGTCAGACGTAAGACCAGGCCTCATGGCCTGAGTCTCACTACGTAAAATACGGCATCAATTCAATTCAATTCAATTCAATTCACCTGGTGAGCCAGTCCTTGTAGCCGGCGGAGCCCGCGTCGGCCAGCAGGGCGTCGCGGGCGCTGTCCCCGTGCGCGCCCGCCGCCCCCATGCCGTCGCCGCGCCGCGTGGCCGTCTTCTTGCGCTTGCGCTGCTTCTGGGGCGGCGGCGGCGGCGGGGGCGGTGCCTCCCCCGCGCGCCGCTGCGCCCGTGACACGTTGGCCTCGCCCGCGCCGCCCGAATCGCCCTCGTCGCCCGCCGCGTCGCGCAGGATGCTCTCCGCCAGGTAGTTGCGGCACAGGTACTCCGTCATCATGCGCCTGAGGGAAGCAAGATGGCGCAGGCGCGCAGGAAGTTAGGGCAGTCACTCGTGTAATAGAGGGCTCGGCGCCTAGTAAAACGACGTGAGTCAATCACGTGATCTGTTTTGAGTGAAGTGTGTAATAATTACAAAACAAATGCCATAAGATAATATTTCAAGCAAGATTGAACAATAATTGAAAGAGATCTTTAGCTCAGTTTTAATAACCAATCGAGTGTTGAAATAAAAATGTTACTCTACGATTATTGTAGAACGTTCATTCACTTTGTTAAAGTGAACGAACGTTAATAACGCAGCTGATTATTGTTGTTACAAAATTTGTATTCTAATAAATATCAGTTTTGTAAAGACTGACTTAAGATAATGAAAGTGAAGAAACCTAATTTTTACACATTTTCTTTTTGAGAATATTGCCGCATGACTGAAGTCAGCTGGCGCTCGCTTAAGTACAATGACGTGATTTTGCCTGAAAAAGTGTGTCTCAGCAGTAAAGAACTCTGTAATAGCTTCACCTCCACTTGGCGGGGGATGAATGCTACTCGTGAGCTCATCGCCCGTGTGCACGGACCTTCCACTCCTACGTCGGTTCGGATCTGCCCAATCTAGCCCTGCCGACCGCTCTTCATTCCTAGTCTGTTCAGATCGGCCCCAGCTGGCCCTGTCGACCTCCTTTTTTCGTAGTTGGTTCAGTTTGGCCCAAACTGGCCCTGCCGGCATCTTTCCACCCCTCCGTCGGTATAGTTCGACCGTAACTGGCTCTGCCGATATTCCTCCACCCCGCTAGTCTAGTCCTACTTTCCAGGGGCCTGCTTTTTTTTTTTTATTTATTGTTTTCCTTGATGATTTACATAGCTCAGTTACATTAACTCTACATATGTTTGTTGACTTACTAACTAAACTAAAATTAATCTTACAACTAGCATTGCGGTCGAGGAAATCTAATGGTCACCTCTAATCAGAGTCCATTTCGGAAAATTGTTGTTGGAATATATGGAAAGGGTACTTATTTTTTATTCTTGTGGAATGGGTGGGGTTTCTGGCTAGGTTGAATCCGGTTAAATTTGGTATCTGCATTAGGTTGGAATAGAATTGGGTGGATAGGTATAGAATGTGCTGGGTTATGGGTTGGAGATTGAATTCTTTATGGAGCTGTGCATTAGATATGAACCATGGTGCGTTGGTAATTGTCCTTAAGAACTGATTTTGTATAATTTGGATTTTGTTTAGATTGGTTCTAGCTGCATTTAGCCATATTGGGCATGCATACAGTAGGAGGGGTCTGACTATTGTTTTATATATTACGAGTGCGGTGTCATATGGTAGATGGCTGTTTCTATTGATTAGTGGTTTTAACTGTAATAGTTTGTTTTTTGCCTGTATTACTTTATTGTCAATGTGATGTTTCCAGTTTAGTTTTGTATCAATGTTTAGACCTAAGTATTTTATTGGCTTGTTTGATGGGTACAGGGGCCTGCTAGCGGCTCCCCGTCCTCTCTCCCGGCCGCCGTGGACGACGAGTGTCGCCGACTCGTCCGATGGCCGCTGCAAAGTCGCCCTTTCGGAGGATCATCCTCGCCGAAGGTGAGCTACGCCAGGTGGCAATCCCCGTTCAAGTGACACCGCCCAATAAACTGTTATTTGCCATGGGTCATCCCTGTTCTCATTTCTCCTTCTCATCCGCCCGCAGGCATATAGGAAAACAAGGAAAGACCCGGAAGGTCCTGTCTACTCCTACCTCTTTCAGCTGCCCCTGCACGTGGTGCCTGACGCTTCCCCCACAACAATACAAACGGAAATAATTTGAATTATTATGGCAGATCGGGTTGCTAATCCTAAATGCCGCATTATTTTGATTCGTATATGTTCGACGAAAGCCATCCACGTTGCTTCATGTTAAATCATGGAACTCTACAGTTAGACAAAACCCTGCTGTCATCGTTTGGAACAAATTACATTTATCCTGATCATGAGACTTGCAACGTTAACTATACGAGCCATGTGATCGTACAAGAAATTTTCTAAGGTAGCGTTTATTGATATATCTCTTACGTAACGTTGGATTTCACGCATTTACAGAGACACAAAATTGGGTACGTGTCGTTTCACGCTGTTCAAAAAATGGAACAATGACACGACAGTAAAAAATGGATTTTTAAAAACAACTGATGCATTATTATTCTTCTCAAATAAGGTTGCAATTTTAACAACGGCGAGACTGGTCCAAACGGTTCATAACAAATCTACAACTCAGTCGTTGTTTATGCAGGTGTATAAAAAACCTTTGGAGTAATTCTGACCTACGTTTTGTACATTTTCATAGTTACGACTTTGATTCATTGGCTCTGAATACGTCGGGTGGGAGGCGGTGAGTTTTCCAAACCCGCTATTTTAGACCTGGCAAAGTTCGTTCGGTGCGATGTGATGAGTGCCATACTCTTTTTGATCGTAAACGAGGGAGCGAGATACTCCTTATTTCCCTAACGTATCCCTTACGATCAGAAAGTTGGTTTATTTTATCTTCCACTGTTTGAAGGATGGTGGTACTATCATGAGGGGTGAATGAAAATGACAAAAGCATGGTTACGGATGGGTTTATGTCCAGACGGCATACGTAGGGGTATGAGAAGCCAACCACAACCATAACCACACGTTTAAAACATCCATGACTTTCTCGAATCTTCACCCCACAATACTTGGGTCCGCGTTCTTGAATTCTGCTCTAACTTCACACCTAGGCTACAGGTGTTGTCATATGTATTGAATGTGTAGAAATGGTGTAAAAATAAATTTCTGAGTAGGAATACTCTCTAGTTCAGGACTTCACAAAAGACGGCAACATCCAAAATCAATGAAACGGAAGTAAAACTAAAATAAAATGCAAGTTTTTCTTTTAATTTCTCTCTTTATTGAAGTTTATTAACATAGTTTATGATAATAGGTTATTGCACTTACTTTGGATAGTTAGTCTTGTATTTTTCAAATTAATAACATTGAAAAAACGGCCGAGAGAGATATTTACCTCAAAAGATGTGAAGCTGCTTCTCACTACCACCCAGGCGAAAACATTGGTTACTCTCAAAGTACGTTTTTCTAAAACCTGATTCGCTGGCACATTTGCGAAAGAATGGCTGACATCAGCGCAAAAAAATCGTATGTGACGGATGTAGGATGTACGGATGTTCTTACCATTTCGTAGCCTTCGATAATCGTGTGAAATGCGGATTGGACCAAGCCAGTCCTCCCCATTTCCGTCGACAGTTGTGATAAAGACATGACCCCTCATATTCAGGACATGAGTCACACAAGGAAAAGAAACTTCTTCACAGTAACTTTTCGCGCATGCGCAATCCAGCGGTTTTTTCAATTTTGTCAAGGTATATTTTTTAACTTTGGGCTCCCATTAACTTAAACTGTTAAAAAATATCAGTTGCCCCGTCCCCAATTGATTTAATAACGGTGCTCTAGTCTTTGTATCAAGGACATAGTTCCTTGACGTTAGGGAGTTTGTTGATTATTTAGTGTTTCCGAGAAGACCAACTAGTAAGATCACTTGCCCCGTAAGTGTAGAGCATGTTATATGCCGGGGAAGTCAGATTCGGTGCCAACCTTTACATCGTTTGCGGGCATCCTCCGGGTATCTCCTCCATTGGGGAACCGCCCCAGCCGCGACAAGCTCTAACCTTCCGACAGTTCTCCTGATATGTGTTGTAGTAGAGTGTGTGCATTTGTGGGCCTAAGATGTTGAAGGAAATTTCGAGCGCGGTTCTTGGCCCGTTTGTTCTGGTACTTCGGCATTCGCGTAGTTTTTGATGGGAGAAACTACAGAAAACTATCGATCAGAGTCACCGTTTCTAATTCTGGCATTCGCGTACTATAGATGGGAGAAACCACAGAAAACTATCTATCAGAGCCACCAGTCGCTAATTCTAGCGACCGGTGGCTTCAGACAGCAGCTGAATCCGACCTAACTCTCAAGAGCTAGTTTCGAAAATCCGTCACCGGCAGGATTCGAACCCACGACGACCCTGCCGAGGCAACATCAATGCTGACAGTGCAGCGCCATCGCAGCCGATGTGACGTCATGGAGAGGTATCGCTCGCGAGTGGCCTGCGAGTCACCTGTGGAAGTTCATGGTGGAGAAGGCGGCGTCCCAGCGTCCGTCGGCCGGGTCGGGGGCGGGGTCGCTGGCGTTGGGCGGCGGGCCCTCCAGCAGGGCGAGCGGCCCGGGCAGCAGCAGGTCGGGCCGCAGGATGTCGGCGGCGGTGAGCTCCGCCTGCGCGCCATCCAACATCCCCAGCACGAGGACCAGCAGCATCGCCGCATGGGACGTCCGTCGCGCCCGGCACCGCATCTCTGAATGCTGCGCCGTTCTTCAGCCTCCTCGCCCTAGCCGGGGGCGGGGGGGGGGCGGTGACCTCACCCCCTCCCCACCGGTGCTATGCCACGCCTCGATTCTCTCAGCTTTTATACTGTCTGTGGATCTCTCGTACTTTATATCTGTAGCTTTTCTGTCGTTTTTCCCAATTATTTAACATTTAAAAATCCTTTTTCTTGACTTGAACCAAGTGATACCATATGTCTTCTTTTACCCCAGCATGTCCTCGCTTTTTATTTCACACACATGGGTCCAGGCGGATTTTCTTTAAGAATAAAAATATCCAAAATGTTGGGGAAAATAAGTTACATAGGTACTTGTAATAATATCTGAACTCACGCTGTCTGCATTCATTGGCATATGTGTTTTCTCTGATACCTTGCAATGAAAATAATTTTGACATCAAACATAGATAGTATAAAAATAATTTTTGAATGGAAAAGTCGACAGAGATCGTTTTGCAATTTATTTGTGAACTTTTAAAATGTTTTGTCTTGCGTAATTTAGAATTTTACTGATGTGTTAGTTTGCCTAGTTGTTATAACGTCATGTAGGATTACAGTATCTCCTCATGGTATTGAAAAGTTGACGTTAAAACATTGTGTTGTAATCGGTGTAGTACCTGTGTTAAATGTGTTTATATCAATTGTTCCTATCAAACAAAAAAAGCAAACATAAAATGGTAAGATATTTATGATTTTTTTGTTAAAAGTTTCTTTGTTTATGACGATCACCCTTTTCGCTATGAGAAATGTATCCCAACGTGATCTTGTAGGGTTAAATCTTGTAATTTCAAATTTTTGCTTTTCTAGCCATGTCTCATGAAACTGAGGACGTATATGGATGTACCGTAATTGGACGACAATACGAGGTTACGTTGGTTTCGGAGGTGTCACCCAGGCACCCCACTTATACAAGTAGGATATGTGTCTAATCGAATATAAATATTGCTAAAGTAATGACGTAGGTAAGGTTAATGTCACAATGGTAGGTTCCAGAAACCTAAATTGAAACGAAGGATGTCCACTATTTGATCACTGTCGTGAGCGAAAAAGTACTGGGTAAGTCCGTAGCCATCTCCATAAGTCTGGATAATCATGACTTGTAACAAATTTGTTGAGCACTTAAAGACCTTCTTCTCTTGCCGTCTTGATGTCTTATGTCTTTAGCCTCCTGATTTTTTAAGTAGCTTAAATAGATTCTAAATGTATAAAAATATATATGGAAACAAAAACAGTTCATCTAAATATTTTACTTATATGACCAGGTGCGTGGTGAATTCTATTCACACACTGTAGTCATTCACAAAGGGAAGGGAAAACTCTAAACCCTAGTATCTTAAAGTTTTAAAGAGACAAAACTGCCGACACTTGCAGATATTGATAGAAAGATACTAAGTGTAACTAATTAATGTTTTAATTTAATGCTAACTTTTGCTCTTTCGCCTCCAAAAAAGGAAGTGTGATGAACGGAATTCACCAGAGCACCCGAATTAGATTTTGGGTTGTTTCTGTAACTTTTGAATTTAAAGTTTCACAGCAACTCATGAGCAGTTTCATTTACACAATCCGTTTATAAATTTTTTTATATGTTTAAAGTCACACCTCACTCTCAACGTCGATTGGTCGTTGCATGATTGTACTCTACATTAGACGTTATCACCGCAATTAGATATCTTTCGTGCTAAACTTCTTCTTTTAAAGAACCTATAGCTACTGCTGATGTTGAAGACGCTGTGTTGCTAACAAGATCCTAATAATAATAGTTCAGCTTGCCCTGAAACAAGTATACCAAACATCGCTCATCCGGGCGTGACGCCCGCAATATGGAAACGTTGGACGATCGCGGCGCGAAGAGGGGTGCTACAATCTTTAAAAGCCAGTTACTGCAGCATAATGAAATATCATAAACGATATGCAGTACACAATTATATACTATTCTAAACATTCTAACTGGCCTCAGTGCATCAACTGATGTCACTGCAGTGCCTCTGACCGGGAGGGCCTAGGTTTGAGTCCCGACGGCGCGCCAGGGTGGCAGGATTTCCGACACTAACTTTTCAGCTAGGTCGAATTCAGTCGCTGTCTGGAGGAGACTTCTAGCGGCCGGCTGCTCTGATCGGTAGTTCTCCGTGGTTTCTCCGACAAACACCAGGCGAATGCCGGAGCAATACCCTAACAAACGGGCCACGGACCGCGCGCAATCTTACCTTCCTGTTCCTGGTTCTATCCTCACCCCTTACACACACACACACACACACACACACACACACACACACACACACACACACACACACACGCATACACTAACATGCACTACACCACCACACATGCCGGATGACCGGTCGGGGACTTAAAACTTGTCCCGGCTGGGGCGTTGCCCCGCTGTTGGGAGAGTCCTGGTTGGCGAAAACCCCGCTAGTCGACGGTAGGTCGGCGCCGGATCTCGCCATCCAGCGGGGGAAGATCACCGCCATCTCCCGATGAAATAGCACTACACTTATGGTACTGATGACCCCGTTAGTTGACGCACCCGGAATTACTAATAATCAATTAATCTGGACATTCAACGTACTGGTTTTTATTGGGAAATACGACACAAAATGAAAAAGGTGGATTAAGTACGTGATACCTAAATCGTTCCAAACTTGAAAATATGGCTGCGGTTTGTCAGAATACTTGGGAAACGTATGTTGACATAACTAACGAAACCAAAACGTAACGATGTTTAGCCATTTTGGGAAACACGCTCGTCAGTAATCGGGTAATCAGTCGTCGATGGCTCCAGTTTGCAATGCGCCATGACGCTCCCCTTGAAAATGGATAGAAATAAAAAAAATTAAAGAAACTAAATACCTTTTATCTTGATTTACGATATACACATATTAGGTAAATGTATATTAAACTAGTTTAAAAAAATAAATTTTAAACACGGTCCTCGAGTTTAAATACAAAATATTTGTAGTAGAAAAAGTAGTTGAAGAACGGAGTGTGAAGTCTTCGAAATTTATTATTTGTCTAGTGCAGTGTCAAATTTAGCTGCACTGTTGCTGTTGCTGCTACTACCCCTACTCCAACTGCCACTACTACAAACATTTTTTAAAACGTCATTTATATGTTTTATCTTCAAATTAATTATAATAAGAAAATTAAAGTTGAAACTAAAGCATGCATACGTTACTAAAATAAATAAACTCAATGAACAAAAATCCTTCAATTGTTCAAACCTACCCCATTCAAACATTTTCATGAACCGCCCTCGTTCCCCGGAGCGAGGGGCGAGGGGGTATGGCGCGTGCCCGCCTCCGGTGGCCTCCGCGGCGGACGCGTGCCTGAGCGGAGCGGTGTTTCCGGTGCAGCGGGTGCGCCGCCCCGCCCCCGCCAGCGGTCCCGCCCTGCGCCGAAGGCGGAACGCGGGCGACGACTCCTAACGGCGCGGCGTGGCGCGGCGTTGGCCGTCGCACTCGACGCTCCGGCGCCCTCGCGGGTCAAAGGCGCTTACGCAACGCCACACGCCACTTACACACGACCCAGCGCCGGATTCAAGGGCTCTGGGCTAAATAGGTTGCAGCCCAAAGCCTCCCCCCCTCGCAGGAGAACCTCAATTTTTTTTTTTCAAATTAGTTCCAATCTAACTTGTTTTACTCAAAAATCCTCTCATCTAACAAATTCTTTCTAATAAAAATTAAAACCTTAAATACTTTTAAATTTCATAACTATTCAATATTTTAGTGTCATGTGACTCTTTTTTGTTAAAAGTTATTAGTTGAGAAAAAATTAAAAGTGTTGTAATTGCAATATTCAAGATAGAAAGTGGATTAACCTATAAAATGTATATCTGTTGTTAATATTAAAAGTAAAAATGATATATAAAAATATTTTCACTGAGGTACATTGCAATTGAATAGTTCATGTTTCTTTGTTGTCTTATATTGTTAGTAGGATAGTGAAAAATGCTCTGATTTCTGTGGCTACGCCGCGTAAAAAGCTAAATGTTACTATAATTGCCTCACACGTGACGCAAGATACAGATATGAGCAATAGAGTAATGACTTAATTTCTGTTGACAAGGATCCCAAGCTAGGGTGCGCGGTTAGCATGTTTTCAAAGATGACACGTGTGACATGTTTTTATTACATGGTGTTACCTGCTGCATGGGATCTGCACTTACTTAAGTGCGTATTGCTGGCGACCATGATCTTACCGAAAGGAAACATGTTTCAAATCAAGAAGAGAGGGGAATATTGACAACCCTCTGTTTTGCTTCCTCAGGCTCTTTACACCATTTCAATGCAGGAACGTCAAAGACGGAGTAGCCATAAAATTTGTATAAAGGCACTCTTTTATGCTTCGTAACTTATAAGGAACATAGGTTTCTTTTTGATGAATTAGAACTACTACAGCAGAGCAGTCTTAAACAAGGCCACTCCTATCAGGATCGACGAACGTAGTTTTGAGCTACTTTTCTTTGAAGGCAACGCGTGAGTCGTAACTTCTTTTGCACTATGTATAAAGCGCCACTGTGCTCAGGACACATGAATGTTCGAGTTATGGTTGCTTTCGGTAGGAAAATATAACAACGCAAAGAACGCATGTAATATTTAGTTGTTCGAATTCGCGTCAATGGTTTAAGTATTTAAACTTGCAATTGCTAATCTTTCCGTTTATAACTTGAAGTATCATGACTGGATCGGTATCATGTAAAGAGACGATTTTGTGAACATGCGTGATTGTTTTAGCAAACCCAAACTATCACGTTTATGTATAGAAAGAGTGAGGAAAAATCCTTCAATTGCATTATAACTGAATAGATAACTTTGAATCTGTCACCATTATGATTATTACTTGTTTTACTTTTTCCATAACTATTTCATATGTTACAAAATAAAATTTATTTAGAAAATTCCTACCAAAAAATAGAATTGTACATCAAAAATAAAAATGTGTCTTTTAGAAAAAGATCACACAAAACAACGTAGAAAGCAAGGACGTTTTCGTTATAGTTTAGCAGGAAAAACGAAGATTTTAAAAATGGTTTGCCTACATCTACCGATGGATTCGAACCGCACTTCAATGATAAGATATTTATTTTGTACCCTCTAGTTACGTATATTGTGTAATTAATAATTATAAGTGCAGAAAAATGAAAAAATGTTTTTATTAATTTTCTATTCTTCTGCCATTTGCACACAGATGCGTATTTTGTATACCTATTTTAATTTGTGTGATGATTATATGTAACAGAAAGAAGAATTATTCGATTTATTTTTTGCATACACATGTCAATTTCGAGATCACAATCAAATTATTAAGTTTGTTAATTTTCAGATAAGATTTTATAAGCGAGGGTCACGTAATGTAGTGGTTACAACGGCAGATGCGTTGTGCGGGTTTTGCGGGCCGAATTCCACCTTGCGAATGGGTGTTTGCATTACTGTTGTGGCATGTTGAAGCTTATCCCAACATCGCGCTTATCCCTATATAGCGCTTCACTATCAGTGTAGCACTTCTATATCCAATTCCTTCCTACATCTCTCCCTACTTGAATGTTGTGTGGTACCTGCTTGCGACACAGGAAGAGAAAGCTCCCTAAATGACCTAAGGACTGCTGAGTGGGCGTTCCCTGGCCGCCATCAAATCTCCCTACCTGTCTTAGGGCTCAAGCATCACCACGGCCTTTTATAGCTTCTATCGTCAGTGATCGCACAGAGATTACGAGTCACAGCAGAGTTACGTAGCGGAGGCTAGAGTCAAGGTTCACTAGGGTGCAAAAAGGCAGTGAAATTAACAGAGGGCAAGGAACGTCAGCGGATAAACGAAAGATTGAGTTGACATAAAA